>JAKKZL010000285.1:0-11365 GCA_037576815.1 Pangasius larnaudii
GTTGCTGTAGATTATCTGAAACATGCACATAGATTGTTGTAAAGGACATTTTCCCTAAGGCTCTTGGAAAGCTCTTCTGGTGGGAGAGTGTAATAGTTCATTTTGAAGCTTTTGACGGCCAAGTCTTAATTACATTGCCCATCAAAGGTTTCAAAATATACACTAAATGAACACTAAATCTTTGTGGAGCTTGTTAGCTGTTTGCTCTCAGATTCTTATGGGACAATAAATGTGTGTAATAAAGGCAGGCACACTTGCAGGTTAAAGCTGTTAAGCCTGTAGATAAAAGACTGATAGAAACTTACAGTGATAAAGATTTTGGCTTTTTTTCCCCCTCCATATTTAGATTAGATTTCGATTGTTCCAAAAATAAAGTAATTTCTAACATTTCTCAATTCACTAGGCTAAATATTTCATAAGAAACATTTCTCCTTTCACTTATATCAGTGACTTAGTTAGATCTTCACATTTCAGAATATTGAATATGAGGTGACTGAAAAAAAAAAGAAGCCTGACCAACAATTAGGATCATGCAAACTGCATTACACATGACTTATCCCATAAAATCCCATTAAAATGTTCATGTCAATACAGTATCACTTATCCAGCTGATATCCCTGCACTCTGAATTATTCTAATCAGCAAAAGCTTCTGTGGACATGTGGACAATAAACATGTTTGTTTAAGGAAAGTGGGAAATTGGGATTTTGGGAAAATGGGAAACTGTGATTAACTCAATGCTATTTAATGTTCTTTATAAATTACAAAACAGCTTTTTTTTTTTTTTTTTTACTTAATTTGACCTTGTTTGCAGGTGCAGATGAAGCTGCATTGGATGAAATAAATGCTACACGCTCTGTCTACCCGAAAGAGAACCGACTCCCAGAACCGACTCCCAAGCAAATGAGACACATTCTTGACTGTAATTTATTTATTTATTTATTTATTTATTGAAAAGTGGCATTACATTGCTTCGTGTGTTTCACTGTAACAAAGATGTACATAAAGGGGCACTTAGTGTGGTGCATTTTTATTAGAACAGACAGAGAAAACTATAATTTCGAAAAGAGTCGAAGAGAGTCGAAAGGAGTCGACTCACCTGTGAGTGACACATCACTAAAACTCTGTAAATTCGGCTTAAAGAAATGGAAACATCTGATGACGCCATAGACGTTGCTAGGTAACCCCTTTATCACGTAATAGAACACAGCAACGCAACACTAATTTTGTACTAATTCTTTTGGAAAGTTACTCAGAATTCGATACTGATCTCGAGCTCAGAAACTGATATACAGGTAAGCTCCTCCAAATTCAACCGCATTTCCCATCTTCTTCATCCACGCTAATGATGACTGATAGACTGTATAATGAACTTTTTTTCTTTATTATTATTATTTCATACCAGTCTTAATGACCTGATAGCTTCTTGTGTGCGCGTGCACGCTTGCTAAGACCTTTCACCAAAGCCACAGAGTGCAACATTAGCAATAAACACCTATAAAAACCACCATCTTTCCCTCCGGGGCTAAACATTTCCTGTCCTCCAAAGTTAGAGATGTTCTCCTCTCACCAGCTCCTCTGTCTGAGTGAGGTGACCTGCACTGTGTGTGTTTTAAACCGTGGTTATGTGCCGTTAGTGCGGTTAGGAGCTTTTCCTCGCTCTGTTCACTGCAAATTAGCCACATTAGCTGCATTTCCCCACATTTCCTGTTTTTTTCTCACTATATAAGGAGTAGTAAGTTTAAAGAAGGAGTTCGTCTGAATCCAGTGTGTGAAAATAGCCCCGTTAGGCACCACTGCACTGAGAAGGCTCTAAACAGGGAGTCGATTCCAAAAAGAGTCGATTCCTCGATTCCAGGCATTTGGGAATCGAGAGTCGACTCCGAAGCTTTGGAGTCGATTCTACACAGTGTCGTTGGACGCACATGGAGTGGAGAATCATGTTGAATGGAATCGACTCGGAATCGATTCCCACCTCTTGGAAGCAGGACGTTTTACAGCCAAAAAACATTACCTACTGGGGCAGTGGCTACATCAGATCAGTGATTCTGATGAGTTCACTAATTAAAATTTTTTGAAAATGGTTAATTAAATAAATAAATAAATAAACAAAAACCATACCAACAATTTTACTATAAAAGTTTTAACTTTCATAAAGACTCCGGTTTCCTCCCACAATCCAAAGACATGCGTTGTAGGCTGATTGGCATTTCCAAATTGTCCGTAGTGTGCGAGTGTGTGTGTGTGTGATTGTGCCCTGCAATGGGTTGGCGTCCTGTCCAGGGTGCCTCGAATCCCCTGGGATACATTCCAGACACCCCCATGACCCTGTGTAGGAAAAGCAGTACAGAAAATGGATGGATGTATAGAACTTTCATAAAGTTTCCTCATTGCCATACAGTGTGTTTTTCCTTCACAGTGTAATGTGGTACCAGTGCAGTATCTTTTCCAACTAATGTTCAACTAACTAATGTTTTAATCTTTTTCTCCTTTCAGAGTGACTATACAAATGCTACAATGTCTTCTGGTGGAACTGCACCACAAATCCAGCCTTGCCACATTTTTGGTGTGTGCAAAGGAGTGAGGAACAACTTACTCTTTCCGGATGAGGAAACAGTGATTTTCCCGAGTGGAAACCATTGTGTCCGCTACAACGTCCATCAGCGATGGACTCAGTTCATTCACAGTAAGCCAGAAAGATAGGCGCAGCACAGATACATATTTCTTCCCCAAAGTACAGTATAAATTTATCCTCGAATGTACAATTATTTACAGTTGCGTTCAAAACATCACACACACTTAGGACAAAATGACAAAGAAATACATTTCAATTAGAGAACATACTAAGATTGTACTTTAATAATTATAATAATATTAGATTTTTAATCTCCATTGATATGTTCACTTTATAACTACATACAGCCTTATTTGTAGTTTGAGCAGCCTTTGGATCTTTACAGTAGAATCAGTCAGTCCCCTGACTCGAACGTTACCCTACTCACCCAACAGACGCAAAGACAAGCAAAGGCATGCAGGCCCTGGCTTTAAGCCCTGACCGGCGCTACCTGGCCGTATCAGAGAGCGGTACATGGGGCACCATCACCATCTTTGACCTAGAGGACGAGAAGTGCTGCAAGAGACGTGTTCTGAAGGGCAGCGACTTCGGCGTGCAGGAGTTCGTCTGCATGGCGTTTTCCGCTGACTCAAAATACCTGCTGGGCCAGGCTGGAGGACCCACATGGAGCCTCTTCTACTGGCAGTGGGAGGAAAAGGAGCTCATCGCTACTGTGAAGACCACGAAGGATAACCGTATCAGTCAGGTAGAAATTCTGAATGTCTTTTAGTTGTAAGTGAAGGCAAGTGGACTTGGAAATACTGAAGACATTTCTCAATCCAAAACATGCGTACAACTATCCAGAAAATAAAAATTGCTTATGATGTATACTAACATGTCCCCCCCCCCCCCTTTGGCCTTAGATATAATAACCGTTTCACGTCTGTGTTTTAAGAGTGTATACTGAGTGTTCTCTTTTCTCAATCCCAGGTCAGCTTTAACCCTCAGGACAACACACAGATCTGCGTGAGCGGCAAAGGAGTCTTCAAGATCTTCGAATTGAAGAAGGGCTTCCTGAAACAGGCCAACTCCTATAAGATGGAGAACGAGGACGTCCTGTGCCACACGTGGATGTCTGGGGACTGCATCATCGCAGGAACCGAGGCGGGGAAACTGCTAATGTTGAAGTCCAGACACCTGCACAAGCTGAGGAGACCATATGAGAGGTAACACTAGAGAGAGAGAGAGAGAGAGAGAGAGAGAGAGAGAGAGAGATGCAGAGAACCTCTCCAACACCCTCTGGCTTGTTCGGATGATCTGTTTTATCTTTGTAATGCTTGTGTCATCCAACAGTGTACAATATCATTTTTGGATTTTCCCAAATCGCCATGTTCCACATTCTCTCCCTCCACAGCCAAGCGGAGGAGAGGGACTCGACTTCATCTCCGGCCGTACCCTCACCTGTCACCGCTATCACGCGGTATTCTAAAGGCTTCGCCTGTTCAGCTGGCCTGGGTTTAGTTTGTCTCTATGAGAAAACTAAGGAGAAAGACAACTACAGGAAGACTGCAGAAATAAGAGTGAGTAATTCAAGCTTAATATTCGGCCGAAGCTTTTTTTATGGAGTGCTGGGATTCGAAACAGCAACGTTCTGCAGAACCTGCCTGAACCTTGACCATAATTCATTTTGTGTGAAATGAGGATAGTGGTGAACTCGTATAATCAAGATATCTGATATGCTAGTAGTGTAAAAGCATGTGACGTGTACTCTAAAGTACAGTTCTACAGGATTGATATTCTGACACTCTGTACATGTTTGGAACTCGTTGTGAGGCTGAGCGTTTAAGCAATAAGAGCTGTTTTCCTCCACAGATTCCTGTGGACCCATACAGCAGTCAGCCGCGTCAGGCGATTGCCACGATGTGCATTAGTCCAGCAGAGGAGACGCTGGCCATCAGCACAGACCGAGGCCAACTCTACCACATCAGCCTCACCTCTACTGAGATTAGCGAGGTAACAGAGCAACAAGCGGTGTGATGAGCAATAAAGAAAGCCATTAATTTGAAATTGTACTGACTTCTGCTTCTCCATTGCTTCTTTTTTTCAGAGCAAGGAGGCGCAGTTCGAATTCCTGTCTCACTCGCTTCACTCAGAGAGCATCACCGGTCTGTCCATCTGCACGTCGAAGCCCCTCATCGCCACCTGCTCGAAGGACTGCACCGTGCACATCTGGAACTACAGGACCAAGTAGGAGCTGTTAATTATTATTATTTTTTTATATTGCTCCTTTCTCAAACTCAAGGTCGCTTAACAAAAAGCCCACAACAACCACAAGCGATAGACATAAAAAGAAAATAAGACTATATTGTATTATTTTATTATTATATCATCTGGCTGGAAAATCTTACTTCACTGGACACTACTTAGTCCTAAGAGAATACGGACATCCTGAGGCTTAACTAGAGAAAAAAAATAACATGTTTGTTTTGCGTCAAATTAATCTACTATATTTATTACATGTGAGCAATACTAAAAACTGTGGTACTCGTCAGTAGTGAAATGAGTAATGCACTTGGTATTGATCAGTCAGCATAATGATCATCATCAGACATGGTTCCCAAAGTGTCAATAGTGCTAATTTACTGTGACGGTTCTCTGAATGTATGGACGTGTCATGTTTTTTTTTTTCTCTGCAGCTCTCTGGAGCAGTTCAAGGAGTTTGATGAGGAGCCGCTCTGCGTGTCGATGCACCCGAACGGCCTCTCCATCCTGGTGGGCTTCTCCACTGAAGTCTGCCTCATGAACCTGTTAACTGACAGCATCCGCACTGTCCAGAAGTTCGCCACAAGCAACTGCACTGAGGTGGGTCCTCACTGACGTGGCCTTAGTGTTGTTTTGAGATATGGGACATGAAGGTTTTGACATTCCAGCTATGAAAACATCCTGAAATCTACATTTACAGCTCAACAAGACTTGCACTGTAATGTTACTTCAAATTTACATTACTGAAATCCTGAGACATTTAGAAAGAGGATTTAAAAAAAAATTCCTCATTGTTCTATAAGTTTCTACCTGACTGTTTCTTATTAAGCAATTTCTGATTGGCTGTGTGACTTGCAATTTCTTTTTCTTATTAAATGAATAATAAAGGGTCAGTAACTCAGTAGAGAAAGACATTTTGCAATCATATATCCTTTTCAATATGTTTTATTTTGCTGAATGTGTTCTCTAAGAGCTAAAATACATCTTTATGTGGGTATAAAGTGGTAAAGGGACAAATCCAAACAACGAGTCGCAGTGAATTTCATATACGATTCCCCCTCATACGACTACCTGCGTTTAGCTCCAACTCAACCGCAACTGGTGCGCAAAAATGGAAGAGGAGACTCTCTCGTCTTTTTCTGGCTTTATTATTTGTCTATATAATGGTCGGATTTCATATTTGAAACTTGTGTGTTGTTTGTCCAGAAACGATGTACAGAATCAGCGAGGAAAATAAAGCATGTGTGTGTCCACAGTGTGTGTTTAACCACGATGGCAACATGTTCGCCGCCGTCAGCAAAAATGTGATACACATTTACAATGTCAGAACGGGCGAAAAACTGGACCTGAACGGCCACCGTAAGAAGGTCAGTACAAATTGTGTTTCACAGCATTTTACTAGCACAGGGTCTGCGTGAAGAAGGCGTGGCCTTTTGAAATGTGGGTGTGTCACTGAATCCTGTTATACAAGACATGTGCATTACGTGTGCATGTATTTTCACCTGTTTTGTTTGCAGTTAATATGAGCTAACGTGACCTATGAACAAAAACAATTACAAAATAATGAATGCCAATAATATATATTATTTAAATCTTTGAAATATAATTAAGACCATTAATAAATATCCGTGATTCCCTGTTCTTCAGGTGCAGACGGTGAAGTGGAGCAACGATGACCGTCGTCTGGTGTCATGTGGAATAGACGGCACCATATACATGTGGAACACTCTGACCGGCGACTACGAGTATAGGAACGAGACTACATGTAGCTACACAGATGTGACGTTCTCGTCTAACACCGGCAGCGTCCTCGCCGTAGACCACTTCAGTCTTAAAGAGATCCATAATGAAAGGGCAAGTCCAAAAAAAAACATCATACTGTATGGTTGTTCTGACTCTGAGAAAGGTGGATTAAGTTACAATCACAGCAGCTGAACTGCACCACACTTAATAAACAGGGGCTTTATCCACAGATTCATTGCCATATTGGAGCAAAACACGTCAGAATTTACAAGAGTTTCTGTATTTAACGATCATTTCAATGTAATTTTATTCATATAGCGCTTTTAACAATAGACATTGTCACAAAGCAGCTTTTTTTAATCACCGTGCTCTTATCTTGGTTTTCGCACTGTGGTCCTGAAGACTTGACATTTGGCTCCCCTCTATATGTGTATGGACGGAACGACGAGGTTTACTTGATTCGTATGTGTTTTTGTTTGCATTTAGATCCAATGGGAAATGGCCTCAGATGGCGTGACCTACACGGCCATCTCCATGACTCGTTCAGGCCAAACAGTCTTCGTTGGAACCGCTGCCGGTACTGTTAGGGTCATCGAATACCCTTTTGGAAAGGAGACAACCTGGACTGAACATCTGGCTCATTCTGGTCCTATCACCAAAGTACGTGTGTGTTCTTTAGGAGTGATGATATGCCAAAATAAAGAAAACAAAAATAGTTATATATTATACTCCATACTATTATGGAGTTAATGTCCAAAGAAGCATATAGCTGATATCAGAAAATAACAGCCAAGCAAGCGACAACGAACACAACGAGTCTGTTATTTCCTTGGCTGTGTGTGCTTCCTCCTGACTGAGTCAGTTATTTAGCTAATGATGGTTCTTTCATCGTGTGCACAGATGGTCGTCACACCTGGTGATCAGTACCTGCTGACTGCCTCAGAGGACGGCACCCTCCTCATCTGGACCATCACTGGCCAGGAGGGACGAACGATGGAGATGGTAAAAGAAGTAGATTACACTGAGGAGGTCCTCTGTACAAAGGCGTATCTGGAGGAAAAGGTAAATATGACCATGCAATGAGCTATATAATCTTTGAAACTGATGGATTGATGTTTCACTTACAGTAGCATTGCCGCCTCACGGCTCCAGTCCTGAGGCCAGGTTACTGTCTGTGTGGAGTTTTGCATGTTCTCCTTCATTACTATAGAAACCATGCTGTATTAGAACGAGTGCATTAACAGACACGTGTGATTTGCTTTGAAATATACAGTACAGTACTACACTGCTGCGCTAGCCATACTGTTAAAACTCTGCACTGTGGAACCTTGCATGCTCGGTTCTCTACTTAGCAATGGCTGTGCCACTGACCCAGGCCATCTCTTCATATTTTATAGTGATGCAGCTCCAGGATAAAAACTTTGCATTGATGTCCAGCCTCTGATATTTTTCTGTATTAAACTTCTGTCATCATCCAGGACCAGACTATACACGAGCTCAAGTCCCACATCAAGCATCTGAAGGTGGAGCAGGAATACAAGCTGAATGTGAAGAACATAGACTGCAACAAGAAGATGAACGACATTACTCAGAATTACCTCCAGCAGATGGAGGCTCTGAAAGACCAAATCCGGGTCAGGACTTGAGATCTCAGCTGATAATTTATCTGTAGGGCCTCATTAGTGAGACTAGGACAGTAGATCATGATAAATCATTAGGTTGAGTTCACACATCAGGCAGCGCAACAAGCGTGAAAATATTCAGATAAGCTCTGTTTCAAGTCATGTACTTTGTGCAGTGTTAGTGCGAGTAGTGTGTTCACACACACTGAGCGGGCAGCACCTCTGCATCAATTACAGATTAGTAACAGATAGTTTATCATGAACATTGTGTGCTAATCGAGTTATTTAAGACAGCCATATAATTTTCATATGACGATTTCTTAAATTGATTTGTCTCTGATTTTTTTGTATTCTTGAGTAACAGGTGACAAATAAGTACAAAGTTAGATAATGAAATGGTATATATATCTCACTATAGGTGCTGACTACTGAGAAGGAGGATCAGAAGGTCTCTCACCAGAAGGCCCTGACTGAGATGAAGGAAAAACACTCCAGAGAGCTGAAGGATAAGGGTAAATACACTCACTATATGTCAACATCGTCTCAATACAGAATGGCTTGTGTATACTTTAACATAGAGATTGGGTTTTAAGGTTTACCTGAAATTGCACTGGAAAGCTCAGCTGCATTAGAACAATTTCGTATAAAAATATAACCATTTATTTCTCAGACAGAAATACGCTTGCCTCAGTGTATCTAATAAGCTGCAAGCATGTTTTTTTTTTTTTAATTTTCTAGACTACTCCTTCCTGTACTACACAAGTACACGATTTAAACTACATGGCTAATTTTGTTCCTAGACCTGAGCTACAGCGGGAGGATGATTTTGGAGTACGATAAGTACCGTGAGTTGGGGCAGAAAATGCAGAAGATGCAACAGAAACATGAGAAGAACCTGCACGAAGCTGAGGACAGCCACCTCCATGCTATGGAGGACAGGAAACAGGCCTATGAAGCCAAGCTGCAGGAGGTGAGGAAGCCATACCGCTGAAGCTCTCACTGTTTGCATGGATGCTCCTGTTTTGCTCATTTGTTCCTGATCTGGCTTTGCTTCCAGTCCCCCAGTTCCTTTCACTAGCATTCTTACTAGGTTTTCTGGTATTAACATTTTAGTGCCCAATTTGACACATAGTCCACTAGATAGGGTGCCTACACTAAGCTGAGGTGCAGTAACCATTAATATTTAAGGAAATGTTGACTTCATTGTACCCTCAAAATCCTGCTATTAGACACTAATATACTTGTTGCATATACAAAGTCCAGTATGTTGGGAATTGGGATCCATTTTCAGTCCAACCTTGGGATTAGTACTTTTGGAGTTTACATTGTAGTGTGCATCTCCTTGTCCATCTCCACTCTACAGCTACAGGCCAAGTTGGAGCAGGAAGTGAAGAACTCCGAGGAGAAGCAGATGAAGATTAAGGACGACGCTGAATCTGAGCTCATGGAAATCTGCCACGACTACGACCACGATCTCCAGGTGGAGAAGGAGGCCAAGCTGAGAGTCCAGTGTGATATGAAAATCATGGAGAGGAAGGTGCGTGTTTTGGGATTTTTTTTTTTTTCCAATCAGTGTAGCTTTTTAAACCAGGTGCATGTGAGAAACAGTAAACAATGAACCACAAAGTGTCATTTTCTACATTTTTACCACTTGCTATGCATAGAAATGTGTACAAAGTAAACACCTGATACATTTTTTAATCCTTGTGAGCACCAGCACTTGTCAGTCATGATGTGATTCGACACACCCACATAACGTAAGTAATATGTGCATGTGTTTGTTTTAAGATATCACGGTACTGGACAATGAAACGCGAGATAAATGATCAGGGGATTAAGATCTGTAAGCTGGAGGAGGAGGTGAAGAACCTGACGGACCAACTCAAGAATGCGACAAACACCATCGAGGATCTGACAAAGGAGATGGAGGAGCAAAGCAAGACCCTCAGTGACCGGGTGAAGCTCATGCTAAAACTACAAGTGCTTTTTGGCAGACATTCAGTTATTCTCACTTTACAGCATGCTTTTGGCATAATTCTCTGTTTGTGTTGCATTATAGTACATATTTGTGTGTGTTATAAATGTAGAATAAGATACTTGTACAACTCAGTACCCTGGTTTTCAGTACTCCATTATATAAGCTAAAACATGGTAATCAGATTCAGGTGGATGTTAGACTTTCCATAAACAGGTCTTTCGCACTTATTCTTCTTCCAAAAGAAAAGCCACCAATGTTTTTTAAAAAAATCCTGTTGCCTATTTTAGGGAACGCATGAGAATAACATTATATTTAGATATTATTATCTATTCTGGTATAACGTAAACAGTAAATACATTATGCAGCAATTTGGCCACACGCCCAGTCTTCAGTAACTAATTGCTAAAGGTCTTTGATTTATAAAAGATATATTGAATAAGTCAACCATTAAGAAATGAAAACAGATTGACCTTATACAGTTCTGTCCCTTCAGGAACACTACATTGAAGAGCTCCACGAAACAGTTGAAAGGCAGGAGATGAGCTTAGAACAGAAGCAGGAAGAATTGGCCAAGATGATCTTGCAGAGTAAAAAGCAGGAAGAAGAAAGTAGGCTGAAGAGCGACAAAGAAAGGAGTGAAGTCGAGCGACTTGAGAAAGAAGTGCAGGAGAATAAAGAGACGTTCAAAGAGGTGAGGAGTTTAATAGTATGACACTATGTCAGATTTACATACAGCAAATGACTGATACTAGTATTATTATTCTACTGGTACTACTATTACTATTAGATTTTTAGCCCTTTCAGATTCTTCGCTAATCTTCGTACAAATTTTGTTTATTCATCACCAAATTTGGCACACGTCATCCTCAGAGTAAGCCTCACAAAACCTATTAAAGGAATGTTGATATTCCAAATGGTTCGCCTGTACCTTCACCAAATTTGGCTCACATCGTCTTGAGGCCTGTCTAAACAAACGTTAGCAAAGGAACTCTGATATTCAGAACAGTTCTAACATAAAAGACTGGCAAATGCATGAAACTACAAATCATTCTTAAATCCCTTTGCCTGTGGTTATGGTTCTGCTTTCCTGTGATTGCTTATGCAGCAACTGTAGCGCATCTGCCAGTCTGGGTGCTTGGCCCCCGAAAATGCTGCTTGCAGCTTTAATTATTATTATTATTATTATTATTATTATTATTATTATTA
>JAKKZL010000286.1:0-11354 GCA_037576815.1 Pangasius larnaudii
CAAATTTGCTCTAATGCACTGTATTCTTAACCAATCTGAACGTGCTTTTAGAAGTGTGCTTTTCGTGGGCTGAAAACGCTATTCCGAGAGTTTCAGCGCGCCAGCGGCTTGGGCAAGTGGTTTTTCAAACAAACGCATGTATGCACCTGAGTAAATCACCTTGCAATGACATTTTTCACATGTTTATGAAGAATAATGATTTTAAGTAAGAATAGTTTTAATAAAATGCTATAATTGATATAAAATATAACGCTTTTAATAAAAGGTATTATTTAATATAAAAGTGAAATAAAAGTTTTATAGAGTCAAATTCATGTTAACACTGGTTTCCTAACAAGGATGTGTGTACTAAAACAGTTGTGCAGTTTAGACGCTGAAAACGCTATTTAGGCAGTTTCAAGGCAATAGGAGCTTGGGTTTTTCAAGCAAGGGAATATAAGCACTTGCATGATCGGCATTTCAGTGACATTTCTCACATCTTCATGATAAAATATGACAGGAATAATGATTGTTTATATGACAATGCATTATTGAATAATACAGGATATAACGTCAAATAATATTAAAATTCATGTTAAGAAAGTCATTCATGAAACATGATTTAAAAAAACATGCTTAATTCAAGCACCATTTTACATTTAGGATTCTAAATTCATGTTTAGTAAGACGTTTTTCATGAAATATGGATTAACACTGATTTCCTAACAAGGACGTGTATACTTTTTAGTATACTGTTTTCAGTTGTGCAGCTTAGATGCTGAAAACGCTATTTAGGCAGTTTCAAGGCGATAGGAGCTTGGGAAATTTGTTTTTACAAGCAAATGAATACAAGCATTTGCAGAATTTTCATTTCACCTTCACCTTCACCACATGTCACCAGAATCATCTTCTTCACATGTTTACGATAAAAAAATTATATTAAATATGATTGTTTGATATACAAATGCATAATTACCTAATAAAATGCATGAAAAGTTAAAAAGGAGAAAATTAAGAAATATGCTTTAACACACCTTTTTTAATCCATTGCATGGATCCACAGCTATGGCAATAGGAGCTTGGGAAAAATATTAAAATTCATGTTTATTCATGAAATATGCTTTAACAAACATCCTTAATCCCAAGGACTGTGTGTCTATCAGAGTTGTTCTCCTTAGATGCTGAAAACGCTATTTAGGCGGTTTCAAAGCGATAAGCACTTGGGAAAGAAGTTTTCCTAACATGCCAATCTAACAAACCAATATATGTGGATTAACACTGGTATCCTAACAAGGACGCGGGTGCCAATATCAACTGTGCGCTTTAGATGCTGAAAACGCTTTTTAGGCAGGAACTTGGAAAAGAGTTTTTTCTAACAGAAGAAGCTAAGCACATGCATGATGTGCTTATAAACTCCTTTTTCACTTTTGTACCATATAAAATGATACTAAATAAGATTGTTTAATATAAAAATACCTAGTTTTCTATCAAAGTGTATAAAAAGTGAAAAATAAAAACATTCATGTTTTAAAAGTTATTATTCATGAACTGCCTTAACAGTCTTTCTTAATTCAAACCACAGGTTTGCTCACACAGTTTGGCTGCTTTAGGAGCTGAAAACGCTATGTACACAGTTTGAAGGCGACAAGAGTTTTGAAAAATCTTTGCATTCTTTTGTTACTTTCAGAAATGTTTGTTAATTTGCTTCTAACAAACGAATGTAAGCACTTGCATAATTTGTATATCAATGACGTCTATGATAAAATATGATAGAAATAATAATTGTTTCTATTAAAATGCATACTTTACCAGTATTGTGTAAAAAGTCAAAATTCGTGTTTAGAAATTAATTTTTCATGAAATATGAAATAACACCCTGGTTTCCTAACAAGGACTTCTGTCCTAAAACATTTGTGCTTTTCAGGGGCAGGAAATGCATTTTTAGACAATTTAAAGCGATATGAACTTTGTAAAGTGTTTTTTCTAACAGACAAATATATGCACTTGCTTATAAATAACACTTTTCCACATATAAACAACATTTTTTTACATGTTTATGATAAAAAAATTATACTAAATATGATTTTTTTATATTAAAATGCATAATTAAAAAAAGTGTAAAAAATCAACAAAAAAATTCTCATAATTCATCTTATTCTTATTCAGTCTTATTCATCAAATATGCCTTGACACGTATATAATAATAAATACGTTGTTATATTTAATAACAAATACGAGAGTGTAAACAGAGTTAAGGTGATAAGAGCTTGGACAAGTGATTTTTCTAACAAACACAAAAATGCACGTGCATGATCCACAAATACATGACATTTTTCACATGTTTCTGATGAAAAAAATGATATTAGAATGTATAATTTCATTATATATATATATATATATATATATATATATATATATATATATATATATATATGTGTGTGTGTGTTAGTTGTGTGTGAATAGTATATATTTTTCCATTGAAAATCTAAATGCGGTTTGAAATTCTGATGTTTAAAGCATATATGTAAATGATATCCGTGTGATGATATGATGTCAACTCAGACACACAGATGTTTTCTCTCTAAAATGTGCATGAGATGTAAATTTCGGTTTAATTTCCCCTTTAAAAATATGTCAAAGGTCAATGATGACGTGGAATGAATATCACACCACACACACAGAGCGAGAGAGAGAGAGAGAGAGAGAGAGAGAGTAGTTACTCCCTGACCAATCAGAATAATGTAATTTAAGACACACGCTTCCTCCACTTTTTCCTTTCAAATACTTTACCTCTCTGGATGTAGAATAACGTTGATTCTTTGAGTGTTCAGCTATGGCCCCTTGTACAGCTGCAAGTTAAATCTACTTTGGAAAGATTTGAAGAAATTTTAGCGAATTAAAAGATTCAATATTGAGTACTGTCAAATGGTCGTGCAGTGGGATTTTTTTAAATGCAGAAAAAGGTGTCCTTGTGCTTTTCAATTTGAAAGTACCGGGTCACATCCGGACTGTAACTTTTGATGAGTGTAACTGTAAAAATGGTGTAAGGACTTTGACTAAATAATTAGAATGGATTTCTTTTCACCATGCCCACATGCATAAATGGAGAAGCAGTACGTCTCCGCAACACACATATCACATCAGAGCAAAAAATTTCACTATGAACCAGGTTTCACTGCACTGTCCTACAACTCTTACTGTGCATCTGATATCAAAGAGAAATGCAAAGTGAGGTAATAAACAGCTGGCCCGATCTACAATGCTACTTTAAACAAATCAACAAATTATGCCAAAAATTGGGAAGAAACAAAAAAAGAGCAGAAATAAAATTAAGACCAGATGATCTCTTCTGAGGTCATTATTTTACTACTCTTTCAAGACTGAGCAGAAAGCCCAGCTTCTCTCAAGACTCCTCCAGTATGATACATAAATGATTCTGCCTACATATTGTTTTAAAAGCTTTCTGACAAGACACATGTTTGTTTGATCCTGAAATGTACTATCTGCTCATGAACGCCTACAGATTGGTCAAAAAGCTGTTTAATCCGTGGTTCAAGTACACATTGGTTATATATTCTAAGATGCATTATACATGACTGCGATCAACACGCTATCCATGGAAAAAATGCAAAGTATTGCTGGCAAGTATCTGGCAAAAACGGTCTCACATCAAAACTGCTCTGCAAGAGATCAAAGAGAAAACAATAGACACATGTAGTGACCAGGTCTATGAAGGCGCTGTGGACTACTGGATCTTTCACTCATCTCTGGAGCCTCCAGAAGTGGGAAACTTCACTGCTGCTCTCCAAAAAATTGTTGAACTGAGAGTCAAGGATCAAAATATTTTTTATTAATAAACTTAATGTTGACATAGAAGTTGTTTATGAAGTTCTAGAAATGTTCATGAACAATGTGGGAGATTTTACTAAAAATTGGGATTCTTTGTTCAATGTAAATACGATGCATCTTTTGCACACTTATTCACAAAAAAATTTATCTTTTATGTTTTCTTTAAAAGAAACAAGGTTTTTGTAGAGAACATCGATAAACAAAGGTGAGTTGATTTAACACAAGAAAATACACTGACATAGTGCTGGATTTGATACAATCACAGTTACCTTTCCAGCATCACAGTGAAGCCTGTGGAGATCAACAAAGTCAATTCCTTCAGAGTATTTAAAACCCTCAATTGACTTTTTTAACCGAAAATAAAGAAACTAAAAATCAGGTTTATAGTCATTGAAATTGTTAGAATTTCCCATTTTAAAAAGTTTGAAGTCTTTGAATTTTTTTACAATTTCTGAACCCATACCCAGAGTGCCCCCCACCCCCTCCCCACCAAAAAGGTATATGAATTACAAGACTATAATGATGAAAAAATTGTGGGAACAGTTTATGAACATGAGTTACAAAAGATTATAATTGGGAAGGACAAAGCATTCAAAATATAGAAAATCTCATCGGAAAAGACCTGAATAAATTTCCTTCCCAGGTTCCGGCCAAAGATGTAGACAACATAACATTAGAGATTAAAAAATTTCGTTGGGAACACATCCGAAACCTATAATCATTATAAACCATTGAAGAGTGTAGATTCTTTGTGATTTTTCCCGAGGAATGCGTGGATGGACATTTACCCTAATAATAACTATTGTAAGTCGCTCTGGATAAGAAAGTCTGCCAAATGCCATAAATGTAAATGTAAATGTAATAAGACCATGGACGATACTATTAAATTTGCTAAACCAATCAATTTGAAAGAAAATTGAGAGGTCTCATTTTCAGAGGTTCAGGATACCCAGAGTTGGTACTCATTACGACAGCATGACTCTTGTCATGTTACTTTGAGAGATGGAAATAAAGTACAAAATAATTACTTGCAAATAACACACAAGATTTTATAAAAGCAGATTTTACTGGTTAGTAAAATCAAGAAAATAATTTCAAAAAATGGATATTGAAATGGAGATGACCTACAACCCTAAGAAAAATAAAATACGCATGGTGTCCCAAAAAACATATACCTTCAAAGCTATTGGAAACTTCACACATATGCTCACTATGAATCCCACTGGTCTGTCAACATAAAAAAAGAACAGGAAGCACCCCATCCCGCTGATATTCATGCAAACTTTTATACAATGTCTCAACGAGTATCCACAAGTTGGTGACAGCTTTGTCTGATTACTGAGATCCATGCATATAATGTGTGAAAACAGCAAAGTCGTCACTAGTATTTATGATAAGCCACATTACGTACTTCTCACCCGAACCACATTACCGAAAAAGTAATCGAAGTCAAATGAGATCAGGACAAGCATATACCTTTTAATTACAGGAAATTTATAGCTGAACTAAACTTTAGACCCACTAACCATTTGTTCCGTCAGAAAAAATGATAGATAGGGTGTACGCTTGATCCCCTGTTCTAAGTGGATTATTATGACCATTAGACCGGAAATGGCCTTCGAGGTTTTCACAGTGCCCCTGCATGTATGGGCTGGGTCTAGGAATTCTGGTCAAGGGTCTTTTTAGATAGCAGTTTTGTCCTCAAAAGAGGATTTTCTATCACAAAACATCATTTAAAAACAGTGGCCATAGGTATTGTAAGTGATGTAGTGAGCAAGACCACAACAAAAACTCATAATCAAGACGGATCAGGTCTTGGATTGATTGCGCATAAAAAATCTAAACTTATACTGTTTTAACATCAACTCATATTCCTGAGGATAAATATGATGATAACAGGCTATTTGAAACTAAGGAAGCATTCCTTCTATAACAGAGGTAACCCTAAACCAGGTGCACAAAAATTACTACATCGATAAATAAGGTACAAGTTCATGTAAACAATCAACAAGAAAATAATAAACAGGTGGGCCCCCTAAGGGCTGCTTGACTGTAGAGGCACTAGTGGTTGGGCCCCCTGAGGGCTGCTTGATTGTAGAGGCACTGATTCCAAGCCTGCTTGCGTGGATCCACTGAGGTTGAGGGTCTGTCAGAACCGCCTGTCCCAGTTATAGCCAGGACTGTTATAGTGTTGCTGTAGGTGGCATCACCATCCTTAATGGGGTTCAGTGTTTTCACCACGACCTTGTCCCCAGGCTTGTAAAGGTGGAAACTGTAGGGAGAGGTAGATAAAGGGATACATTGCGGTGCAGGCTGTTAAAAGTTTGGATCAAGTCATGAGTGTATTTGCTGAGAAGAGCATCCAGGTCGCCTGTAAAAGAAATACCAGCATTACACTTCACTCAAGGGGTGGGGAATGAGCAACCCATTAATACCTCAAAAGGTGAGAGTTTAGTTAGTTTAGTGGAGGGTGGTGACATACGAATTTCACACAGAACCGTGAATTTCACACAAAACCCAATCGACCAGTGTGGATACTAGCCTTAAGGTTCTGTTCATGCGTTCAGTTACTCCAGAGGATCACGGATGATAGGGAATGTGGAAATGCTGTTGGATGTTCAGGTATTTTGTCAATTTCTGTGTTACTCATGATGCAGATGGATTGCCATTATCACAGTCATTATCATTATTCCTTACTGCAAGGAACTGCATTATTCCTTACTTCAACCCATTTGGAAAACCTCTCAACAATAATCAAAAGGAATTTTAGATTGCAGAAGGAAGCATATGAATAAATCAAAGTGCAGGCCAACAGGTGGGGCAAAGCATCATGTTTGGCAACTGGCCCTGAAATATTGGCTCTGGCCCAAGTGAAACAAGCACTCAATTACAACATAACAGTAACCCTCAATTTCTGGAAGCAAAAATATTCATGTAACAATCTTACCACATTTCCACTACTGACATGTGACACACCATGAAAATGTCTGACTACAAATGGTAAAACAGAAATTGAAAGATCTCCTACGCGGTGGAGCCCAGTACAATCAATTCAACAATGGGAGGATTTTATTTTATCAACTAGACATTGGTTTTCAATACTTTACATTTTTATTCTTCTGAACATGCACAAACAGATTCTCACATGGAAACAGCCCAGAGACAGAATTCTTCTGGAATTATTCTTTCAGGTCAACAAATAAATATCTATAAAGTCTATCGGTGGCATCTTGAAAACATTCTAAAATGTACATGCAGTTATCCGGATACATTTGTCAGGCCAGTATACTGATCTGTAATTTGTCTAATTTGTTTTTAAAAAAACACATTCAGATTGATTATTCTACTAGTCTTGCTTTGAAAAAACAAATTTTGAAAGAGATGGACGATGCTCAGATTTCTGTGCTGGGTGTATTTTGTAAAAGACTTTTCTACTTCATCATTTTTCCTTGCAGAACCTATCAAGTCTTCGATTACCTATAAGTTTGTTTGGCTGAGTAAAATAGTTTATCATCACAAAAAGAATCAGGGATTCCTTTAAGGAATCAGGGATATATATTCTGGTCATCAATTGATCGTATAGAGTTTGCCAGCACGTATAACACCATTCAGTGTTTTTAGGGACTATTGACAATGCATTATTGCAGTATTCCAACAATGTTTTGATAAAATATGATTTTCAGGTATTACTTGGCCCACAAACGATACACAAAAAGGACCTGAATATATATATCCCTGACCAGAATATATATCCCTGATCTCCTTCAAAATTTGCATCCTCACGTCAAAAGCAGATCAAAGTTATCTTTGATCTGTCTGCTCCTTGACACATCTTACCCCACTACAAATTTAGTGCAAGTTTAGCCACAGATCTTTTCCCAGGATTAACGATAATACAGTTTGGATCTAACTTCATCCCCTTGTTCTCCTCATATTTGTGCATGTACTCACATTTAGTGGCTTCATCAACTACCTAGCATTGCGGTCCTGAGCTTTCTTGTTTGGTCTTTAGGAAAATTTTAATATAATCGGTGGAAAGAGTTTCAGACTTGTTAGGAAAGTGCCAGACTTCAAACACTTTTAAAATCTTGTAAACTATTTTGACGGCTTTTGTAATTTCTATAAAAGCCCATGTTCCTATAAGAGCTCTCTCCTGATCTGTATGGTCACAATGCTTTTGTTGTTTCTCAGAGCACACTCTACATAGAGAAAAAAGGAGTCTGCTTTTTTACACAAAATGGAAGAAAAGGTACCTGCCGACCCCTTAGGTGGTAACACTTTTGCACTGATGATACCAAAGTAATTTTCCAGAGGATCAAAGTCATGATAAATGAAGATTGGGTGACCGATTGGGTGTGACTTTGCCTTATATACGGGTTATAGGGTAAAGAGAGGTAAAATTGAAGTAATCAACAACCAAGAAACTCAAAAGACTTAGGTGATCAACTTCTTAATAACAATCTACAAAATAGTTATGAAACCTTGAAAATTCTTCCCTTTCTTTAGGCATAATGCTATCTGCACTGTAAATCTTAGTTTCAAGATATGTTCCTACGTAATCCTGATGTTCTAATGTCTTCCAGAAATGGAGAAAATAGCCTTTCTTTATTTCTGAACATTCCATGTCTTCTGGGAGGCTACTCAGCTTCATGGCTGATGATAGGCTAGAATCGGTGAAACACAAATTTTTATGATGATGTCAGATGTGATTCCTTCTTTCACCTTTAGCCTTCATATTTATTACAAAAGAACTTCTAAAAAAAGGCATTGACGCATCCGTCCCCTTCAGTTACCCACACCTCTCTATGAAAATCAATACAGCATAAGATTTAAGTTCCTGTTTCCTGTCTCTTCATAAAATACATATTTCTCATCCACTTGTTCTTTCTTAACCAGTTGTATAAAACAACTATGCTCAGTATCTGTATCAACGTTTTTACCACAGAGTTTGCACTTCCTCTTAGAGCACATGTGTTTTTTAGGGTGAAGAGGGTTCTAAGGTAACACACAATTCATTTAAGGCACCTGATTCAAATATAAAACATTTGCCTTCACTAGACTGAAGCATTGCTTTATGCTTGTCAAAACAATATTGTGATCTACATACTTTCTGGCAATCCGGGCACCTACGTACATTTTTAGGGTGTTGGTGACAATCAGGCTTGTGGCAAACATTGCAGCTATATTTGCATTTGTGTTTCCATCATCAAACCCTGACTAACAGAAACGACATAACTTGATCCTAAAAGACCAGTGATACTTTTAACTTTTACTTTTAACTGATGTTTTTTCATGTGGAGTCTTGCTGGTTTGAAAGAAAAAATATCCAGCTTTGTTGGCAGAAGAGTATACGATTATAGTTTTACAATTGTCAATTGCTCAATTGTCTCTTGAATCTCGATATATCGGCAATGATGACTGGAGTGTTTACTCTATTTCAAGGGTATCTTTCCATAAAAATTTCATCTTCACTCTGAATGGCATTTTCAAACATGGTCAGAAAATATTGCAATTTGGTGGCACCACTAATTGAATGCGCAATTACACATTGAGCGTATCACGCCTGATTTCAACAGTGACAACATCCTTTGGTGCAATCTATCACACCGTTTAAAAAATTATCAGGAGATAATTGTTTATGTTCCTGAGTGATTTCTGGAGTTGAACCTATATTGAAGTTGTGTTCAAGAGATAAGTCCAAAGTTTTTAGTTCATCTAATTTACTGCATCTATTAAGAAAGGATTTAACTGGATAGAATGCCTTTGTTCATTTAGGTTATTATGTAACCCCAACAGACATTGATTTAGCTCATGGAATATGTTGTGTGGAGTCACTGAGGTGTTTGGTACATTCTGAATATGATTGCTTATATAAAAGTCATATTTTAATACTAAAGTGAAAAATATTAAAATTCATCTTTAGAAAGTCATTATGAATAAAATATGATTTAAAACTCTGGTTTCCTAACAAGGACGTGTTTGTTAACACAAGTGGGCGCTGTAGGCGCTCAAAAAGATATTTAGACAGTTGCAAGGAGATATAGATTTGGGAAGGTGGTTTTCCAAACAAACTAAAATAAGCACATTTTTACAATTTTGACATCTTTGATAAAAAAAAAAGATACTAAATATGAATGTTTATATTAAAATGTATCATTTAATAATAATTTGTAATACATCAAAAATATTGAAATTCATGCTGAGAAAGTCATTAGGTAACAAACCTGCTTTATTATTCTGGTTTCTTATCAAGAACACGTGTCCTAGGTTTCCGCTTCAAACGCTGAAAACGCTATTCAGGCAGTTTCAAGGAGACAATAGGAGCTTGGGAAAGTGTTTTTTATATAACAAACGAATCTAGGTTGTACATAATAAATCACTTTTTTTCACATTAAAAAAATGACACTAAATATGACTATGTTATGTAAAATTGCATAATTCCATAATAAAGTGTATAAAATGTGAAAAATATGAAAATTCATGTTCAAAACGTTATTATTCTTGAAATATGCTTTAACACCCTTGCTTAATTCAAAGCACGGGTTTGCTTCAGCGCTTTAGGCGCTGAAAACGCGCTTTAGACAGTTTCAAGGCGCAGGATCTTTGGAAAGTGGTTTATCTAACGAAGGAATACATGCACTTGCATGATGACCATGACACCTTTTAACATGTTTAATATAAAAATGATACTAAATCTGATTGTTTGTATTAAAGTGCATAAATTTAATTATATAGTGTTTACATTTTTTTCCCATTTTTTATGAAATATGCATTAGCACTCAGGAAACATGGACGCGTTTCCTAAAACAGTTGTGAGCTTCAGACGCTGAAAATGTTATTCAGACAGTTTCAAGGCGATAGGAGCTTGAGAAAGTTTTTCTAACAAAAGAATAAACACTTGCATGATATGCATAACAAATCACCTTTTTAACATGTTTAATGACATTAAATACGATCGATAGGACTTGGGAAAGTGTTTTTTCTGACAAATGGAAATAAGCACTTGTGATGTGTAATTTTTCGTATGTTTACAATAAGAAAATGACGCTAAATATGATTGTTTATATTAAAGTGAATAATATATGAATTAATACTCTGGTTTTCTAACAAGGATGTGTGTACTAAACAGTTGTGCGCTTTAGAGACCGAAAACGCTATTTAGGCAGTTTCAAGGCGATAGGAGCTTGGGAAGTGGTTTTTCTAACAAAAGAATTTAAAGACTTTAATGACCTGCATAATAAATCAGTTTAAATCACAATAATTTTTTAAATGTTTACGATAAAAAATGATACATTGTTTAATACATAATTTCCTAATAAAGTGCATAAAAAGTGAAAAATAAGAAAAGTCATTTAAAAAAAAAAAGTTTTTGTTCATGAAATATGCTTTAACAGACGTTCTTAATCCAAAGCACGGGTTATCTTACACAGCTGGCCTCTTTACACGCTGAAAACGTCTCAGGTTACGTATGTAACCATGGTTCCCTGAGGGAACGAGACGCTGCGTCGAAACGCTATGGGAACGCC
>JAKKZL010000287.1:0-11307 GCA_037576815.1 Pangasius larnaudii
ATGGAGCTCGCTTTGTGCACAGGGGCGTCGTCATGCTGGAGCAGAGTTTGGGCCTCTGAGTTCCAGTGAAGGGAAATCGTTTGTTGAAGAACCACATATAAGTGTGATGGTCAGGTGTCCACAAACTTTTGGCCATATAGTGTACCTACTTTGGAGCAGGAATTACAAACGTTACCATAGCCCTGTCGGGTTCCTCCACTGGTACCTATGAAACTCCTGAAAAAGTTTATGGTTTATGCTTGAAACCCAGTCAGTTACATTGTACTTTATCATTATATCGTAAAATTCTTTCCATCACTGTTCTGTCATTTAATTTCATGCTTATACAGACTACTATATTTTGCATCATTAAAATCGCAAAAGTGGCACAGAAGAGCAGCTGTGTCTAGAAAGGTTGATTATTGATTTTTTTTTTTTTAATGGAATGACTTTATCCTCTGCGGAGAGAAAATCTGCTTGATGACGTGTATGGATAGTTTTCTCTAAACTCTGTTTAAAGTCAGAACAGCTAGCTAACTAGCAGACAGAAAGCAAAGGGGTTCTATTTTACACCTCCTAACCACTGGGGGGGGGGTGAAAATCCCCCGGATACCTCCATGTCTCCTCTGGGTATTCCACATTAAACAGTGCTGTAGTGATGGATCATGAGCAGGCCACATGCATGCCGTTGGTGACGCACTGATAATGGCTGCGTGAGAAGATATGATGGCAGACTTGACGCTGAAGACGACAAGCCTAGTCCATCTCGTTACCATTTCGCTTCCCACTTCTTGGTGTAGGCGTAAAAATTTAAATGAAATAAATCCATACTGAAGGGGGACTGTGGAATTTATTTTTTATTAAAGGGGTCCCTGGCTACAAAAAAAAAACACTTATGAGAACCGATGATCTAACAGACCTGACAACAGACGAGCTAATGACGGTTCAGAAACAGTCCTAAAGGTGGCACCAGCATTGGAAATATACTGACATTGCGGGGATGCATTTCAAATCCAGACTTTACTGTCTGGTTTTAAAAATAAATACACCATTCAAGATGGTTTAATATTGTTGGCTATACTATTATTCAGTCTTTATTCAAAGTACAACTGTATACAACCTGCAGAACCTTGTGCCTAAAACCCAAGCGGTTTGACCTTGGTTCAGAGGAACAACTCAGATAACGACATTTAGAAACTTTCCTATTTGCAGGATTTTTCAATCCTTGGTGCGTACTGTGCTCAGTTGGAGGTAATCTATCTCTTGCTTTCACAGTCTGCCACTCTGGCTGATAAGGCAAGATAAAGTTTGTGTGTGAATGTCTGAGCTGATTCATCATCCTTCACCGTTTGCCGAGGGCCCGCGTGATGCACATCACAAAGCACACAAACGCATAAAAGTCTGAGTTTGGACAGCTGTGACTATTGAGAAGCAGCAGTGGAACCGATCAGAGCGCTGAGAAAGGATTTAATGCTGCTTAGCTTATACTGTGTTTCCTATTCATTCATTTATTCATTCACAGCGATAAACTTTATCCATTGAAATTACACATGCATATGAAACATGGTGCTAGATTTTAGGTCCTACTTGTGAAGTTATTTCATACATGAAATCTTTCAGGAGGTCAGGTTAGATAAGGGAAATGCATTGATCCACAGCAAGATGCTTCACATCTTGTGGGGTGACGGGGCTCGTATATCAAAAAAGTGTATGTATGTGCATGTGCACAAGCAGGAACAAGTCTAGCCAAGTGCATCACTAGGCTTGAATACATGTAAGCATGCAGTGTGTCTGAGTGTACAAATATCTACCTTCCTGTTCCCTCTGTCACACACCCACATGCCGACAAAACAGCTGGCCTCATTACTGCAGCCTATTTACAAATCCACTTAATGATTGGTAATATCTGCTGACATACGTGTGCGTGTGTGTGTGTGTGGAATGCGGGAATGGGCCCATTAAAAATGCATCAGATGCTACGGCTGGGTTCCAGCACGGGGCGGATTTGCAATGACAGAGCGTTTGGTGACTCATAAATGATGTATGCATGCCTTTCTTTTATCATTTAAATCATAAAGCTCTTTCGGTCTGGTCGTGGCCTGGTACCGGTCTGTGATTTCATTAATGCAAACAACTGCAGCAGAGCGACAGGAAAAAACAGAGAGAGAGAGAGAGAGAGAGAGAGAGAGAGAGAGAGAAAGAGCGTGAGCAAGCAAGAGAAAGGGAGAGAAAGAGAGAGAGAGAGAGAAAGGAGGAGCAAAATGAAAAATACATGCATGCATATCGTTATACATGCATGCAGGCGTCCAGAGGAACAGCAGAGGACTAATCATGATCAAAACAAGCAGAGAGAGACATACAGTACAAGAGACAGAGAGACTGACAGAGTGAGTCACAAATATAAGCCAAGAGGGTCCATGGAGAAAGAGAGATAGAGAGTGACAGGGAGCCAATGAGACAGAAAGAGACTGACAATGACAAAGATTATAGTGACAGTGAAAGAGGAAAAAGACAGAAGGATACAGTGAGAGACAGGCACAAGCAAAAGTACTCTTAAGTGCTGAACGGTGTATGTTGTATGTACTGAGTGTATGTTCCTGAGTGAGTCATCATGAGGTACTTACGTGGTGAACGCAATACTACTGAGATGTTTATTTAACATCCGAGGTCAGCGCTTTGTAATAGCCGGAGGTGAAGCTGCTCCTTTAAGTTTTCGCCCATGATAAAAATGTCGGGACAGTTTTTGGTTTCTACAGGCTTTTACAGGACCAGCTGCCGTTTCTGTCTCCCTAACTTCAAGAGAGAGAAATGAGAACGACTCGTTATAGCTGTTACAACGTAAGTGATAACGGGAACCAAATTGTTTTGAGGACATTCCACAACATTAAATGTAACTAGAAATGTTTGAAAGTATAATGCATCATTATTTAATAAATGTAAAGAATGTAATCGTTAGTAAAGTACTGTGGTGTAGGAGCAAAAAAAAAAAAAAAAACGCTTCAGGACATGCTGTTATAAGAAAAGAATCGGTTTCAGGTTGATAACGGTAATTTGGGACACATCACACCACTGTGTCGCTGATTCAGCAAGAGAACATATGTACACGTGACATAAGATGTCGACATTAAACATGGAATTCTTATATAATGGACAAAAGCTGTCTCAGAAACTGTGGACAGCACATGCTAACTTCCATGACATGTTTATCTTATGATGCCAGGAAAAGTGAATAACCGGAGTTCAAGTGAGTCTATAGCTTACGTCCACAAACCAACCTAACCTGCAGATCTGATCATGACAACTTGCTACATTATCAGAAAAAAAAAACTAACAAACAAAAAAAAAAAACTGCCTTTAAGCTGTTCGGTTTACTAGTATTTATATAATATCCAGGAAGTCTGACTAATTGTAGCAGGCACAGCATCAGCCAGAAGAGACCACATCAGCTTAACAGTCAGAAGTCAAGAAGATGGAAGCTGAAATAAAGCAGTAATAATGCAGATAGACTGGTGCTGTTTTATTTCTGAATACTAAATGCATGTGAATGATGAGACTCTTGCTGAGGTTTTCTACCTAGAAGAAGTATTTTTACTCACTGACGAACTCGCTGCTTGACTGACTGACTGACTGACTGACTGACTGCTCAAACACACATAGGGGATGTGCTCAGGTCATCCATAGAGCTTACACATACACCGGAATACCTAAAATGTGGGGAATATCCAACATACTGGCAGGAAAAAAGGAATGCATCTACAGTCCATAAGTTTCGGTATGGTTACCATGGCGAGGTGAATGCTTTCCTGAATGTCTGATTGGTAAACTGCAGGCCAAATGAATGAGACTACATTACAAACTTTACAGCGTGGTGCTGTTAACACTTATGTGTGTAATTGTCTCTAGTATTGTGACATGTACATATATCTAGTACATGACAGACAATAAATGTGAACTACCGTAAACATAACTTGGCTCGTGTGAATTCTTAGTAATTTGCAATTATGTGTTTGTCCAAGTGATTGTTCAATAAGACCAGCTACATAAGATACAGGGTAACAAAATAAAACATAAAATGTCTTAGTAGGGTGTTGAGAATATCCATGAGCCAAGAGAGCAGTTTCAGTGCTCCTTGGCTTGGATTATATAGTCTCTAGAGCTGTACTAGCAAGCCAAACACTGTTCTTCCCTCAAATGGTCATACTTGCATTTCCACCAACCCCTGCTGAAATCACACACTACATTTCCCACAATCCTCAGCCAGCCAGCAAACCACAAGCGACATTACATAACCGATCGCAACCCTCACAAATAGGACATCCCCAGGCACTTGCTCACGATTGCACACACTCCCTAAATAACCTAAACTCTAACCTCATCTTCACAACGTCTCACTCCTGCATTTGCCAGTGACACTGCTAATCTTGTAGTTTCTGCCTGTGCCTGGTCACAGCCTGCCCCTCTGCCTGCCTTCTGGTTTTAATCACTGCTACGGCCTTTTAGTTGCTCTGCCCCGGTTTGTTCAATAAACTGAACCCTGCATTTGCCTCCAAGCCTGCTCATCTTTGACAGATGGTTTCTGTAGGGCTAAAGACACCAGGCTTGTTCTGTCTTCACACATATGCCCGAGAGAGAAAGACGCACAGAGAGAGAGAGAGAGAGAGAGAGAGAGAGAGAGAGGAGAGAAAAAAGTAATGAAAAAGAGAGGGCGAAAGAGCCCCCTTGCCTCAAAGTACCTGACCACAGTGACGGGTATAATGATTTAAACCACAAAGTACAAGCACTCAGTGAACACAGCCTGCCCATAGACACAGATGAAATTGTGTCTCTTGAGAGAAAAGAAACAGCAGTGCTGTTGAGCATTTACATGCAACATACTTCAGACTTCAGAACAAACACGGTCAACCCTGTCAATGTCCCGACTCTGAGTAAAATAACAATAGAAAAGAATAGAACAATAAAATGACAGACAGTAATGTGCAATAATGCCACAATTAGCCAGGACACCAGGCAACAGACAGTGCAATGAAGTGCAATGTGTTCAGCCAGACACACCGCAATGGTGCAGTAAGTTTTGAGGTGGTGGAAAGTTGTTACACGCTGGAGAGGTTAAGTATCCACTGGTTTCGGGAGGTGATGGACCTGTAAGCGCTTCTGCGATCGCAGTTTGACAAAGAGGAGGTTGCCCGGATGTTTGAAGTCTTTCGTTTTTGGCGCGTTCACAATCAAGGATGACGTCAGCCGAAAAGACCAATTACTGTCATTAGTGTCATTACTGTCATTAGTGTCATCCACAAACGTGATTTTGACGGCGTTCTCTGGGCTTTTCTGCTCACCACAGTTGTAAAGAGTTGTTATTTGAGACGCTGTAGCCTTCCGCCCATCGGCTCAAACCAGTCTGGTCATTCTTTTCTGATCTCTCTCAACAACAAAGTGTTTCAGCCCACAGACCCTCTGCTCACAGGATGTTTTTTGTTTTTCCGCACCATTCTGTGTGAACTCTAGAGACTGTGAGACTGTGAAATTCCCTAAAGTTTCTAAAATACTCAAACCAGCCCACCTGGTATCAACCACCATGCCATGGTTCAGGTCACAGTGATCACACTTTTCCCCTAATTCTGTGTGTGTCTGTATGTATGTATGTTTGTATGTTTGTATGTATGTATATACACACACACACTCCTTTATTTTGTTGGTTTTCTAACGCTATTTCTGTTCATTTGTACTTTAATGATTTCAGACAGAATCTTTATATAACTAAAGCTGACATTTCTTATAATCTTTAATAATAGTTTGTCATAGTAATGATGTTTTGGCACTAGCGGCAATTAAATGTGGTCATGCCAGTAAAAGCTGAGAGAGAGAGAGAGAGAGAGAGAGAGAGAGAGAGAGAGAGAGGGAGGCTCGATTTAAACAGATGAGGCTTGTCATCTTTACACAGACTCATACCCAGAGAAAGTGAAAGTGAGAAAGAGAGAGAGAGAGAGAGAGAGACAGCACAGACAGAGCGTCTCCACTGCAGAGG
The DNA here is from genome assembly GCA_037576815.1 of Pangasius larnaudii. Classification (NCBI taxonomy): domain Eukaryota; kingdom Metazoa; phylum Chordata; class Actinopteri; order Siluriformes; family Pangasiidae; genus Pangasius; species Pangasius larnaudii. Next base: position 6,002 of record JAKKZL010000287.1, read on the forward strand.
GGAAATGAAGTTGACATATGAGGGTGTCCCTGGATGCCTCTGCCTTCATCGTTAGCACTCAGCTCTCATCTCGTCTTCTGGGACAACATACACACGTGCTCTAGAGCATACAGATCAGCCCAACACCGACTGCACGACTCATTCTCCTATGACTCATTAATCACTTTGACTGAAGCTAATTTACTTTTTATGAGTGTTCTGTCCTCTTCCTATCAAATCGGGCATTTCTAACACCGTGTTATACACGCCACGGCTTCACCATGCACGTACAAATAATCCTCAGCAACAAAAACAACGTCCTTGTACTTGAGATGAACCGAAATTTAACAATACCTTTCATAATCACTGAGGGGTTTTGCATTTCTTTTTTTTATCTCCTTGTATTAATTAGAAAAGAAAGGACTGTAACGGAAAAATAAGCTTATCAGAGAAAATAATGCAGCATGTTTACTGAGATTTCGAAATTCACAGTTGCCACTAAAAGACACAAGCTCATTAGGAGCAGCTCTGGAAGAGTGAACATCAGATACTCGGTGAAGCCCTGGCACAGGCACATTGCTGATCTTGCGTTTGAGAATGTCAAGCAACCAACCATGTGGACTAACATGTCTGGTTTGATAGAACGAGGAAGAAAAACAAGCACTGAGCTGCTGATTTTTCCACCCGATATCACACGCCGAGGAGAATTTCGAATGCTGCTCGTCTGTACCTTAACCACTCCTAACTTTTTACACAAGTCCCGATCGTGAGACCTTGCGATCGTGAGACCTTGTTGAATTTTTTAAATTGACTCTGCACTGCAGAAATGTAAAAGTGTGAGAGTTTCAGTGGCCCTGCCGGGTAGCTGAAGTCATTTTGGACACCTTTCACATGAACAATATTGTGTGTTTGCTGTAATACAGACAAGGCGGACTAATATGAAGTTATACTGAAGTTCTTAAAGCCTCGCTTTTGCAGACTTTGCACACACGACATTCTACGTTCGAATTTTATTTTAAGAGAGGAATAATGACTGCCGCTACACTGAATCATTCCCTTCATTTGTTTCCCATATGGTGCATTTGACCTGCTTACGAAGTGGGAAGTCGCAGATCAGGATGATGTTGTTTGTGAACTCTGTGCATTCGAGCCACAAAAAACATGGACGCCTCCATATTCGTCTTCTGTTAGCAAGAGTGATTAGTGATGTATATTTTCCTCCTCCAAACAGCAAACTATACAGTCAGTGAAAATATTTGTATGTTGGTTGATCTAAAGCAAAAACTAGTATATACAGCAAAGGTAAGACTTCGTTTGCTGTTCATGCTGTGAGCAGCCATCTTCATTTGACGCCACTTGCTGAACTCGGGGCTGAGGAGACCGTCCCAAGTTCCCAATTAGGAATTTTGAATTTGAGGGAATTTTGTTTTTTCCTAGTTGGAGGCCAGAAATTATGAGTGAGTATAATGCAGCATTAGTCTGTGCTAATGCAGGGGGCAGGCGTGGCCTAATGGTCCGAGAGTCGGCCTTGTAACCCGAAGGTGAACCCGAAGGTCGTGGGTTCGAGTCTCAGGTCCGGCAGGGATTGTAGGTGGGAGGAGTGAATGACCAGCGCTCTCTGCCAATGACTGAGGTGAGACCATTGAGCAAGGCACCGAACCCTCAACTGCTCCCCGGGCGCCGCAGCTAAAATGGTTGCCCACTGCCCACTGCTCCGGGTGTGTGTGTGTGTGTGTGTGTGTGGCTTTAATGGGTTAAATGCAGAGCACAAATTCCGAGTATGGGTCACCGTACTTGGCCATAAGTCACTTCACTACACTGCAAGTAGCTCATTATAGTATGTTATTACATTAAATAGCTACCACATTTTTAGTTCAGTCAGTGAGGCTCCTGGGTAAACCAACACATGGAACTGGACAAACACACTGGCGCTTTCAACTGCTAGTCTAAAAAAAAAAATCTATCAAGTTTCTTTTTCACTCATGAAATGGACTCATGAACATTATCTAGCAGCTATATATGTGGAACAAGCTAGCATTAGCAAGAATGGGAGATTATATCACCACATGACTTTAAGGTAACATTGATTTTCATGTAATTTTTATGGAAGTATTTTCCGGAACAAATTTCAAAAGCAACTGCGTTTCCTATTTATGGACAAATTCTACATTCTGCCTTAATGTTGCGTATGTTATTTAATCCAAATGCTACTTCGTTTGCGACTGTCACTCATCTTGATTGCGACTGCGCAATCATCTGCACGCTTTCCATCTTGGCTGTCGACTTTGACTGACGTCACTTCCAAATAAAAGAACGGCCCGTAGTAAACTCCCACCCCCTACACTGATCGACAGGTTTCTGTGCAAGGCATCGGAAACGCAAAGGCAAAGAGAATTGCGACTGCGTTTGAGTTTTGGCTCCATACGCGACGCTGAGGAAGTGAAACAGCAAGCGGGGTAACTGCTATTGCTGTTTCATTATGACAGGGTCATAACTCGTAAGACTTGGGAAATGCAAATGCTTTACTATTTGAAATTTGGCAGTCATTGTACATTCGTGTAGACGAAAATGCAAACAGTAATATGCGACTTGCATCTGCATTACGTCACAATTTATGCATCCACAAATAGGAAACACAACTGCAATTTGTAACTGACGCAATTTGCAACTGCTCTCGAAATTTGTCCGGAAAATACTTCCATATTCCATACTTCCATATATTTTAGCTATATATTTTGGAATAGAAATATCTTATTCCATCTTCGTATTAGTGCACACAAGAATGTTAACTAGCTAGCAAAGATAACTGATTACACTAGCCATTATTGCTGTTTTATGCCATTTAGCTAGTAACAAAATGGCTGTTTTTTTTAGTTAGTTAAATAAATCATCAATGTTCCCAACCAACTACATGTTTTTAGTACCATGACTCTGCTGAATTCTTGAATCTGATTGATCAGAAGGTGTTGATTTATGTAATCCAAATGATATACTTGTATTAAAGTAAACACATTACCGTTTCTAAAGGAGCAGCTAATTCTTTGATTGATTATTTTCCTATGACAGCACACCGAGTCATTTTTTTCCTTACCTAAAATAGCAATGACATTGTAACTATAGAAAAACATCACGTTATTGTTATTGTTCAAAAGGAATTGTGAAGAAGAAGAGAATTAAGCATATATTAGATTGCATCTCAAGACAAGCCTGATGGTAAATAAGAGCTAACAGTGACCCCTTCAGCTGCGAAGCTAATAGATAAAACCATAAGGCCCTGTTTAAATCTTTTTTGTGCTGCTATGATTGATGCTGGTGTTAAGTAGCTGTGGTGCAAATACAAAATGTACCATTAAATCAATGAAAACAGGAGGTTTTGTGTGTGTGTGTGTGTGTGTGTGTGTGTGCACACTTCACTCCTGCACCCAAGAGCAGCTCAAAAAGCACATAAAGCTTGATTTATTCTGTCCAAAAGAACACAGTCAATCACTTACGGATACACAGATTGCAGCAAAGATTCAGCATGCGATATTCATACCCAGTCACACTCCAACACACACCAGTACCGACCGAGTCCGTCGGTCCTGCACCGCATCCGATAAAATCCACGTCTACTGGATCCGTTTTTTTTTTCTTTTCCACCCCCACGTCACTCTCTCCTCCCTCGTCCCTCTGTTGCCGTGACCTTGAGAGTCAGAGATTAACCCCATTTCCAACAAGCGTGCAAGACAGTGCTGCTTCAAATAGTCTGAGGAGACTCATGGGTGTGGATTAAGCGAATCATTATTCCAGCTGCAGGCTTGAAATTATACTAGGCCTCGACTAGCTTTTATCTGACTTACACTTAGTGAGAGAGCGGAGAGCTTTAGAGCCACGGTTTCATTCACGGCTCTTATCTGATCTCAGGACAATACCACGGGCAATACCATGCTAGCTCTGCTACGCCAGCATGCATACGGCATCCTGCGCAGTGCACCACATGGAAGTGTGGAGGTTTATAGACTAGCGCTTTTGGTTACACTCGACGCTCCTGCCTGCCTTTTTGTCCATTCTGACTGTTCTGATTCTGACTGTTGATTCATTTTCCATATCAGCAGCTCTGACAGCAGCTCCAGCTGTAAGCATTTTCTTTGCTTTCGCTGTAATATGTTTCTGTAAGATGAATGAACACAGAGATTTATATGGTCGACGCTCCACAGGAAAGGTTTAAAAACCAACATGGTGCAGTCTTCTGTGGGAAAGACATTTATGGAGCATGGATGGAAGGAGTCTCCAGTGTCAGTGGGTTGTAACAGTTGGAGATGAAGCTTCTTTTAACGTAAGTATCATGACATGGCAGGGCACCGCGGTTTCTCAGTAACATGACAAGCTGTATTAAAAAAAAAGTAATTATAAACTTTTTTTTTTTAATGAAAAATGTTAGTGTCAGCATTTTGCTGTGGTAGAGGAAGAAAACAGTGTTATGTGATTTCACAATGCTGTTATGGCGTCGTTGATTAGTTTCTTGTCACAGCAGGTCCAGGCATGTTTTAGTCCTTGCGTATGAATAGTCTGCACAGCCGGATGAACGCAGCTCAGCAGAAGAACCAGATCATCTGTGAGTGTGGTGTCAGAGAGTGAATGGAGAAGTGATGCACTGTGATTCCATTCCAGTTTTATCAGAGGGATTCAGTACGCCTTAAAAATGCAGAAGGCTGCAGTGGTGTAGTTTGAATTACATCATTCAATGCTGAACAGACCCAGTCGCTTATTTATACACTGACAAGTCAAAGATAAGCACATCTGAGTCAAGGAAAATAATAACACAACACCGTGTTCACTACACCGCCATGTTCAGAGCTCTTTCTGACTCTGTGTCTTTCAGCAGGCACTGAGGTCATGTAGCTCATAAACAACGTCTTCCTGATGGCTTCAGAGGTTCCATTCTCATAATAATGTATACACACACACACACACACACACACACACACACACACACACACACACACACCAACACCACTACACACACACACACACACACACACACACACCACTACACACAAACACACACACACACACACACACACACACACACACACACACACACCACTACACACACACACACACACACACCACTACACACACACCACTACACACAAACACACACACACACACACACACACACACACACCAACACCACTACACACACACACACACACACACCCCAACACACACACACACACACACACCCCAACACCACTACACACACACACACACACCCCTCACACACTACAGCTTTGAAATTTATTGCTTAACGCCACCGTGTTACATCGTCACAGTCTTCATGTCCT
>JAKKZL010000288.1:0-7500 GCA_037576815.1 Pangasius larnaudii
AGGGGTTAGTGTTTTAGGGGTTAGGGTGTAGGGGTTAGTGTGTAGGGGTTAGTGTTTTAGGGGTTAGTGTGTAGGGGGTAGGGGTTAGTGCTTTAGGGGTTAGTGTGTAGGGGTTAGTGTTTTAGGGGTTAGTGTGTAGGGGTAAGTGTGTAGGGGTTAGTGCTTTAGGGGTTAGTGTGTAGGGGTTAGTGTGTAGGGGTTAGTGTTTTAGAGGTTAGTGTGTAGGGGTTAGTGTTTTAGGGGTTAGTGTTTTAGGGGTTAGGGTGTAGGGGTTAGTGTGTAGGGGTTAGTGTTTTAGGGGTTAGTGTGTAGGGGTTAGGGGGTAGGGGTTAGTGTTTTAGGGGTTAGTGTGTAGGGGTTAGTGTTTTAGGGGTTAGGGTGTAGGGGTTAGTGTGTAGGGGTTAGGGTGTAGGGGTTAGGGTGTAGGGGTTAGTGTGTGTTAATCTGTCTGTCTCTCATTGCAGGAGGAGAGGAGACATATCGCTGTAGAAGACAGACAGAACGATGACCCAAACACACACACACACCTGAACACACAACACACACACCCACAAACACAGCCTCACACAAACACACACTCAGAGGAGGAGCCTAAAGAGAGCCACGCCCAGCACTCGCCTGAGGTATGTGTGTGTGCACGTACACGTGTGTGTGCACGTACACGTGTGTGTGCGCGTGTATGTGTGTGTGTGTGTGTGTGTGTGTGTGTGTGTGTGTGTGTGTGCGCGCACGCGTGTGTGTGTGTGTGTGTGTGTGTGTGTGTGTACGTGTGTGTGTGTTTTCATTTTTATACTTTTATCATTTCTTCTTTCCCTTCTTTCAGTTTTGCCCTTAAAAGCTCTCTTTAGGACCCTGCAGTGCAAGTTGAGGAAAAGAATATATTTTCTTTTCCTGCTTCATTTTCATTTTTCATTTTTGCATCCTTTCTTCCTTCCTTCTCTCCTTTCTCACTTCATTCATCTTTCTGTCCATATTCGAACTCTTTATTTAAATCCCTCGCTCCTCACGTCCCTCCTTCATCATGTCCTTTATTTCCTCTTTCCTTCATTACATTTCTTTCCTTTACTTAATTTACTCCTGTTTTCTTTAACCCCTCGCTCACTGTGTTGTACATGGTGGTGTGTGATGATGGGCGTGTCCTCCAGCAGCACGGCGTCCCTCTGTTCCTAACGGTGAACTTTGACCTTCGGGCCCACGTGGAGAGTCTGGGTCACGGTGTTGCGGGGTGTCTGGGCGTTCGGCTGTCGCCACGGCGATGTTGTGGTTTCCTGACGAAGCGAGGCGGCCGGGTGAAGACATGGAGGAGGAGATGGTTCCTCTTCGACATGGACCATCGCAGACTGGCGTATTACACCGGTGAGGAACATCACGATGCTCAACACACCCCGTTTATAACACGCCCTCGTGCACTTCCCCTTACATCTCCACTGCGAAGTGTGTATCAGTGCAGCCTACTGAGTCACACTCTCTCTGTGTCAGAGTGAACACACGCACTGAGCATTAATAACTGAAATTACACACATCCTTATTCACTTAATCCACTGAAGCAGCCGCAGAACTCGAGGAACTTTTCCCAGAAAAAATACTGAACGTAGTCTGCGAGTCTGAGTTCGACCGCTCGTCTGGCGCTGAAGTTCACTCCAGTTATGCGAAAGTGTAAAACAGGACAGAACACAGCGTTGTTTGATGAACCTCTTTCTGTGTCTCAGATCAGGATGAGAGGAAGCTGAAGGGTGTGATCTACTTCCAGGCCATAGAAGAAGTTTATTATGATCATCTGCGAACGGCGACTACGGTGACTTCTCCACTTTCCCTTATTTATCCTCCTGCTCACTCCATCCTCACTTCCCCTTACTCTACTCATTATGTTTTATAAAACTCAAGTCTATACTGAGCATGAAAAAACATGATTTTAAAAAACTGTCATGTTTTTCCTTCCTTCCTATTTATTTTCCCCTTCCTGCTTTCTTTATTAAATTATTCTCACTTCCCCGAGTACCCTGATTTTTCCTTCCACACTTACGTATTCTTACTTGTTTTACTTCTTCATTCATTCTTTCTTATTTCCTTCTTCTTACTCTCATCTTTCATTACTTACTTCTTTACTTCATTTCTTCTTTCTCCTTTTTTCTTGTCTCCTTTCATCTCATTTCATCTCCTCTCGTCTCCTCAGTCTCCTCGGCCGAGCCTGACGTTCTGCGTGAAGACGTACGAGCGGCTGTTTTTCCTCGTGGCTCCGAGTGCTGAGAGCATGCGCATCTGGATGGACGTGATTGTAACGGCAACAGACGAACACAGCCGCTACTGAGCTCCATCTCACACACACACACACACACACACACACACACACACAGGGAGGGGGTGATCAGTCCTCCCTTATGAGGGCACAGACACACGGAGTTCACCCCGGATTCGCTGCCCGTTCGCTCAGTCTGTGTGGAGAGACTCTGAGGAAGGGGGCATGGGATTTGATACACATGGGAGTTTACACACACACACACACACACACACACACACACACACACACACGCGCGCGCCATTACTCCCCTTTTTACCCTCAGATCAAACTGTCATGAACATTGTTCTGTATGACTGTACATTTATTCATGGGACGTACGTGTGGATTAGTGCACTCAGTCTGATGGGCGTCATGTCAGAGATTTGGTAATTCACCCAACAGGAAGTGAAGTGTGGAGGAGGATCTTGTGCCGGTGTGTTAATCTCAGTCAGGTTTATGGGAATGTGTCAGTTATAACATGTTTATAAGCGTATGTTTATTATGCCAACTGTTAAGTGAGGGTGTGTTATTTATCTCTTTCTGTGGGATTAATTATGTTTTCAGTTCCTAACGTGTCCTCGTCCACTTCCCACTGGCCCCAAGTCCATATTTTACAGGACATTCAACTTTTCCACTGTACATGTCAAGAGTGCAATTTACCCAGAATACATTGCTGCAGTTTGTGACGCAGTTTCCTTTGATGGATAAGAGGGCGTGGTGAGAACAGGAGTGAGAGCTGCTGCCATCTAGTGGTCACATTTAAGAACTGATTCGAACTATACACTACATTTAACTCTGTCTTTTATTTATTTCCTATTTTCAGTTTATTATCAACATTAAGTTGTAAAATGTTTCATAGAAAAATCTGAAAATTAAATATTACAGTGAGTGTTTCCTATTCCTTTATTTCCTCTGTTCTTAGTGCACAAACACGATCTCTAATATTTCACACATTATTTCCTTAAAAAAAATAATTCCAATAATTCCAAATATTCCAAAAGTTACTTTATTCGTGCATCTTTAGTAAGCGCTTCATCCTGGTCAGGATCCTCGCACTACTGGGTGCAAGGCGCGAGATAACACACTAATCCATCACAACACACACTCACACTCTCTCTCACACACACTTATTCACACCTGGGGTAATTTAGTGTAGTCATTCCAGCTACCTGCATGTTTTTGAGAGAAAACCGGAGAACCCTGAGGAAACCCTGGAGCTGTGAGGAGACAGTGCTGTCCCACCCTGCGGTGGGTCTTATCCAGATGATAATAATTTAAAGCAGATCACTCTGACTGTGTCTCAGGAGAGAATAAATCTGCAGGCATGTACAAAAGTTTGCACACCCTTAAAACAAATATTTATATCCACAAGACACTTCTGTGATTTCACAAAAGTTCCTTCATTATCTCAAATAACAAAAATGTTCAAGATATTAATTACAACAAACCCCAAATGACATCAGTTGAAAAGTTTGTGCCCCCCTTTTTGAATGTGATATAAATATGTCCAGTCTTTAACCTCTTTAAAGTCTTCAGCTGTCTGTAACGCTGTAGTCACACACCTACACCGTGTATGACAGAGTGACCTGATAAACACACCCACTGGACGGAGTCCAAAAGTTTGCACACCCCTATCTCATAAGGGGTCAGACAAAAACCCAACGAAATTAAAACAAAAATTAAAATTTTATGTAAGTGTGATGTAACAAAACCGGAAAGAGTTTATTGTCCAATTCTTCACTGTCTGGAAAACAATTGTAATCGCATTTAAAACAGAAGGTAAGAAGTGTTCATTTATCAGAAGGGATCATTTATAATTAAATGATTTAATGTTAATACTGATATTATTTTTTATTATGGTTGATTTCATAATCAGTTTCAGTTTTTATTTAATTTAATTCATGTATCGTTAAGCTTTAGCACTTTGAACTGTATTTCCTACTTTTTAAACTGCGACTTCCGGAGGAAACAGTATTTTTTTTAAATGAGACTCGGTTTCCGGTTCCGCCCCTCTTCCGTCTCGTGCTGTGGTGAGCGCGTGTGCCCCGGAGCGAGCCTCGGCACACATCTTATTAAAAAAAATCAAAAATACAAAAAAAATTACAAAACAGAAAATCAACAAAAAATCTATTTTGGTGTTAGTAAGCGAGACTTGGTGAAGCAGTGAAGTCGCAGCGGGATTCCCAGCTTTAGCTACCGGAGCAGATTAGCGTGTTGAGTTAGCCTGACTGGAAGGGATTAGCTTAGTGTGCTAACCGATTAGCATTAGCTAAAGCTAGCTCTGAGCGGTCCGTTTGTGTTTTTTTTCTGTCTTTTGCGTTTTATCTTTACAAGTTTGTCGGTTAATAATCCGGTTAGAATCCTAATCGGTTTGTTTGCGTTAAAAAAAATAACCGTCAGCTCAGTTGCCATAGTTACCGAGCGTTTTAAATTAGCCAGCTAGCTTGTTTGGCCTAAACCGCGCTCCGTGTGTTTCCGGTTGATTAGTGCGCGCGCAGAGCAGGTGAAGATGAACCCCAGCGCTCCCAGTTACCCCATGGCGTCTCTGTACGTGGGGGACCTGCACCCTGACGTCACCGAGGCCATGCTGTACGAGAAGTTCAGCCCCGCGGGTCCCATCCTCTCCATCCGGGTCTGCAGGGACATGATGACGCGCCGCTCGCTCGGGTACGCCTACGTCAACTTCCAGCAGCCCGCCGACGGTGAGACCCGCTATTAATCTCTACTAGTAATGTGTTATATACGGCATTATACTGCTTATTACACTGTTATTACACCCACGTCAGCTTCCAGCAGCCTGGACTGAGAGACGCTTATCCGCTTTTATACTCTACATTCTCACCCTGTCACAGAGCAGCATTTAAACCCTGTGCTGATGAAGTGGTTATAAGGTGTCTCAGGCCAGGCTGATGAAGTGGTTATAAGGTGTCTCAGGCCAGGCTGATGAAGTGGTTATAAGGTGTCTCAGGCCAGGCTGATGAAGTGGTTATAAGGTGTCTCAGGCCAGGCTGATGTCCTCCTCTGTGACAGTTTCAGGGTGAATTACGTGCTCATCTCCGTGTTCGTCTGATCGCTCTATGACCTAATCCAGTCCTCAGGGCCGTGGAGTGTGTGTTCCAGCCTTATCCTCTTCCCCCGTGTAATCTTTCACTGTCGAATTAAAGGTCTTTAAAACTGATATTTAGTGTTCTTTATGGTGCTTCAGTGAAGGTAAATGTTGAAGCTACACTGCAGATGTAAACGTGTGACCGCGGCTGTGTTTCGCTCTGTGGCGCTGTGTGACGGTCCTAAGTGATCTGGACTGAAAGTGTGGTGTGATGTTTTGTAATGAAGCTAACAAGCTGTACTGGACTCTCCTCCCTTCAGCCGAGCGAGCTCTGGACACCATGAACTTTGACGTGATTAAGGGACGTCCTGTTCGGATCATGTGGTCCCAGAGAGACCCCTCGCTGAGGAAGAGCGGCGTCGGGAACATCTTCATCAAGAACCTCGACAAGTCTATCGATAACAAGGCTCTCTACGACACCTTCTCAGCGTTCGGGAACATCTTGTCCTGCAAGGTTTGGCCGGCGTGTGTGTGTGTGGAAATAGTGTCAGCATGTTCTGTTTTGCGTGGTGTTCTGTAACGGCGTGCTTCTCCTGAAGGTGGTGTGTGATGAAAACGGCTCTAAGGGTTACGGCTTCGTGCACTTTGAGACCCACGAGGCTGCAGAGAGAGCGATAGAGAAAATGAACGGCATGCTGCTCAACGATCGCAAAGTGTAAGACGCATATAAATAACTGACTGACTGTGTGTGTGTGTGTGTGTGTGAGAGAGACTAATCTGTAAGTTTGGTGATTTAACGGGATGTAATTTAGTCGTGTGTGTGTGTGTGCGTGCGCCATTACAGGTTTGTCGGACGCTTTAAATCCCGTAAAGAGCGTGAGGCTGAGATGGGAGCTCGTGCCAAAGAGTTTACAAACGTCTACATTAAGAACTTCGGCGAAGACATGGACGACGACAAACTCAAAGACATCTTCAGCAAGTTCGGTGAGGACGCGTGAGGCAGTGTCCCAGACGAGTGTGTGTGTGTGTGTGTCAGTTGCTCATAGACTAAACTCTGTAACCTTGTGCTCTATATTCTCACATTAACAGTTTTAACACACTATTATCCACACCATTCACAGTGCATTATGGGTAATTCACACACACTCCCATACTGAGGATAACACTGTATGAACATTTCTTTAATAACTCTGTGTTGTTTGGGAAGCTTTATAATGGTTAACAGTCTAGTCATAACAGTAAGTGATGCAGCGTTTGAGCTTGGTGTGTGTGTGTGTGTGTGTGTGTGTGTGTGTGTGTGTAACAGGGCCTGCACTGAGTATTCGGGTCATGACTGATGAGGGTGGAAAATCTAAAGGATTCGGCTTTGTGAGCTTCGAGAGGCACGAGGACGCACAGAGAGTGAGTGTGCACTACGACCAAGTGCACTAGTGGAAACTAACGAACTTATGGCTCGGGCGCTTGGGTTAACTGTGTGTGTGTGTGTGTGTGTATTTGTGTGTAGGCTGTGGATGAGATGAATGGAAAGGAGTTGAATGGGAAACAGGTGTACGTGGGCCGGGCGCAGAAGAAAGGCGAGAGACAGACTGAACTGAAACGCAAGTTTGAGCAGATGAAGCAGGACCGCATGACCCGCTACCAGGTACACACACACACACACACACACACACACACACACACACACACACACACACACACACACACGGGTAACATGCTAACTGTGACCTACTCATTAGTCTGCTCTCTAGCCAGCAGACTGTGCAAACGCGCGCGCGCGCGCACACACACACACACACACACACACACACACACACACACACACACTCTGTTAACCTCCATCCTGTGCTATAGGGCGTGAACTTGTATGTGAAGAATCTGGATGATGGCCTGGATGACGAGCGTCTCCGCAAAGAGTTCTCACCTTTTGGAACCATCACCAGTGCCAAGGTGACGTACCTCCTACTGCTCAGCTTTAAGTAATCACCTGTGACTGATCTCCCCAGTGTGTTATTCTTTCATCCTCAACTTCACAACCAAATCTTTTGGTTTAAACATGAAGTGTATGTCACTTTGGTTTTCCTGTTTAAATGAAGCTGAAAACTGTTTATCTACTCCGTTTATTAAAAAAAAAAAAAAAGAAAAAGTGTCAGGTTGTTAGTGTTAATGCAGTGTTAAG
>JAKKZL010000289.1:5000-11142 GCA_037576815.1 Pangasius larnaudii
AAAGAAAGGAATTAAAAAAAAGAAAGGAAGAAGGGAGGAGAGAGAAAGGAAGGAAGAAGGGAAGAGAAATGTAGAAAGGGAGAAAGGGTGAGAGAAAGGAAGGAAGAAGGGATGAGAATGGAAAGGGGAAAAGAAAAAGGAATAAAAAATAAGAAAAAGAAGAAGGGAATAGAAAGAGAGCTGTAGAAAGGAAGAAGGGAAGTTAAATTGAGGAAGAAGGGAAGAGAGATAGGAAGGAAGAAGGGAAGAGAATGGAAAGAGGTCAAGAAAGGAATAAAAAAGGAAGGAAGAAGGGAAGAAAGAAAGGAAGGAAGAAGAGAAAAGAAATGTAGAAAGGAAGAAGGGACGAGCAAAAAAAGGAAGAAGGGATGCCAATGGAAAGAGGAAAATAAATAAATAAATAAATAAAAAAGAAATCTAGAGAATAGAAAGAGAAATGCAGAAAGGAAGAAGGGGAAATAAATTGAAGAAGAAGGGAAGAGAAAGAAAAGACAAAGAAGGGGGGAAAAATGAAAAGAGGCGAGAGAAAGAAGTGGAAAAAAACAGAAGAAAGGTGGTGGGGGAGAATGAAAGAAAGATAGAAAGGAAGAAGGGAAGTGAAATTTAGAGGGAAAATAGAAAAAGAAAGAGAGATGGGTAGAGAAGAGAAAGAGAGGAAGAAAGGAAAGCGAAAGAAAGAAGGAAAGAAACACTTGGCATGAACACTGGAAGTTTGGTGCTCATGTTGCTGGCTGTAGATGTAAACCACACACACACACACACACACACACACACACACACACCCTGTTCTCCGTCCTTATTCCCTTCCCACCTCCCCGATCCCTTTACAGTCCTCTTCCGCACTGTGACCTTTGACCTCCTTAGTCCGTCTGACTAATGCCATGTTTCTCTCCTCTCCTTCCTGTGACGTCGTCTCCACTTTTCTTTTCATCATACACACTCTTTCTTTCGCTCCTTCTTTGTTCTGTCGTTATTTCACCCCTCGTTCACCCAGTCGCTCTTCATGTTCCCGTTCTTCCCGTCCTCCTCGTCCCTGTCGTCCCTCCCCCCGAGCTTGGACACCATCTCTGAGCTCGACGTCCTGTCCGACGTCTCGGAGGACGAACCCGAGCTCGATCGTGACCCCGAACCCGAACCCGAACCCGACCTTCCCGTCGAACCCCATTCCGACCCTGATGACGCCGACCCCGACCCTGCCCACTGCGCCGAAGAGGGCGTGTCCGCTTTCGCCCCGCCCCCTCCCAGCGTTCTCACCGAGCGCCACCCACGTCCAGGCTCCTCCCTCCTGGCGGTGTTTAAGGGTGCGCACTTGCTGGACGAGGACGGCTCCATCGCCCTGCCGTGTCCTTCCTTCTTCCTCATTTTCGCCGTCTTTCTCTCAGCCTGCCACTCGGTGGCGCTGTCCCTGGCGCTCGCGCTGCCTCTCGCAGTGTCGCTGCGTTACCTCGAGCCCAAAGCTCACATCCGCTTCTGGGCTGCCGAGGTCGGCGCGGACGCGGCGTCTCAAGAGGAGACGTGTGACCCGGCCGCCTAAACCCACCCTCGACCCCTTTTCCTGCATTAGCCCACAACCTCATCGCTTCCTCATGCTATGCACTGTGGTAGATTTGTAAAAATAGCACTCATCCCTCTTCCTCCTCCTCCTCCTCCTCCTCCTCCTGCTTGTAAATCGATTTTCCCAGCATTCCTGAGAGGGTCTGTTTATAGCTGCCAGCCCCGTTGACCCCATTAGCGAGCGTATAACTCGAACTGCTCTCGTTGTGGACGCAGAAAGTCTTTTAATAGCCTCGTCCCCCCCGAGACGATGTTTATTAAGCTCTAATTTCACACAGAGATTAAAAACCTGCAGTTCAGCCGTACGCGAGGTCGCCTTTACGCCGAATGACGCTAGTTAGTTGGCTAGTTAGCTTCATCAGGACGTGTTTGTCGTCTGAACGTCGCTCTCCAAGCAGCGGAGGTCTGTCTCTTCCCAAACCTCTTCCAGTAACGTTCCTAAATTTTGATACACTTCCTTCAAATGAAATATCATTTGCAAGAACAAAGCAAGTGTTCTATATCACTTCAATCTTCAGTCATTAAGAGGTGGAGCCTAGGGGGCGGAGCTAAAAATAAATAAATAAATAAATAAATAAAATAATGGAGTGATTTTCTAAGATGGCCGCGTACATTAACCACACGGTGAAGTTTGTTTGTAGCTTTATGACCGTTTTAAATCCCACGGTGTCGTACGTTTACCGGAGAAAGATTTTCCGTAGACGTTTGATTCCCGCTACGTAAACGCCACCAAACGCCAAATACCTCGGACCGCATACGCTTCGTCTTCGTCTCTTAAGCTGCTTGTCACCGCTCTGACGTAGAATCTCTAGCGTCTTTGCTAAACTTTGTACTTGAGTAGTAATTCTGCGCTGCTAGTCCCAGTGAACAACCTACGCACAGAAACGTCCGGAAAACGGCCGCAGCTGTTGCGTCACGTTCCCTTGCCCCGCCCCTTAACGCTGATTAGCCAATCCCTGAGCTCGAGTCTTTCTCCTCATGACCTCACGCACCTCATTTAATGGCAATGTCAGGCCTTCCCATCATCCATTTCACCTTTTTCTTTTCCTTCCGATTGAATCGTCCATCATTTCCACCAATCAGATTCCGCAGGTGGAAGAAGGGGCGGAGCCCGGGGAGGCCACGGCCGCAGAAGTCACTGCCGAACCCGTAGCTGAGGTCTGCCGCTCACCTTCCCAGCATGCATCTCTCTCTCTCTCTCTCTCTCTCTCTCTCTCTCTCTCTCTCTCTGTGTTTATAATTTCTTCACGAATCCGAGATGAAATGAGTGACTAACTCTTCCTTTTTTTCCTCCAATCGTGCTCGCAGACTGAAACAGACCGAGCTGCTGCCTCTCAATCCAAGGTTCCTTTAATCACCCTGCTGATTTACGGCACTCGTTCAATTCCGTTTGCTTTCTTTTTATCCGTCTGGGCTTCTTGAATCTTGTTTTTAAAATCTTGATGTGATTTATTTTTTTTGTTGTTGTTGATTTAAGTTGGTTGGTTGATTGATTTATTTATTTATTTTTCCCTTCCTTCATTTTTTTTCCCCCCTTATTCTGGTTAGTGGATGATGTTGATGTTGTGATGGTGTTTGTTCGCCGCTTTATTGTGAAACGAAACCGAAACCTGTCCAAACCGTCATTTAGCCGAACATTCGAGCCCCTGACAACGCGGTCAACGTTAATCACAGTTAACTGCAAACGTCACGTTTTACGAAACACACACAAAAAACACTAAGTGTAGATTCAATTAAAAAACATCCTTTAAATCTCTCATTTTTTCTTATAAAACCTTTCTTATATTATTACTCGTCTTTCTTCTTCTCTCTTTTTTTAAAAAATTTATTTGTATTTATTTATTTTGTTTTTGTTTTCCGTGTAAAGAGATCTCGGGTGTTAGGAAAGGCGCCGTATAAATCTTTACTGTTTACGAATTCTTCATTACAACCTGCATGGGCGTGTCCTTAAGTGATTGGCGTTTGCCGTTACCCTGGCAACGTAAACGATGTGACAGTTTTACGACTTCGCTTTTTTTTTTCTAAGTTGCAAGTTGTTATTATGTCCATCGTTTTTACTTTTACAACAATCGTGTGTTGTTTGTTTACTTATTTAATATCTTTTTTCATGTGTTATTTATTTAGTGTTTTTATTTATTTACACAAAAATCTCTCCGTATATATTTATATACTTTATATTTATTGACTTATTTTAAAAAGAAAGTCAAATCTGCATCTGTTTTTTTATAGTTAAAAAAACCTCATGTTAAAGTTGTCATGGGCTTTAACACTGAAACACTAATCACTCAGTACAACAGAAACACACACACACACACACACACACACACACACACACACACACACACTGTTCCCGGAGGCGGTTTGGATGGGTTTTATTTATTTTTTTTAAACTGCATTTGGGTTTGGATTGTTCACTCACTCACTGTTTCATTTTATTTCTTTTTCTTTCTTTCTTTTTTTTTTTTTCTTTCTCCCATTTATGCCAACCTTTTTTTTTTTTGTTTGTTTTTGTTTGTTTTTGTTTTGTTTTGTCTGGTTTTTGTTTTTGACTCTGCAGAGCAAGCTGAGAGTGCAGGGAGAGAATATTTATGTCAGACATAGCAATCTAATGCTGGAGGTTCGTATCACTGCCATCAGACGGGGGATTAATATTTTACCCTAAAAACTCATTTTAAATCTGACCAAAAATCCGAATCTCGAGTTTGTGCTGTGCTCTCGCTCTTCTGAGCTGCCCTTCACTCTCATTCTCTCTGTGTGTGTGTGTGTGTGTGTGTGTGTGTGTGTGTGTGTGTGTGTGTGTATACACTCTTGTGCATGGTGTAATGGTTGCATGTGTGTGAAATGTGTGAAGTGGAATACTTTAATAATTTTGTGGGTTTTTTATTTCTTAACCACACTAATCCTTTTACTTTCTGCTTTGGGGTGATCGTGTGTGTGTGTGTGTGTGTGTGTGTGTGTGTTTATGTACTTAACATTTACTGATTGAGTTCATCGTGAGTGAAACACACACACACACACACACACACACAATAATCCTCTACACTAAAAAGCGATTATCCTGAGAAAAGTAAATATGAATAAAATCACGCCGATGCTGTTTGCGCGACTGCGCCGAGAGAAAGAAAAGCAAAAAGGGTGGAAAGTTTTCCAGATGAAATCGGACATCGAGGGGGGAAGAAAAATGAGGAAAATATGAGGTACAACAAACAAAAAGAGCTTTGAATAACATTCATACACTGATAACAGGGAAAGGGAAAGAAAGAAAGAACAAAAAATGCAACTGGAAATGAAAGATATTTGGAAAGGGTAAAAAAATGAATAAAAATGCGATTTGAAAGAAATAGAAAAAAGATTTAGGAAAAAGTAAAGAAAAAAAAAAAGCATAAGAAAGAGTAACAGAGCAGAAAAGTAACGACGTACTTTTCTCATCCTGAAAGGAGGGAAAAACAAGTGAACAGAAATGAGGAAGTGAAGAAAGGAAAAGAGAGAAAAAAATGATGAAGTGTGAAGTACAAAAAAATATAATAAATTAGAAAAAGTAAGGGAAAGGGGTGATGCTTAGATAGAGTAAGAGAGTGGAAAAGTAATGACGAAAAAGAAAAGGGAAAAAAAATAAAGTAAAAATGAGAAGAAAGGGAAAAAATTGACTAAGAAAACGTTAAAAATAGAAAAAAATAAGGGAAAAAAAAGAACGAGATTAAGAAAGTAAGGATGTAATTAAAAGAAATGTAAAAACGAGAAATTAAAAAAAAAAGGACAGGATAGAAGGAAATGACTGGAATGAAAGGGAAAAATAGAACGAAGGGAAGACACTAAATTAAGAAAAATGTAAAGGATAAATAAAATGAAAGAAAAAGAAAACGAAATATCGGAAGATACGGAACACGGCCTTTAAACGCGTAGCTGCTGTGTGTGTTTCACTCTCGAGTGTTTCAGCAACTACGCTGTGGGGGGAAACCTGTAAAGCCTCGGCTCACTGCTGCGCACACACACACACCACGCGCACACACACACACGCGCACACACACGCACACACACACGCCCGGTGACGGACATCGACAGGGTCAAAAAAAGGGGTGGGGCTTAAGTTACATTTGATCAGCCAATCATAAAATATTTGTGTTGTGACATTACCGCCACATTAACGTTTCACTTCTTGATAAAACTTAAGAATTAGCTCAGAAGAAGGAGAAAAAAGAATCAAGGACAAAAGAATTAATGAAAGAATCAAGAAATCGAGACGCGAGAAAGAATCGAGATTTATGAATGAATGAATGAATGAAGAAAGATAACAAAAATGAAAGAATCAAGCAATCGATATGTAAGAATGAAAGAAAGAACATCAAAGAACGAGAGAGAAAATCAGGAAAAAATTAAAGAGAATCAAGAGTTAAAAAAAAAAAAAAAGAATAAATGAATCAAGATGTCAAGATCCAAGCGTGAGTGGAAGAGTCGGCGATGAAAGAAAAAAAAAATCGAGAATGAAAGACAGAAAGAAGGAATGGAGAAAAGAAAGACGGGTGAAAGAAACAAATAAAGGGAATGTGTGAAGAAAGAAAGAAGTTAAAAGAGAAAAGAGCGATGAAGG
>JAKKZL010000292.1:0-11071 GCA_037576815.1 Pangasius larnaudii
TCCCCTCTACCTCGCTCTCACTCTCTCTCTCTCTCTCTCGCTCTCTCTCACTCTCGCTCAGCACCCCCCCCCCCCATGCTTCTTATCCGTAATCTCCTGCCGATTGTGCTGGCTGAGTTCTGCTCCGACTGCTGGTGTGCTGACGGTGTGTGTGTGTGTGTGTGTGTGTGTGTGTGTGTGTGTGTAATGTGTATCAGGGGACGTTTCTGTTTGACAGGAAACAGCCCGCCGCTAACACACAGTAGCAGCAGCAGCTCGGTTAACAGCTGGCAGAAAAGTGAGATTTTTTTTAATTTTTTTTTTATTATTATTATTATTATTTTTTTTTTCTTTTTTCTTCCTTCTTCTCTCCCGTTTTAGTTTTAGCACAGGCTCAGGAAATCATGCTAGGCGCGATCCAGGAAGTGGTGCAGATCTAGAGTGAGGAAATGTCGTGAAAGCCACTCTCGTGTTTCACTGAGACACCTACAGGATAGAAGAGTCTCTATACAGGTGGTGTAGGGACCGCTGCAGTGTCTGCTCCTGTACCGAAGGTTCCAGCTGGACGTGTGCGTGAGCTCGGCACCACCAGGACCTGAACCGTGCCACACCACCTGCTAACTTATAGTAGGCTTATGAGATCGTCTGCAACATGCCATCGTCCTGTCTTGGCTCCCCCACGATCGCTTGAGGCTTTGGAGGAGTGGACGTAGCGTGACTATTGTCAGAGCTGCTGTTACAGGAAACTAATCAACAACTTCTGACCAATCAGATTTGAGAATTCAGCAGTTGGTTCAAGGAGCAGAGAATACAGAGCTGTACTGGTACAGGAAGCCCCGCCTCCTCATTTAAAAAAAAAAAAAAAAAAATGGAAGTCTGGTTTA
Organism: Pangasius larnaudii; assembly: GCA_037576815.1. Lineage (NCBI taxonomy): Eukaryota > Metazoa > Chordata > Actinopteri > Siluriformes > Pangasiidae > Pangasius > Pangasius larnaudii. Next base: position 864 of record JAKKZL010000292.1, read on the forward strand.
GAGAAACAACATTGTTTAAAAATATAGTGTGTGAGTGTGTGTGTGTGTGAGTGTGATCCATTATAGCGGTTTTAATGTGTGACTGTTGGCACTGATGCTGCTGGTTTCCATTATAAATCTGTTGGTGCTGTTAATCCTGTCGCGGTTTGGGAGCCGTGTGAAGTGCGAGTCTCTGATATTTTGTGATATTCTGCTAAACGACTTTAAAATGTGTGTGTGTGTGTGTGTGTCTGAGCACGTTGGGATAAAGTACGGCGAAATGGTTACTCCTGCGAGAAAGAAGAATGGTGTGTGAGATGTGGAGGCGCTGCGTTTTTAGAGTGAATGTAATAAAAATAACACGAGCAACGTACATGTGTTGCACGTGTACAGAAATGTGTGATGTTGAAGATAACTCACGTGTTATTCCTCCCCCCATCTCTCTCTCTCTCTCTCTCTCTCTCTCTCTCTCTAGAACAAAAGATGCTGTGATAGAGCGAGTGTGTGTGCATGAGTGTGTGCGCTGAGGTCCAACCCGCTCCGTCCTGCCAGTCCCCGAATGGCACAGGGAAATCAGCAGATTGACACTCAAATTCTGCAACAACTGCGTCAGAAGTTTCCAGAAGTGCCAGAAGGCGTGGTCTCTCAGTGTGTCATACAGGTGGGTGGGGCAGTGGACAGGAGGAGGGGGGGTGGTGGTGGGGAGGGGAGGGGGTCTTTCAGAAATAATGAGGCATTTGTACATTTTTGGGAATATCTCATTCCCTCACTGTCTCTCTCTGTCTGTCTCTCTTTCTCTCACTCTGTCTCTCTGTTTCTCCCTGTCTCTGTGTTTCGCTTGCTGTCTGTCTCTGTCTCTCTGTCTCTGTCTCTCTGTCTCTGTCTCTCTCTCTCTCTCTCTCTCTCTCTCTCTCTCTCTCTTTTAGAATAAGAACGACTTGGCAGCGTGTTGTGAGTACCTGACCCAGGTGAGTCCCGGCTTCCTGTACAGCGAGGGCAGCCCGAGTGTGACGGACCTGCGCAATCACATGACCCAGCTCAACGTGGGCGTGTCACAGAATACCCATGGTGCCGTGCAGCATGAGCCAGTGAGGATGAACGGCAGCAGGACTCTCTCTCACAGCCTGAGTGACGGGCCCATCAACGGTCCCCCGACTCCGGCCTCTGACTTCTACCAGGCAGAGTCTCAGTCACACACAAACGCTCACACACACGCGCCCGCCGCCTTCTGCGTAATGGAGCAGGCGCGAAAGCCACAGCCACCGCAGCACCTTGGCCTGTACCAGGTCGGTGTCAAAGGTCAGGGCTCGGCCACGTCCCTCGCCGCCACACCCCGTTTTAACCCCATCACGGTGACGCTGGCCCCCAACGCCGGTCGAAACACGCCCACCTCGCTGCACATCCACGGCGGGCCTCAGGCTGGCCCCAACAGCCCCAACTCCATCTACATCCGGCCCTACGTCACCCAGATCTCACACCCAGGCGGCCCGCACCACCAGACCTCGCACGTTTACATGCCCATCAGTTCTCCCACCAACCCCCAGCCCCCCTCGGCCTTTCAGGTTCCCTCTGCCGCAGCCTCTCAGGCCTCTTCCTCGTCCTCCTCGTCGTCATCCTCATCTGTGCCTTCATCTTTACCGGCGATGGCGGCGGCCCCCTCTCTCGCGTCCTCCTTCAGCCAGTTCAACATCCAGAACATCTCCACAGGGCCCAGAAAGAACCAGATCGAGATCAAGCTCGAATCTCCGCAGAGGGTGGGCGGAGCTGCCGCTGCTGCCGCCACGGCGACGCTGATGTGCTCCGCCTCTGCTCCTCGACCGGCCTCGGCTTCTGGGTCTTCGTCCTGCCCGTCACCTTCCTCCTCTTCCTCCACTCCGCTCTCCATCGAGGGGGCGGGGCTTAGCCGAAGCCAGCCCACTGTCTACATCGCTGCCTCTCCTCCTGCCGCTGCTGCGACGACGACGCCGTCAGATGAGTGCGCGCTGATCCCTCCATCCGGTCGCTCGCAGCCTAAATTCTACATCTCCGCTAACGCGTCTTCGGATGAGAGCGGCACTCGGAACCCGCCCACAGTCTACATATCGGCCAACCCATCTCTTCCCGGCGTGACGGGAGGGCGGAGCCTAGGTGGCCAAGTCAGCATGGGGCCCGCCTACATCCATCACCACCCGCCCAAATCCCGCAGCTCGGTGGGGGCAGGAGGCGTAGCTACGTCGCCGCGCGTGGTGGTGACGCAGCCCAACACCAAATACACCTTCAAGATCACGGTGTCGCCGAACAAGCCGCCGGCCGTGTCCCCCGGGGTGGTGTCGCCCACCTTCGAGCCCACCAACATGCTCAGCGTGCCCGCTGACCAGCACTACCCCGAGCCTGAGCCCATCAGCCTGCCTGAGCCGCTCTCCCCCAACCGAGACCTGAGAGCCACCGAGACCCGCCGGCCCAGCATGGGCTCTGACGACGCCGCATACACACAAGGTAGGTGTGCGTGTGTGTGTGTGTGTGTGTGTGTATGAAGACTGACTGGGGATATGAGGGGATTTTTATGGTGAAAATGTGACTTTGGCACCTCGCGCGCGCTCACGCGCACACTGTCATAGTTTTCACTCTACAGTGTTGGAGTACATTTTCTCTCTGCAGCAGCTCGGAGCTGTTTGGGGTGGAGTTTGTCTTTTTGATTGACAGCTGAGCTCTGAGTGCAGTACCCAGAGCTAACGCTGTGGACGTGACTCAGTTCCCCTCCATTCGCTCTGGCAGTTAATGTGCACATCAGTGTGGTTAGGAAGTCTGATGGAGGAAGAGGAAGAAATGAAATGTTCCCATGCCTTCATTGTCCATTTTATTTACCTTTTTATTTTTATTTTTTTTTTCCTTTTCTTTACTGTAATCTGAAAGTGAGAGGAGGAAATTTTCTCCGCTGCCCCCGAGGCCTGCTGCACACCAGCCTGGTACATGTTTTTACACAGTAGTATTAAAATGGGTTTTTTTATTATTATTTTCCGCTCAGCACTGCCAAGTGGACGGTGTGTGTGTGTGTGTGTGTGTGTGTGTGTGTGTGTGTGTGTGTGTGTGTGTGTGTGTGTGTGTGTGTGTCTTACTTCTGAATGTGAATTTCCGTACTGTTGACACTGGGCTGGGTTTTGGATAAACCGTGTACACTCACACACTCATTAAAACCCTCTCAGAATCCCAGCTTTGTTATCTTTGCGTGTCTGTCAGTCTGTCTGTCAGTCTGTCTGTCTGTCTGTGTGTGTGTGTGTGTGTGTGTGTGTGTGTGTGTGTGTGTGTGTGCTCAGTACAGTGCTCATTTGAGGGGAGAATAAAAGTGACTTTTTGAGGTGTGTTTGTGTGAACGTGTGTAAAATGTGCAACAGCAGGGCAGTGTTTACCTTATATGGATTTTTGCCCTGATGACGCGTGAGTCATTGACCGAGAGCTCTCTCTCTCTGTCTGTGTGTGTGTGAGTGTGTGTGTGTGTGTCTGTGTGTGTGTGTGTGTGTGTTTTTCCGTGTACGTGGGTGCACCTACTTTGAGTCGATGTCTGCTTGTGTTCATTGCTTTATGGTAGTTAATGTGTAACGCGTGTGTTTCTCAGTGGAGGAGTGTCCCAGCCCTTTATCACGTCTGTGTGTTTTATGATTTCTATTATATATCTTGGTGAGGAACAAATATAGGAATATCTGACAGTTTTGACCTTGTGGAGACAAATTTACTTGGTCCCCAAGAGGAACTGCCTTTATTTTCCCTCCTTTTCCCTTTTTCTAATTCTCAAATTTATTTACTTACTTAATTACCTACTACATTATTCACTTAATTACTTACGTACTTACATGCCTGCGTACTTATTCACATACATAGTTATTTAGTTACTTCCTTATTTATTTACTTAGTTACATACTTATTTAGTTATTTAGTAATTAAGTAAACAGCTACGTATGAAATTAAGTGGTAACTAATGCTAATTTACCCGTGAGTGTAAAACTACGCACAATTCATTTCATATTCATTATTTACAACACATGCTCAACATGTTCACTCTGTCGCTCTACGCGTTTTCTACGCATCAGTGAGCCTTAGCCGTCCATCCTGGTCCTTCCTTGGACCCCTTTTGGTAGGTCCTAACCACCGCATACCGGAAACACTCCACAAGACCTGGTGTTTTGGAGACACTCCGACCCCGTCTTCTAGCCGTCACAATGCGGCCCTTCGTCAAAGTCACTCCTTACGCTTGCCCATTTTTCCTGCTTCCAGCACAGCAACTTCGAGAACTGACTGTTCACTTGCTGCCTAATATAACCCACCTCCTGACAGGTGCCACTGTAACGAGATAATCAGTCTTACTCACGTCGCCTGTCAGTGCTGTTAATGTTCTGGCTGGTGTGTGTGTGTGTGTGTGTGTGTGTATGTGTGTGTGAGTATAAAACACTTCTTTCTGGTTACTGAGGTGAAGTTTAAGGAAGCAGTAATAATTATCACAAGGACAATAAGGGTATATGGTGTGTGTGTGTGTGTGTGTGTGTGTGTGTGTGTGTGTGTGTGTGTGTGTGTGTGTGTGTGTGTGCGCACTGAGAGATTCAGCATGACTCATGATGTTACATGTGCTGTTGTAGGAAGTGGAGTGTTGTTTGTTTGTCTCCTTTAACAGTAAAACGCGTCCGGCACTGTGGCAGTAAATATCGAGCGGTTCCTTTCAGCCAGCGGTATCAGCGCTTTCAGGAGCAGTGAGCTGTGCCTCTCTTCCCTTCAGCACTCAATAAATCCCATCTTAGATACATATCGATCGTTTAATTTTATTTATTTATTTATTTTTAAAACTCCATCAGCAACATCCCCTGGTGATTTCTGCAGTGTTTATTCTGTTCTGAACCTTCCAACACAGTAACATGGCCATTAGTTTTACATTAGAAATATTTATAAATGTTATTTATAGACCTGTTTGGCGTATTAGAGTTTGGATTAAACCCATTCAGTTTAAGTGACCAGACAGAATGACTAAGGACTGTAAGAGCTCAGTAATAAACATCATAACTCTGATGATAGATCAGCAGGGCAGGATAAGATGAAACCATGATTATACGTTTATTTTACAGCTTTGCAGGGATTGCAACTAAAGTCGAGAGTTTAGAACTGAATAAACGTCAAACTATCACAGACCGTCGTTTGGATTTGTCACTTTACGATCATCTCTAAGTCCTGCAAATCTCTTAACCAGTCCCGCGTTGTGTCTGTGAAGCTCAGCATCTTCCTGCCTTCCCGACTTCTCCAGTTTAATCCTGAGCAGAAAAGGAAGCTTTCTTTCCACTCTTGAGTATTCCGACATGTAACGTTGTCACGATCGCGAGTCGTGGACGTGCGAGTCGTGGACCCGTGCCTTCGAAACGTGGCTCTCCGCTCTCTGCCAGCCCAGAGCCACACAGGGAGTGCAGCCAAACTGAAGGAGTGGTGGATTTCAGAGATGATGAGTGAAGACAGGAAGATGGAGAGCGCTGATAAATGGAGGAGTGGTTCAGAGCGGTGACTCGGAGAACAGAGAAAGTGTTAGTGAGAAGTGTTCTTTCATGTGTGCAGTGTTTAGTCAGTGTTCGATCGGAACCGTGGTGTGTTCTCTGTCTCTGTGGTGTTCTTTAGGCAGAACACAGCGAGAGCATGAATCGACTCTGAATCGACTCCGAATCGACTCTGAATCGATTTGAATGCAAGAAGTGAATTTTGGGCTGCAGCATTTTGCTGTGGATGAGAAAAAGCGCGTGTGTGTGTGTGTGTGTGTGTGTGTGTGTGAGTGAGAGAGAGACACATCAGAGGGATGTACATCTAATACACTGTGTGTGTGTGTGTGTGTGTGTGTGTTTTAGCATTGTTGGTACATCAGAAGGCACGCATGGAACGTCTGTGTCACGAGCTCAAGCTGAAAAAGAAGAACCTGGAGAAACTCAAAGAGGAGGTGAACGAAATGGAGAACGACCTCACGAGGAGACGACTGCAGAGGTCCAACTCGGTGTCTCAGATACCATCTGTGAGTCTCACACATTGATATATAAACCATGTGACTGGCAGAGCTGCGCCTATAGACAATTAATCAACGCCTCCTGACCAATCAGATGCCTGAACTCAAGGAACATGAAATAAAAAGGCATTTTTGGATTTCAGTAAATCTGAGACCTGGATTTTATAATCAGCTACTCAGTTTCAGCATCTGACTCTGTGTGTGTGTGTGTGTGTCTCCAGCTTGATGAGATGCAGCAGCTGAGGTGTAAGAACAGGTTACTGCAGATCGACATCGACTGTTTAACTAAAGAGATCGACCTCCTGCAGGCGCGTGGTGAGTCTCTCTCTCTCTTGTGCACACACACACACACACACACACACACACACACACACACACACCCCGTTATACACACTCTCACACACATACACACTCTCTCACTCCATTAGACTCACACATGCACCCGTTTACACACACACACACACACACCATCAGACACACACCCCGTTATACACACTCTCACACACTCACAATGTCATTCACACACTCACACACACAGTTTTGTACCAGAGCTTCGATGCTAATGTAGCTAACATGTAATGGGAACGTTGTGTACCCTGCGTACCTAAATCATTTCTCACACAAACACACACAAACACACACACACACACACGCACAAACACACACGCGCATTATTTAGCTCAGAAGTACCATTTGAACAACTGTCATTGATCGCATTCTTTCTTTCTTTTGAGAATTTCATGGAGAGAAAACACACTCTGTGGCATTGAGTAAACTGGCTGTAAACTAACTCTAACCCGATTCTTTTACGGCTCTAATCTGACTCTTCACTGCCTCCAGTCCAGCTCTAACCCGACTCTTAACTTACTCTAATTCTCTAAGCTGGACTAGAGTCAGTTTAGAGTCAAGTTAGAAACCCTTAAACCCCTTCACCTCTCCGCTTCAGAATGTACAGACTGGAGTTTTTGTGAGTCCAGCTGCAGGCTGCAGCGCTTAACAAGCCAGGGTTGTGCTGATAAACATCTCTATACACACACACACACACACACACACACACACACACACACGCGCGACCAATGAACTGCTATTGTAGTGTTAACTACCAGTTGCTTCCTGAATGACATCCTGCTACCGCTCGTCAGTAACGGATTTACGATTCCTCTGGCACCTCTCAGCCACGCGCACATTTACACTCACAGACTGAAAAATGTGTGTGTGACATTCATGGTGTGTTGGTTTAAACTGTGTTTACACTGTTGTTATGTAAAAACACACACACACACACACACACACACACACACACATCTCAGCTTGATTATAATTTGGAGCTACAATGAAAATGCAAACGTGTGTGTTTGTGTGTTTAGATGTTCTCATCCCATGACTCCATGATTCAGGGCTGTTCTGCATTTTCACATCCTGTTCAGTCATCTCGTGTGTGTGTGTGTGTGTGTGTGTGTCTACTGACTCATATGTTTTTTATGCATCGGATTTCAGGTGTGTGAGGGGCAGATGTGCTGCAGGTGTTCTTTTAATGAGCGACAGGAAGGCACTTGTTTACTGTGTGTGTGTGTGTGTGTGTGTGTGTGACCTGACCTTGTTTTGTCTATGTTTTTTAGGACCACACTTCAATCCCAGTGCGATCCATAACTTTTACGACAACATCGGCTTCCTCGGTCCCGTCCCCCCAAAACCCAAAGGTACTCCGGCAGCAGGTGAGAATGCATGCACACACACACACACACACACACACACACACACACACACACAGACACACACTTCTTCTTCCTTTATCATATCCATTATTGTGCTTCTTGTTGCTGTATACTTTCCAAAATCAAGCAGCATTTCTTCTGCGTTTTCATCTGCTACATCCTCCATGCTACACTGCCCTCTAGTGCATGTTCACGTTCACCAAAATGACAAGCGAACACCTGCACCTGACGCTGAAGTACCCTAACGTTTCATTCACCTGCTTTACCGCCATATTCAGACCAATTTCTGGCTTTGCTGCGCAACTAGAGGCGAAAGATGGCCTTTCTGAGGAAGACTATATATAACGCTACTCCAGCAAACCCAAGAAAAATAAGACTGTGACATGTATTAGAGAAGTGGATTATCAGTAGAACTGTTAGGTGCTCAGCATGGCGGCGTTTATACAGTCATGTCCCGGTTTCCACAGAAAACACCTGCCATCTCTATCTTTATTTAAGTTTAATCTAACGTCCGTTCATATTAACCGTATGTGCTCATTACTCAGGGCAGTAAGAATGGTGTTGTAGAAACTATGTAGTGCTTTATATTAAAAATACAGTCATGTTGGAAATGAACTACGCAGACGCAGTATCACTTTTAGGATGCGTACGTTATGTATTTCACTAAAAATGCAGAAACTTGCTTTAATGTTAGCCTCAAATTTGCTCCAATGTGTACACGTCTACACACACACACACACACACACACACACACACGCGCTTTTGTCTCTGCCTCGTTCTCTTTACTTGACTTTTTCCAGTTTCTTGCTCTTCTTTTTTTTTTTTTTTTTTCTTCATTTTAAATTTCTACGTGTCTGTTCTTTCGCCTCGTTCCGTCCCGTCTCTCTGTCCTCACGCTCTCTCCGGTGTCGCCGGGCTCAGGCTCGGATCACTGGGGCTCTTTGGACAGGAGAGGACGCAGAATAAACGTCAGCTCCAAGCTGAAGAGAGACCCGTCTCTCCCTCCTGTTCCTCCCTGTCTCCCTGCTCCTGTGGGTGGGTAACTCTCGCTCTGTCTGCCTGTCTCTCTGCCTGCCTGCTGCCACTCTCACGCCTCTCTCTCGTTCTGTGTATTCATTTCTCCTCTCTCTCTCTCTCTCTCTCTCTCTGTCTCTCTCTCTCTCTCTCTCTGTCTCTCCCTGTGAGCATTTCTCTTGCCCGTTACGTCTCGCAAGATAATCCGTCTCCCTTCATCTCAGCCCTTTACTTTCTCCTGCTCTTCCCTTCCTCCTTATCTCTCTCTACGCCCTCCCCTCGTTCTCCCGTCTCTCTTTTTTTTTTTTTTTAAAACGTTTTAATGAACTTTCTGGCTTTGACATTGTTCTCCGTGGTCAGGGTGTGGGGTTGTGGCTCGGTACGCACTCTCGATTAGAAGAAGTGAAATGAAAGCGCAGGTCAGACCGTTGTCTCTGATTTGTATTAAAGCAATATACTCTCATAAAGTAGTTTGTGAGAGATCTGACTCGACTTTCGGATCAGAATCGGGTCGACACGTCATACCGCAGCTGTACACGTGTGACTTCAACCCTGCGTTCGCACTAGCAAGCGGCAGACGGCTGAGCATTTTCTAAGACCACATACACCACGGAGCCACGACTTCAGCGACAAATCCAAACGTTTGTCATGACCTGCAGTCAGTTCCTGCAAAAAATCCTGAAGAAAACCCTATAACCATGGTCTCGTCTTATCCTGTCACGTACGACCTGTCGTTAAATGCGTATGGAAAAATACAGCGTGGAAGGAAGTAGCAGAGATCCGGTGAGTGTATGTTAGCCGAGAGCGGCGCTAGTGCGCCCGCCGAGCATGTAGATCAAACTTAAATACACTTTAAACGGTTGTGATGTGTGTAAATCGTATATAATGGTTAATACCACTGTATATGCTCTGAACTGCTCTACTGAGGCCACGCCCACAAAATATAACATTCGCAACACGCCCACAGAAGACAAACTACGAGCGATATGGGCGACTTGTCACATTCTAGTGAGAATGTAGGGTTAAATGGCCAGGGTTATTTATTACATGACCAGCGTTTTGTGGTGTTTGTTCGATGAGAAATACTACTACTGAAGCAGCGCTGTGTTCAGCCAAGTAGAGACGGTCATGTCCTGTCATTTCTCTCAGGTGTCGTCTGTGATGTCTTACAGTATAATTACAGCACCACCTGGGGTCAGTCGAATCCACCCTGTGTCAGGCTTTTTACCTTACCTCTTCTACACTCTCTCTCTCTCTCTCTCTCTCTCTCTCTCTCTCTCTCTCTGCAGAGGTTTCTCCCTAGGCATGTTTCATCTCACATGTTTAACCTTTTCCCCTTTTCATGCCCTTTTTCACCTTTCTCATCATTTCCTCTTCCTCCATCATTTCATTATTAACTTTCTCACTTTTTCTCTGAGACCATTGTGTGTGTGTGTGTGTGTGTGTGTGTGTGTGTGGTTTGAGAAATGTATATCCTCAACTCCAAGGGATCCTGCATG
>JAKKZL010000293.1:0-11037 GCA_037576815.1 Pangasius larnaudii
AGGCAAAATCACAAAATCATTTCCAGACCTCTGTGTATATATATATATATATATATATATATATATATATATATATACACATACACACACACAATGACAAAGTTAAATCTAATCTAATCTAATGAAAGTGTTAAAAATGAATCAAGATTCTAGCAGACTACTAAAGATAATTGTGAAAATATAACTACATACAGAAATGACTGGGACACACCTAAAGTATCCCTGGAGAGAACAGGGCAAAGTGAGCAGATAATTCTCTCTAGAAATAAAATCTTATCTGTTCACTGCACCATCCTCCCCCTCCCCTGTGTTATCCCCAGCCATGTTTTACAGTCTGGCTGACACGCTGGATTATTGCATCAAAAAATAGATGAAGGAACCTCTGATTGCAGTATTCTATACTTCCGTGTGATTATTTATCATTCCTACCCGACAAAATCAGACCTGTGGTATTGGTATTGGGTAATGAAAATGCAAAACAGACTTACATAAGAGACCAGAGGGGCACAGAGGCGATTATCATTACAAGGAGGAATAACAGATTTAGTTTTGCTCTCATGACTCATATATAACTTTGTGGGTGTGAGTTATCACGACAGAGTTGTTTTCCTGTGGGTCTCTCCCAGCAAACGTGCCCATATCAGACCTCTCGCAGTTCTCTCACAGCCTCTCAAAGGGAAAGGGCCTGTCTCACTGGTAAATTTGCACATCATTACAACATTGGCTTCTATATTTTACTTAGATAACAGTTGCTTCTTGCCCATTATGGGCAGCCTATATAGGGTCAATGGTGATTTCCTCATCAGTTTTCTGACCAGTGAAAAACTATGTCTGGCTGCCAATTAGCTAACCATGTCTGATATATATGCAGCTGGCTGACATTCTGCACATAAATTATCAAGAAAAACAACAAGAAGAAAGACACCGCATGCACACCTTTCAAGCTTTTCACTTCTCAACAATATATATATAGATATAGAAAATAAAAATATAGAAAATAATCGATATACTCTTCAAAGTTAGACAAAAACACAGTTCACAGGGGATCACAGTTACAGTGTTTTAGCACTTAGTTTGCCATCATGTTTTGTTCACAGAATTTCTGGACACAACGTCTGGGCATGGAATCATCCAGTTTCTCTAACAGTTGTGGTGAAAGTATAGTACCCTTAATGCAGTTTATTAAGGGTATAAATAAGACAGTTATCCAGAAGCTGTTCTCTTTCTGTGCCATGTTCTTTTGCCAATTTTACAAATCCCTCTCTACTCATGCTCGTTGATCCTGTTTTGAATAGTTTTTGTGTTAAGTTGTATGTGGTAATTCTTACTGATGTATGAAACAAACCTGGCTTGTCTGTTTTTCTTGATTTTACTCACAATTGTGCCTGTGCGTTGTCTGCTTTCATTCACAAGTCCTTCATCTTTGAACAAACAGATGATGCTAGAACACCAGCTGGTATGACGGTCATAGTGGATGAATGTAATCAATTACCTTCAATTTCCTACATGTTCCCCCTAGCTGTTCCCTTATTTACTATGTATTATTTTTATATTTTTAAATATAACAATCTGTTTTTTGAGAAATGTGTTCTTTGAAAGTGTGCTTGTGGTGTCTTTCTTTAAAATAAATGCCACTTGGCTTGACATCTCTGTGACTCCATCACTGGTGAGGGCACAGTGGGCAGTGGAATGGGGTAGAATGCCTCCCTTTGCCCCTCATATGAGGGAGTAAGTGGCCTGTAAGGAGCCACACTGTCACTCACATTTACGGTATTTCATTCATTCATTCATGTAGAGTAACTGCTTCATCCTGGTCAGGGCCGCTGTGGATCCGTAGTCTATCCTTGGAACATTAGGCACAAGGTGGAAAAATTCAGTCCATCACAGGACACTGTACACACACATTCACACAATCTTTTACAACTACAAGGAATTTAGAGTTGCCGGTCCATGTACCTACATGTTTTTGGACAGTGGGAGGAAACAGGAGAACCCAGAGGAAACCCATGCAAACATGTGGAGAACATGCAAAACTCTACACAGACAGTAACCCAAAACTCTACACAGACAGTAACCCAAGGTCAAGATCGACCCTGGAACTGTGAGGCAGCAGCACTACCAGTTGGACCACTACACTGCCTGTGCTTTGTGGCTCGAGATCAGGCTAGCCCAGGATAGGGGTAATTGCAAGGGTTTCCAAAAATTTAGTAAACATTGCAGCCTGCCCCTTGTGATCGATAGAGAGAGCAAGCGATGCTTAAGGAGTGGTTAATAAATCATCTATAGTATGAGTCCAGGCCCAGTTTCTCTAGCCTGTGGGACAGTCAAACAGCTTCCACTTGGGTTGAACTGGTAGCCACTCCTTCAAACCCATGCAACTAACCTGGCTCATCACGTGGCATTTCTTGGGGTGCAACAGCAGGCCAGTCGTCTGTATAGCCATCATCATCTTCCACTGGTTCTGGAGTGCCTTATCATAGGAAAGAATATGCATCAAGGTAAACTATTTACTTTTATATGCCAAGCAACACCTGCTCCATGACTGTTGAAGTTGGATGAAGTATTGCAGAGCCCAACATTCATTATCTTTATCTAAAAGAGGAGGGCTCCGTGAGAGAATGTGCTATTGGTCCTGCCATTAAGATGCCAGAAGTCAGCATTGAACCACTAGCTGCTGTCTTTGTTTATGGACTACAGGGACTTACCATGGACTCTGATGTCCCCAGCAGCCAGCATTTCCTGTAGCTTCTGTTCAGTAGTCTGTCTTCTGCAACTCGCAGTAGAAGCATCAATGACCTCTTATACCCATCTGATGAGCTGCTGGTGACTTTGTAGAAGTAGCTGACTGGCCTTAAATAAGACCTGTCTGTCCTGGGATGAGTCTTTGTCCATGTCAAGATTCTGCAACAACCTACCACAATCTTACCTCTCTTGGTATTATGCAGGATATAAAAAAATAAAAAATAAAAAAAAAGTCCAGCCGTTGTCCTGGTCCCATTGTCCTGCACCATGGCAAGCAGCTCTCTCTGTAGGGAAGACACTTCTTCCAGTCGCCTCAGGTCAAGCAGCATTTTCTGCTTCAACGAGTTGCCAGTGCCACTTCTGACCCCAGTGTAGTGAGCAGACATACATGTACTCATACTGAGCTTTTTATTAAATAAAAAGAAACATTTATGCCAGTCGTCATAAAGATTGATGAGATGGCACATCCCGATAGCACACACACACACACACACACACACAGCCCAACTAACTGAAAAACATGAACACGGTCAACTAAGGAAACTCTGTGAAACAGTTAACAATAACCACAGACATTAAAGCTAACACAGAACACAGACGTCTTGGAAACACCAAACCCCAATAACACTCAACAGGAGTTTCAAGTTCCTCAGACATTATGAAATAATGCAGTGACAAAAAAATGGTTAAACAAATCAAAACCCTTTAATATTTAAAATTCTTTACAACTTTGCACACACTTGTCATCTTTTCAAACAGATTCATGAGTCAGATGCATCCAGGATGCCTTTTTTTTTTTTAGTTTTTAAGCACTACTTATTAAAAAAGAAAAATTAATTTATACTTGAGCATTAACTTTACTATTTACATTTGAAACTAATTTGAACCATAGATGTGTTTTTTTTTTTATCCTCAAAGTGTGTCTGAACACTTCTGTTTCCAGTTTTGTGGTTGCTGGTGATTCTTCTGTGTCATTGTTCCAATTTGCCCAAACCAGAGGGCCAACATGTCCATCTGTTGCGTATTTAAGGTTCGTCCCTCAAGACTGAGTTGCTAGTTTTGTCCTCTTTTCCTCAGTGTTGAGCATTTCCTAGCTGAATTAATTTCCTAGCTCTCTCTGTATCTTGCAAGCATGCTTTCTATTTACCGATCACTGGGGTCTGAAAGCTAAGACCAAGCTTAAAACTAAAAAGTCTTCATTTTAAAAGTGTATTAGTGTTTTGACCCAAGGGAAAATAAGCAAATATGTGTGTGTGTGTGTGTGTGTGTGTGTGTGTGTGTGTGTGTGTGTGTATTTTTTTTATATCAGTTATAAAAAAAAAAACCCACACAGATCACACCTTTGAATGTTAGACATGTTACGTAAATCAAATGGTAAAAATCACATTAAAAAAAACTCCATTTCAGTTCCAGGTTGTAATACTACAAAAAGTGGAAAAGTTACACGCAGCATGCTAATACAGTGTCTTACATAAAGTTTAATACCTATGCAAGACACTTCATTATAATGTCTCGAGCAGGCCCTTAAAACACATTGTGTGCTTACAGGTAAACTCTGAATGAAGGAGTGAATTTCCACTTCACATGGAAAAGGCAAACACACAACACACTTGCTGTTCAAGTCTTAATAGACATTAAGTAGTAGATGCACCACATTCTGAGCATCTACTACTAAACTTTTGCTAAAGGTTAGTTAACTAGCTCGTAAAAGCTTGGAAAAGCATTGTGCTGGTGTTGGTAAATTGCAGAGACTCCATTAGAAAACACTCGAGTGGGAATTTTCTAGTAAAAAATGTGAATGTAGCAGTAATTCAAATCAAACAAAAGTTCTATTGTTTTGTGGTTGAAAAGCCTGTCTCTCAATTAAATTTCTTCAGCATGGCTGCTGTTCTTTTTTTTCTTTTACTCCATTTCTTGCAATTATTGTATCAGGTAATTTGTGTTGATCCACTCCACTCCAGTTTATTTCCTACTTGCGGCTCGTGTACGTTCTTCTGACAGTACACAAGCTTGCAGATGGGATATTTGCAGAATTAAAACATCTTACTGTCTGCCAAAAAAAAATCATCTAACTGGAATATTATTTGAGTGGGAAGTGCCTTGGCTCGTCTATATAGTCACTTTAAACTATCTCAAAAATGAAGTTTCTATCAGGAGTTCTTGCCATACTCCATTTCTCCCAGTTTAAACCGGATGAGTCTCACCATGCCGAGTAGCACCTGTTGACCCACCCCAGTATGTAAGTGCTGCTTGCATTGTGTAGGTTCTTCCGAAGGAAGAGTCGTGGCTTCGCTGGGTCTCTGTAACTGTGGTACAGGCGGAAGTGTGTATTCTCCAGCTCCTTCAGCAGACTGAACCAGTAGCGCACTACGGAGGGCTCGTCGCCGCTCACTTCGAACCCGGCCCAGTGCAGGTGAACCTCAAGGAGCAAGACACCCACAGAGTGTAAAACATTTTCCAGAATCAGATTCTCTAAGATTTTCCATTCAGCACTCTCCATGTCCACTTTCAGCACATCTACCTGTGAGAGACGGACAGAGAGTGAGAGAGAGAGAGAGAGAGAGAGAGAGAAACGAGCATTTATCAATCCAATGGCAAAAAAAGAAGAATTGCCATCTGGGTAATAATTACATTTTGTTACAGTTATATTTGCATTTATTCATCTGGCAACACATGGTGTCCTTCACAAATAAATCAACTAATTCAACAGTGATAGAGTTGATGCAAGATATTGCTAGGAAGATAATCACAGCTACACAGCAGGGTAGGAACACCTGTATACCTGCTCATTTATACAGTTATCCAATCAGCCAGCATGTGGCTGCGGCACAATGCATAAAATCATACACATACACATCAAGAGCTTCAGTTAATGTTCACGTCAAACATCAGAATGGGGCAAAATGTGATCATTGACTTTGACCTTGGCTTAGTTGTTGGTACTAGATGGGCTGGTTTGCGTATTTCAGAAACTGCTGATATCTCGGGATTTTCATATGCAACACTCTAGAGTTCAAACAAAATGGTGCGAAAAACAAAAAACATCCAGTGAGCAGCAGTTCTTCAGGCAGAAAGGAAGGCAATAACCACTCTTTACAAGCATGCTGAAAAGCATTTCAGAACATACGACACAGTGAACCTTGAGGTGGATGAGCTACAACAGCAGAACACCACATCAGGTTTCACTCCTGTCAGCCAAGAACAGGAATTTGAGGCTACAGGGGCTGGGTGCAGGCTCACCTAAATGGGCAGGTGAAGACTGAATAAAGACGTTTTTACCATCTTAGTTTCTGTAAGTGTCATGTGTTATGCATTTTGAGATGCTTTTCTGCTTATCATGGTGGTAAAGAGTGATTATTTGAGTTTTTTCAAAATGTTCAAACCAGCCTTTCTGGCACTAAACTTGTGAGCATCCTTGTGATGAGTGACGTCTGAGTGACAGACGTTTCTCACGTGCCTCCTATGTCCACTACAATCCGTTTTACTAAGACTCTCTGGAAGATTTCATATTTCAGTAGAGCTTTGGCAAAGTGCATGTTCACCTCCTTGTGTTTCAATCTAGTTTTCCTGAAAAAAGAAAAGCCAGAAATCTGGTTCAGCAAGATACAGCAGGTTTCTGTCCTTAGAGCTGAATGAAATATTGCTGGCCAGGAATAAGAGGCAATAAGGGGAAAGAATGCAGAGTAGGTCAGTCGCTGAAGGAGAATAAAGATGTAGAGTGTAGGTGGCCTGAACTGGAGGGAAAGCAAAGAAAGCTGGCAAAAAAGTTGATCTAAACACTGACGCTTGTATTGAGGGGCAGAGGATGAAGAGTGAAGACCTAATCTGAATGATGTGAAGATTAAACAGAGGATGGATAAAATCTGACAGAGCTGGACAGAAAATGTAATCAGATTCATCAGATTACATTATTAAAAATGTAGCATTTTTTTTCTGGGAGTTCCCAGAGCTCTAACCTCACCTGTTGAGCCAAACGTCCATGTCTGTGATTTTATGCACAGTACAGAGTTGCCAGATCTCAGCTTTTCCCACAGAATCGGGCTACATTTGAACTGCTGCTTAAACAATTTGAACAGTTGGGTGTTTCAGGTATTAGACTCATTATTAGGGATAAATTCACATATTTACAATATATTTTTTGTGAATCCATGTATTTCTGTAAAGCTGCTTTGTGACAATGTCCATTGTTAAAAGCTCTAATATAAATAAATATAATAGAATTGAATTGAATTATTTAAATATTCAGTGTTGTGGCCAATGGGACTAAAATCAACAGCTAAGCATTTTATAACAGAAACTTGACCCATTTTTAGAGCATTAGATGAAACTGATAGGTGTTATGCAACTGTGCATGTGTGCCATTTGACTATGCCATCAACCAGTTGAGTCAATGCCAGCACACGGTGGTATGTTGCTGATGATGAAATACGCATTGGCCACGGTTCTGCAGTTGTGTGGTAACAAACAAACTCTGTCTGTGCAGAAAGTGCCGATGAAACTGTTGATGTGAGAGCAAATGTAGCAGTTGACTGACCTTTGGAGTCGACTGAAATCCTGCTACATTTATTTTCACATCAATGCTTAAAGTGCTATCCTGAGTCACATGTTTTGGGACTGCCCTTCTATCACGTTTTTTTTTTTTTTTTTTTGGCAATCAATATTTAAGTGCTTTTCTAACATTTTTAACAAAACCCTTTCCAAAAAGTCCTATTGTTTTGTTGACAGCTTTTGTTATAGCTTTCTGAAGCTTTCTCTGATTCACAATCAAATGTTCTGGCTTTCTGTATCCTCTTAACCAGGCGCCTTATTTTACTTAAGTGGAAACATGCTACTCCTCCATGTTATCATTACTGGCTAGCTGATGTGGTCTGTTTTCTCTATTTGGAGAAAAAATAGACACTCGCTCAGATCTAACACACAAGACTTTTCACAGACTTGGGAACTTTTCCTCACTTGTTTTTCCCAGATCTTGACATTCTGAACAACCTCTAAAAAATTTGTCTTTCATCCAAAGAAATAATACCATAATTTCTTTTTTGTTAATCTCAGCACTGTTCCTAGGCTAGATATTATACAAAACTTAACTAACAGTTGGAAAACACTTGAGCAGCTACCTTCCCAGAATGAATGCATGCATTAATCTCATACTCGTTCCACCAGCCTAAGAAAGACAAATCAATCATCCCAGCTTACGAGGCATTGGTTTGGTAATGCCACACACTGATGCACGGCCTGTAGGCTCTTCTGTTCAAGGCATTGAATTTAATTTGCCGGGATTACACTCCTGCTCATGCAGCGAGAAACAGGAGCAGAGGGAGGAGGCTGAGTGATATATGAAAGCATCCAAAAAAACTGGCATCTTAAGATACGGTGCATAAATCACTGTAGCAGTTATCATTTTGATAAAAGGGGGCATGAAATCTTTCTTTCTGTCAGAAAGAGTTTGTGAAAGATATGGATTGATGACTGTTGTATTTCAGGCCTGAGGTCTCAGACATTTGATAACACAAAGTAAAGACGGCACTCACATCATCAAACACTGAGGTGTAGTTTGAGTTCAAACATGGCTACAGGAAGAGTGCATTGTTATATATCATATAAGAGTACATTTAATATATGATATTTCATCCATATTTCATATTTAATTTAGAAATGACTCCTTTGATGTGTGTTATTCCAGAGCACATTACAATTCGTTAAAAAGGAGCAGTGTTCATTGTTGTTTTCTGTTAGCAATCAACTTTGACTCACATATCTCTATATTATTGTGTGATTCTCTGCTTGACAATAAGGAATAAAACACAAAGGGACATGCTCTTATAAGAAAATAATCAACGATGGGATGGTGGAGTTACCATTACTGACTTCCTGACAGCAATTCCTGAAGTGTTTTTTGTTTCTCTTATACCACAGCAATTTCCCAGAGATTACTGTTTATTACTGTTTATTTATTAAAGAGTGACATATTGTACATTTTATTTTATTGTACACCAAATATTGACTTTCTTTGGTTTTAGTTTACTGCAGTTTTTTTATGTAGGCGCTAGACTTTTACACAGCACTCTATATATTTACGTATACACTATATATATATATATATATGTATATTTTGGCTAGCCTTGCCACACTGTCATTAACTGTTCGCTGCTCCTCCTACACTGAAAATGTTCATAGAGAGAGTATGGGGCAGCGTGATTCCTGCCCTAGTAGGCACTTGTTGCAGTTCCCATTTTGTCCACTAGGTGCAGTAATAACTTTATGACGCTAAATGGCGCGGTGATGCAGTACTGCCCCACGACTGCACAAAGATGAGCAAATGAATAGAACATCTGTGTATATTTGTCAAATAGCAACATTTTTTAAAATCGTTGGTCACTCAAAAGAATTCATTAGTATATTAATGGAATTTCAAATGTATACAGTGATGAATGAGGTCTGAATTGAATGGATGAGCCACCACTGACTGAATAAATGAATTTATCATGATATACTGTCATACCCATGCAGTATATATTGTCACCCCTGTGTTCTGCACATGTAGCAGCATTCCGCTTTACCTGTCTATGCCCATAGTGGTTGAGGACAGTGGAAAGCTTCTTGGTGCTGCTGTGCTGTCTCTGAGTCATGATAGCAGGGTTCGGGTCCCTCCAGTCGATGGAGAGCCTGTGAAGCCACATGTGTGCGTCCTGCAGGTGAGCCTCTCTGATGCTGGGGTCAAAACAGTGAACCTCGCAACCTGCCTTAGCTAACACTTTCTCTAACTGCTTATCCTCCCCTCCCAACCTGCAAAGAGAGAGGAAGAGAACAATGATGCCTATTAATGGTTTGTTAATGGGAATGTCAGAAACGTTTTTACATAGAAACGGAAGTGCACAACTATTATTTATTATTGTTTTTGTTTCAACATGTTGTTTACAGCTGCAGTTTGCACCCTGGCGAGTGGCGCTACAGAAAAGTGGCAGCATTGTCAGGATTCGCACTTCCGAATTTCCGCCAATGCCACACCCATTCCAGGACGGGACTCCGAGCAAAGTTGCTCTCTGGGTGGGAGGGATCGCATAGTATCTGTCTTACACTAACCTGTGACACAGCATGAACAACTCGAAAAAAGGAGTAGTTTTTAACGTTTACGGGAGATTGTAGACCTGTAATAGTCACAGAATTGCGAAGGAATTATGAAAACTGTCACGTGCCATATTGCAATGCAGTGGCTGTGGTTCCGGTTATCATTTCAAGCTTCTGTTTACATTTTTTCCTGGCAGGAATTTTTACTCCACACGCAGCTGCTCAACTCAAGGCCTTCTTGGGGGTTGGAAGAAACAGGAAGAAAAAACGTATGCATATTTTTCCCGGTTATTCACGCTCTCCCTAACATGCACACAAAATAGGTTGCACAATCATGGCATCGTTGAAGATTATGATTTTAATCAAAACTTACAGTGTATAGAAAGTGTGATTGTTGTGATCTCAGTAGACTTCTGTGGAGTTTACAGGCAGCAATAACACATTTTCTTGTAACAAAAAAGTCAAACTTTTCTCAGCTGCACTTTAGAGTAGCAAAGAAGACAGATTGATTCACCTTGCAAGATAAGCCAAAGTAAGATACTTGCAAATTAGGCAACAGAGAAACAAAGTTCAGTCTGAAAGTGAGGATACACAGCTGTGCTTTGGCAAAAACAGGATCTAACTCCATCCAATCTGCTCTACCTTCAGGTCAAGGAGCTTGGGAGGCATTTGAAAGCAGAATAGAGCTGTAGGGTAGCTGTGTTTGCCTGAGCAGATATTATCTGGATGTGTACTTGCCCTGAGTTGCTCTCAGTATGAATTAAACATTAGCCTTGATGATAAAAGTGTTAAAAGACATTAATTTCCTCTTTATTGGTTTATGAGCTGTCTCAATGTGGCTTATATGGAATATCTTGCCTTCCATCTTTCCAACCCAGTCTCATGTAAAATGGATGGGAAATGTAGTGAGCAGTGCCAAATTTGTTGATTTTCTTACAAATAAAGTCATAAAAAATGTATAATTGCTATCCCCATCCCTTTGTCTAATGTTTACATCATGAAGCAGCACTGATCACTTGGTTTCTGCAAATCAGCTCGGACCAGATTTAGTGAAGTGAAGTGACTTGTGGCCAAGTGAGGTGACCCGTACTCGGAATTTGTGCTCTGCATTTAACCCATCCAAGTGCACACACACACACACACACGCACACACACACACACACACCGTGAACACACACCCAGAGCAGTGCAACAAGCATCAAATGCAATGAAGCTGTATCTTGGAAACTG
>JAKKZL010000294.1:0-11000 GCA_037576815.1 Pangasius larnaudii
CCCCCCCCCCCCCCCCCCCCCCCCCCCCCCCCCCCCCCCCCCCCCCCCCCCCCCCCCCCCCCCCCCCCCCCCAGGAAAAAGTAGAGTGATTGGGAGGGCAAGCAAAAAAACGAGAATGGGAAAGATTGATTTAAAGGGAAACGGATGCAAGAGGTCAGGCTTTAGGAGCATGGCACAGGGTGAAGCTTCAGAACCGCACTCTTGTCAGCACTTTTGCGTTCAACAAAGGCTGGAGTGAAGGAGGAGATAAAAAGAGCAGGGGAACTAGACTACACGTGCGCCAATCCCTTCAAATCTTACATAATCCCTCTTTCTTTCCCTCCGGGAGGAAAGTCGACTCAGACTGAAGTCAGAAGTACGGGAGGCCATGTTAATGACAGCGACGTGCTGACACTTCAGAGTTGCTTTAACCTGCTCAGGTTTAGCTTACGGCTAAGCAGATCCTTGCCCTTTGGTTAAACTTAACATGGCCATGATACATGTACTGCAGGGTTTAAAAAAAAAAAAAAAACTAGCTAGACCATTTGTTAATGGACTGAAAACATTGCAACAATGCGCAGAAATGATGATTGAGCCAAATGTTCAATTAGTACATGTCGCTATTATAAGCTTGTACTGTTTCTTGATGAAATATTTTATAAATTGAAAACTCCAAACTCAAGTTACGAGATAAACTGAGAGAACCAACTAAAGCATCAGTTTGTCTTGTGTCGCTTGTGGGAGTGGCCTTTACGGTGTTTTTGTTTGTTTGTTTGTTTAGAAATGGTAGTAGCTACAGTGTATATATGGCTTCTAAAGCAAACTAGCTTAAAACAAATTAAATAACACACTAATCCATGTGATTTTTTGTTTTATTTACATATTACATGCTAGGCTTTGTACTAGCTTCGTTGGCAGATTAGCAAACCAAGCTAACTCTTCTAGCTATGTACATTTAACAGAGGCATTATCAACTTCTGTTACTTCCTGCAAAGCTTTATTTTTTTTTCTTCGTAATGCCTCTACAAATATTTAACACATTTAAACGGTTATATTTCATAAGAAGTTTTTTTTTATGCTATTATTCTTTCATTTTTGCAAGTCAAACAGAAAATGGGAACTAACTGCAGGTAGGAACTAAAGTAGTGCGTGGGGAACGGAAAAAATGTCGGACCATAAATGTCATAGGATTGGTTCAAGGATTTCTAGCCAATTGTTTGGCTTTATTGCTTTGCTGTATTATAACTACTTTGCATAGGATTGAAAAAAATCTCGATTCATATGTTGCTTTGTTACACTCTTGGGTGTAGGGAGTCTTCCTTATAAGGTAAAAAAAAAAAAGACGTTTTATGTCCTGTTGCTCTGTTTTCTTCTCTTTTGGAGAAGCAGATGTGATGAATTATTAAACAAGGTCAGTACTAATGTCTAAAATTCCGGGATGTGCAAAAGCCAATTCCAGGACGTGCAAAAGCCACACTTTTAGACATTACACTGGATTTCTTTTTCAGACAGGCAGAGTGGCATATCCTTATATCGCCCAAACGACGTAATGTGCATTTTGACCCGCTGAACGTCGGTGTCCATGCAGAGTCTGTACATATGTACGTTGATGACATGCTCATTGACATTCCATTATCGGCGACTCAGTAGGCATCGATGAAACGGAAAATGTCAGACAGTGAAATAATAAGACTTCAATAACACCAATCAACCCTATACATCAAAATACATAAAGATGAAAACAAGGCAATCTGTTGTCTAAAAAGCCCACTTGTGCACCCTGCTTGTCTTTTCATCAGCGTGTGAATGGCGGGGAGCCGCGGAGACTCGGACTGCGGGGAGCTAATTGCGTGTTGTTTGCTTTTATCGCCACAGATGCTTCATTGAATGCCATTACTCTCTCTATGAGTGTGTCTTTGTGTCTGTGTGTGTGTGTGTGTGTGTGTGTGTGTGTGCATGTTTGTGCACATGTCCTCATGCAAGCTCATTTGAGCCCTTATTTTATGTCATTAGCGCTCTGATTGAACAATAATCACTAAAGGTTACTAGATCACTTATTGGTTGGGTCTCTTGACAAATTAAAAATCAATAAGGTTCATATTTACCTCCCACTGGCTGCTGTTAGAACACGATTTATGCTTATTAAGTCTGAACGTAATGAATTTAGTCCATAATAAAACGTGGTCATAAATTGAGAGCTTGGTTGTTCCGTCCAAAAAAAATAGGTCAGCCATGGTTCGAAAAAAGAAGCTCTGTTCCCATGCTTGAAATGTGAAACTATTAGCTTCTCAGTTGGTCAATTTATCATGGTGTAAAGTTGGTCAATGTATCATGAAGGTTTTCTCTCTCTCTCTCTCTCCAGGTTTAATGGCTGTGAATGGAGAGTAAGAAGGACGGCACTGAGGTTAAACCCCACAGTCGAAGCGAACCAGCCGTCTTGCACCAGATCTCAAACCAGAGCAGCTTCAGCATTTTGGAGGAACATTGAAACCATACGCCTTCCTCCTCTGTCGAAAAGGAGGCCCTGTGCTACTCTTTCACGCCATGGAAAACCAACACGAGCTACTTGCTTCTTACTCTCGGTCAATTATACAACCTCGCTCCCCTTCGCTCCTTCTGTTTCTGTCTCTGGCGTCAGTGATTTATAGGTTGGCACTGAGCTCATGTTTTTGGAACGTGAAAGAGTCACTTATTGCTGTATATGGCAGAGATGCATGATGTTGTGATATCAAATAACATAATAACATGCTGGATGTACCTGTGAAACTCTCCAGCGAATTTCGTTAGCAGTTGTTTCATTCTAAATGTCAAAAAAAAAAATCCATGTTAAACCTAGCACAATAAATGTTAGGAAAAAGCATTCTTTTTTGTGACACGACCAAGTCATGTGCTCTGTAAGGAAATGAAAGGAATGGCTACTTGCACTCAGGGCTATGACGTATTTGCGTTTTGAAATCTCACGTCTCCGGTCGCATTGTTTATACTCAGCAGTACAGTGAGACAAAACGTCTACCATTTGTTTTTTCAGTCTTACAATAAAGTCATGGTGTTGGGCTAACGTAAGCTAGGGTGTTTGTTTCTATTAATAGGTATTTTCTTACGTTGTTTATGTATGACGAAGGATACAGTCTGATGCCTTTCTCCAGCTTACTAGAAGAAGCTATGCAAGTGATTTTTATCTTTGCAAGCCTTACGTGTATGATGGATGCCGTTCAGGATCTCCTGGAGTCACCGCGTGTATAATTAAAAGCCATTAATCGCCTTTAATAGTGGACGAGCCGGAAGCAGAAGTGCTGTTCTGATTACAATGTGCAAGTGTTTGCGCATTAAACAAGCAATTACGTGTTTCTTACCTAGGAATTGCGTCATTTTCAGCCATGTGGAAAAGTGAGAAAAAGCACATGGACGACTCCATGCTTGTATTTTTGTAAGTAACAAGCAAGCTATCTAACTGCGACGAGTGATGTATGTTGACCTTCTCAAATACAGCGAACTGTATAGTCACGCGTATATATGTCTGGATGTTGATTGATATAAAGCAAATACCGCTAGTGTCTATAACTATAACTCATTTATAGGTAAGAAGTACTGCTTTGTGGATTGTTGATGCTGTGAGCAGCCACGTTTAGGAGATTCGGAGAGCGTCCCAAGTTCCCGAGATGGAATTCCGAGTTGAATTGGGTTAAGGGCGCGTTTTCTTTATTGGATGCCAGTAATTATGACAGGAAATTCTCGGAATGATTTTTGAGCCTCCATATCTGATTGAATGTAAATCTCCTCTCCATTCGTTTCCTCTCATTTACACAAGGTGTAAAAGCTGTTATGTTTGCTCCGTTTGCTTGAACATGGCTCAAGCCTGCTTCTAAACCATTAGCCAGCTCTAAAGCTTCCTTCCTACATCCGCTCTGCCCTCCGCTCCACGTTTCCGATCGTGCTTCGCGTGTTTATTCTGGGGGAAAGGAGCCATCGTCGATCAAGCTGAGCTTGCAAAAATGACGCGTAAATGGTTCGGACCGATGGGGAAAGGACTTTTTCTAATTAGTCTGGAGCAAACACAGATATAGTGAAGGGCCTGCTGTGCCACATGGTGCTGTTTGGCGGAAGTTTATGGACGCCTGGACGTCTTCAACTGTCAAGACTGAAATTTTCAGGTCCCTGTAATCCAAAAACGCTGTTGGGAAATGGGAAATGCAAATGGTCACAAATGAGGACAATAATGACTAATTATGGTTATGGATTGCTTTTTTAAATGACGCAGTAGTCATTCGTGCCAAGATTTCACACTCCTAGCTTCTCATTGTCCAAAGCTAAGTGTGGTATTTTTATTACCTCATTGCATTTTGAAGAAAAAGTAATAGGCTTAATGAGAAGCTCACGCCTGCTGAGTGGACACAAAAAGAGGTGGCCCGGTTCTGTGTTTTTTGTCTAATAATTCATTGATTAGAGGCACAAGGGTGTTTTTTCATTCAGCATTAATGAGAGCAAATGAGTCAGTGTCTGCAGTTTAGCACGGCCGCCTGCGAGCCTTCGGAGGAGCTCGTGGCTCCTGCTGCCCTCTTGTTGCTCTGTGCTTTGTAATGGCTCTTTGTGTAATTAAATCGAAGAGAAAGGAAGTGCACGCTGCTTCGACGTGTAGTCAAGTTAAATGCCCTGTTGTTACTTGGGAAGAGAGATCACTAGCCTACAAGTGTTTAAATATTTATAACCGAAAATGATTAAACAAAAATTTCCCCTTACAGAAAAGTCACACGTGAGATTTAGAGAGGTGGCTTTTAAACACTTCACGCATTATTTTTCACATGTAGTAGTTTGTTTTTGTCACATGACTCATTTATTTGCATGTTTTTTTGTTTTTTGTTTTTTTTTTACATGCTTTATTTTTTTTTAATTTATGTTCGTATATGATTTTTTAACATAAATCAGTTATTTTCTCATATGTTTTTTCCCACATGCTTCATGTTTTTTCCCAACTTGTGATTTATTTATTTATTTATTTATTTATTTATTTATTTATTGGACATTTTGAATCATTTATCATGATGCTTTACATGACTAATTTTTTTTTTATATGTGATTTCTATATGATTCGTTTATGTTCATATGATGTTCTTCTAACGATTTATTTTTCAGCTGATTTTTTTAAGGATTATTTTCCATTTATTTTCAAATTATTTTGATATTTTTTGTCCTTCACTCAGTTTTTTTTTTTTTTCCCCCCCAAAATATGAACTCCTGTCTCTAAACTTTTTAGCAATTAAGGTTTGGCAAGAAAATCTGACATTTATTTGAGCTTCATTTTCGAAAATTCTGGTCCTGACCCACATTTGGAAAGAATCCAGGTTCTGTGATCACGCCTCCACTGGTGTGTCAGGTGCAAATGGGGCGCTAGCTGACATACAACAATCCCTCGGTCACACTGAACCCTAGAAAACGTTCTCTTGGGCCACCGGTGCACTGCATTACTGAACTAAAAAAAGACCTCAAATTGCCTGGGAGTGCTTACCAAAAAACCCATGTCTCTCTCTGGCTGCTGGTCCTGGTGGCTATTAAATCTCTGCGTGGTTTTTTTTTTTTTTTCTCTTTCCCCCTTAAGGGCCCTCAAAGGCTCCACCCTGGCTAGAGAGACAGATCAGTACGAGCGAGGCCGGCTGTTCTCCCCTCTTATTACACTCCCAGCAAGGGGCGCTTAGGAACGCAACACTGCTGCATTCATGCTCTGCTCACACGTCTTTCTGTCGCTACAGCCCTGTTTTTTGAAGCTTCTCGTGAGTGACTGAGTGCAAAAAAAGGGAGACTGAAAGGAAAGCATGAGACCTGGAGTGAAGTAACCCATAAAAAAAAAGAACTCCATGTTGTTGCCTGCTGATGAGGGGATGTGGTCCAAGCTCTGGGTTTGAGAACAGCCAGCAAATAAACACACAGCAAAACACAGCAAAACCAGATTCTTCCACTTTTCTTAGTAACATATTTGCACTAGATTTAACTGGAATACGTTAAATAGGGAACCATTATTAATTCTAAAACAAAAATCACTCCATAATACGACCTTCAGCTTGATTTTAAGATTAAATTTAAAGCAATGTCACTCCATAAAAAAAAAAGAAAATCTGAGACAGGGAAGTGTTGCGTCATAAAATATTACAGCCAATCACGTTCCAGTATACAAATGAAACCCATACATCACAGGTTTATCAGTGGAAGGGGGTGGGGCATGTAGAGATGGGAGTGTTAATATCATTCTATCTAAAATGTTTCTTCAAGGATGCTTTGGAGAGTGAGAGTGGTTCTACTTTGATACGAAGTTGTACATAAAAGCTTTAAGAGCCATTCATCAAGTACTCTTTAAAAAACATTTGACCTCCTGAAGGATACTTTAAAAACCCTGAATGAATGTTGTTTTTCTTACAGAAGAGAAAGATTTTGGTTGAAACTACCAAAAGAACACTTGAGGGACCATTTCTCTACTCTACACTCTACCTTTTCTGTTTTTTTCCTTCTTTTGTATTAATGTATTATTTATTGTGGCAAAGTTATGCAAGTATATAAAAAAAAGCATTAGATTTCATTTAGAGATGCTAATTATTTACCGGGGTCAAGCTTAACATTCCTAGCTATTCATTTTCTTCAATTTCTGCTACGGAAAATGAGAACGTTCTCAGAAAAAAGATTACATTTTACTACAATAGAGGTTTTTTCCCCCTAATAGAACCCCATTAGCAAGCAAAGAGCCCTTTCCGAAGAACTCTTAGAGAAACCAAAGGGTACATGAGCCATGTACCTCATAGTGGAACGTTCATAAGCTTTAATGTAGCTGAAATGTAGCATATTTTGTCATTTATTTTATTTATATCCAAAGCAAAGTCTTCCTCAGGAATTGGATTTGAGCTCGCATTATGTTCAGTTTTGGTGTCTAGCACAGCTACTGTTGTCTTGTGTCTTCTGAAAGAATGCTTACGGATGTAGGAGGACGTTGATAAGGACCTCCACAGAGAGCTCCACTCCTGTGAACTGTCATCTCCACATGACCACTAGAAGATAATCCCATTTCAAGGAAAAGAGCCTCATTACCAGATGTAGGGACTCGCTAAGCCGTGCATTCAGCATCCAGATGCTCATTTTCATTCATTTTTGGTTTGTTTGTTTTCTCAAATCCGTCCGCCGTAGCTAATTCACGTTTCGCCATTATGTACAAAGCAATCTACGGCGAGGCTAAAGATGCCACTCCTGATCGAGAGCGCATGCTAATGACCTCTTTTTCGATATAAATATTCAAAAGAGTATTAATAGGCACTCAGATAGCTCCTGCTTAATCTATTAGTAACAGCGGTGTTGAGTTTACAGGAACATGTCACCGAAACAGAATTACGGTGTCACTTACTGCCATGTTAAAGAAGTAAAGCCCCGTTTATCTTATAGGGTGGTAATTAGAGTTTATCCAAAAAAAAAATTAAGATCCCTGTGCATTCCAGACACCTCAAAGAAAAGTTTAAAATGCTGATAATGAGCGATGTGGAATAATGCTGCGCAGGGGTGTGTATCAAGGGTAATGAGGATTAGCAGTCATTTGCATACCAAACAACAAATAAATACATATGCAAAAAAAAAAAAAAACAGAGGTAAATAAACCTTGGAGAGAGAGTCCTTGCCCACCGCCATCCATTTGCAGTGTACATGGTGTATTAATCAATATTTGTGGGCCATAATTACAGTCGGTTCTCTTGTTCTAGGTAATGGAGATTCATAAGTGACCTGGAACGAGTGCATGGTATGTTTCTGCAGCTAATGAGTTCCCTTTCGTGCGTTAATTTATCAATGATTTGCCAAGTCATCTGAGAGAATGGAAATTAACTTTACACTCTTTAATTGTGTTTGGTGTTTATCTTCAAATCTCAAGCGCTCCTTTAAAGCCTGAACTCATCTGTCACGTGGATCTACTTAAGCTACACCCACGGACCGTGGAAGGGTTGTTGGTGCCGGTTTGAATATATTTAAGAAACTGCTGAACTTTGATTTTCATGCTCAACAGTCTCTTGGGTTTTCAGAGAATGGTGCGAACAAACAAAACACCTCCAGTGAATGACACTGCAGGCGAAAACTAACCCACCACTCTTTACAGCCGTGGTGAGCAGAAAAGCATCTCAAGTGGGTGTTGTGTCACAAAATATTACAGCCCATCACCTTCCAGTATGCAAATGCAACCCATACATCTCTGTTTTACCAGTGGAAGGGGGTGGGGCATGTCGAGTTGTGAGTGTTTCTGACTTACATCCTTAAAAACGGTTCTTCAAGGACTCTTAGAAGAGTTAAAGACCTTAGTTTTTAGAGTGGTTCTACTTGGAACCCATTTGATTAGGCAGTTCTACTTTAAAAGCTTTAAGGAGCTAGGAGCTAGTACCCTTAAAAAGAACATTTGACCTTCTGAAGGATCTGTCAACAGTGACTGGCAGTTCTGTGGGCGTAAATATCTTGTTGAAGAGAGAAGTAACTCAAATAACCACTCTTTACAACCATGTTGAGCAGAAAAGCATCTCAGAATGCACAACATGCCTGGCCTTTGAGACGGACAGGACACACCAGCAGAAGACCACTTCTTCTGGGTTCCACTCCTCTCAGCCAAGTACAGGAATGTGTGTTCTGTCTGTATGTCTTTCCGTCTGTATCTGTCTCTCTGTGGGTCTATAATGATGAAATGATGGTAACAATTTTTTTTTGTGTGTGACTGTTTGTCAGTCTTTCAGTCTGTGTGGCCACCTGACTGTCTATCTATCTTGCTTGTCTTTTATCTGTCTCTACATCTGTCTTTCTATCTGACTCTTTGTATCTATCTTTGTGTGTGTGTGTGTGTGTGTGTGTGTATGTGTGTTTTAGTCTTTCTGCCTGCTTCTGTATCATTGTCTGTCTCTATTTTTTTTGTTTGTTTGTTTGTTTGTCTATTTGTCTTTATTTTGATCTGCCTTTGTACCTGTTTCTGGTCGTCTGTCTATTTGAATATGCATCTGTTCATATGTCATTCTGTCTGTCACTCTTCTGTATGGTTATCTGTCTGTCTTTATTATGTGTTTGTTTCAGTCTAGCGGTGCTTATGTGCGTCAGCCTTTGTATCTGTCTTTTTATCTGTGTACCGCTGTGTCTGTCCATATGTCTACTTCTTTATCGCTCTGTCTATCCGTGTGTCAGCCTGCCTTACTCAGCGTCAGTCTATTTTTCTGTCTGTCTGTTGTGTATATGGGACATTTGTCTTGCTGTCTGTCCGACAGACTGCACAACTCACCTACTCCCTCTATAGCCAAAAGCTGTTCTATAGCACTGATTTTCTTTTATAACGTCTCAACAGAACAGTGTCAAGACATATAAATAAACTCGAGACCTGTTTAAATATATGATGTAGCAGCTTTGCTCCTTTAGGTGTTAAAAAAAAAATCCCTGGACCCCCTCAGCACAGATATTTTATGAAGTATTCAAATATTAGGCTCATTAATCAAACATATACAGTCATATTTTAGTCCTTTATTAGAGACAGGGCGCTTTTTATTCATGAATGTTCCTCTCAGAGAGCTCAGAGGTCCAGCTTTTGAGTTATTGAGGTTTGGATTAAAACTCATTTATTAAATGACCAGTCAAATATGCTAATAAGTCTATAATCTCAAGAATACAATCTTTTGTAATGGTAGGTTTGCGATTTCCATGGACCAATTAGATGTGATGCCTGGGCCCTGTCTTGAGAACCACCCATTTTTTTTTTTTCTTAAATAATTACAGTATATTATTGGTCTAGTAGGCTAGCTAGCTGCCTGATTTGTGTTTCTGTAGTTGTTTTTTGATTGTTTGTTTGTTTTTGTGTTGTTTTTTTTGTTTATGATTTACGCCCTGAAGTAAGAAGACAACATAAATGAACCAAAAAATATTTAAAAACAAACAAACAAGCAAACAAACAAACAAATAAAGATCAGTTTTTTTTTTTTTAAAGTGTACAAATTTGTTTGCAACTAGTTTTGTTTTGATGAAGTACTTTTTAAAAGGCTGACTCAACACTGTCTTTGTTTCATCATAAACAAAGGGGCCTTTTAAAGAAACAAAAACACAGGAACTGATTGACAGCAGAAAGTATGCACATTTCTGAGGACACTTTATTTTGCTCCCATGCTGGGTGCGGTAATATTAACAGCAACGTGCGTTCAGGCTTGTCCCTTATTAAACTAATCATGGAATAATAACCTGCGTGTTTTTCTTTAACATGTTGTCAGATGAACAACACTGAGTATTATTGAGTGTTAGGCCACCGTGTGTGATATTTAGTAAGCATGCAATCCTTTTCAGACACTCAGCTGTTGAGGCATGCTTAATCCGCCCTGCCAAACGTCCAGCCATGGATGCACACAAAAGAGGAGAGTGAGCTACTGCACAAAGTCTGCAATGCCACTGAATACTTTGTGTACTTTGTGTACAGGTGCAAGGCACTTTTCTGAAAAAAAAAATAAATAAATCACACACGTTACTTGAGATTGTTTTATTATTCAATATATTTGAAAAACAGACGATTTCAGCATGCTATGCCCTACCATGTGTCCTACATGTGGAAAAGTGCAAGTGCAAGTGCAAATACATGAACGCAATAAAGTAATCATGTGGAAAAATAAAACCATATGTACTACCTTAAAATGTCCACATGTGAAACATCGACACACAACAATGACACACACACGCGCACCAGACAAGAAATGACACGTGATTTAAAAAATATTTTAAAAATTATTAAAATAATAAATAAAAATATAAAATAATGAAACAATATCAATAAATATAAATATAGATATTAAAATATAAATATAAAATTAGTAGAGAGACTGCAACAGACTGTCATGTTTTTGTAAATATTTTTAAAAAATATTTTTAAAAATATTTTTAAAAATTACTGATTTTTTTTTATTGTGTTTTCTGGTCTGATAATAACACACACACACACACACACACACACACACACACACACACACACACACACACACACACACACACACACACAC
>JAKKZL010000296.1:0-10950 GCA_037576815.1 Pangasius larnaudii
TCATTCCGCCCTGCATCCAGTGTTTGGTGTTTTTCTTTGGACGTTTACTTTTGCAAAATTCTGTGTGCAGGGTTTCATTTGGATGTTTTCCCCAATTTATAAAGTCATATTTTACAGGTGGACCCCACACTCTCTCTCTCTCTCTCTCTCTCTCTCTCTCTCACTCCCTCTCTCTCTCTCTGCCTCTCTCTTTGTCTCTCACTCACTCTCTCTCTCTCTCTCTGCCTCTCTCTTTGTCTCTCACTCACTCTCTCTCTCTCTCTCTCTCTCTCTCACTCTCTCTCTTCCTCATTCTTTCTCTCTCTCTCTCTCTCTCTCTCTCTCTCTGTCTCTCTCTCTTTACATCAGTAGATGTTCTAGATTGTGTCAGAATTAAACGTCCACTCAGCTAATCCCACTAGCTCGTGTTAGGAAGCAGCGTTTAGAGATTCGTCGTGTGCTTAAACAGGAAATTACACACGTAACCTCCACCACTCTCCTCTCGTCTGATTGGCTAAACACAGTGTAGCAGGTGAGCTCATTTGCATAAAGCTAATTGAGAGAGAGAGAGAGACGAGTCTACGAGTGCGGACACGGCCCATTAAACAGTCAGACACAGGAAGCTTCTACATACGCTTTTTCAGTCAGCCTGATGTCACTTCCTGTTGGTGTTAGGGAAGGAAAAGCCCTTGTTTACCAACATTCTCAGAGCGAGTTAAAATAGCATGGGAGTTTTCAGGATTGGTCTGCAGCTTCCTGTTTTCTTAGGAAGTATATTAAAACTGAAAAAATGAAACCACAGGGCTGCAAGCTGCAGAGCTCGCTAACAGAACGTAGCTAACAGGTAACGGACGCCTATAGCCACCGGTTTAGCGTCGACTATCACCTGAGTGGGTTCCTTAAGGGTTCACACCTGTGCTGTAACTCTTACTGCTATTACTGGAGCACGCACACACACACACACACACACACACACACACACAGACACAGACACACACACACACACACACACACATGCATGTAAAATAAGCAATGCTCTCAGAGAGAGAGAGAGAAAGAGAAGGTGTGTGTGTTTCAAAATGATTAATTCACCAAAACTGCTGACGTGTGTGTGTGTGTGTGTGTGTTAAACACATGATGTAAAGATTAATCACAGCTGGTTGTGTGTGTGTGTGTGTGTGTGTGTGTGTGTGTGTGTGTGTGTGTGTGTGTGTGTTAAACACATGATGTAGAGATTAATCACAGCTGTGTGTGTGTGTGTGTGTGTGTGTGTGTGTGTGTGTGTGTTAAGTCAGCAGGGAATTCCCAGCACATGGCTTGTTTCTATAAGTCAGTATGGTTTTAATACTGCACTTCCTCCTTGCTGACTCCGCCCCTGAGTCTTCCCTTAAACCTGGGCTCTTTCCCATAATGCATCTGTGTACAGGAGGTAATAGAAGAGGCGTGGCCACTGACGTGTCCTCTTACAGCAGCGCTATTGAGATTAATTATACCTCTGTTTAAAAGAACACCAGGCTGCTATAAATAGCATAATGTCCAGGTGAATGGAGTAACAGAGACGCGCTCATTTTTAATCTTTCAGTTCAATTACACGAGATGATTTTATTTTGAAACACGGATTCGTTTGGTGGGCCGGATTAGAACCTTTATCCGTAACCAATCAGAGCGTCTGTGAGCTCACGTATGTAGCGCTCTCCTCTGAGTTTTATCAGGCACTGATAAAACATAAAACTTTTTGGGTATCTAACACGAGACTAGGCTAGTGTGGTGTCGCTAGCCAAGGGGAGGCACGACTACGCTAGCATTATATGGGTTTAGCTGCTACAGTGCCATGTAAAGCACCTTAGCCGTGCTTGTGCTCTGCTCGTATCATGTTCACGTAGCTTGTTCACAGCTTGTTTTCCTGAATGAGAGGATGTTACTGTTTCAGTTTCAACTCTTTTACTGGTAAAATATCAGCATATATCTATTTCCCCCTTCACACAACTGGCAGAGCTGAGATCTGTCAGCCAATCAGACACGAGTATTTCCACGCACTTTACTGTAAACTCTGTTTGATTGGCCTTTAGGATTTAGGATGCCTGGGTGTAGGTGTGTGTGTGTGTGTGTGTGTGTGTGTGTGTGTGTCTTTCTACACTCTCAACTACCCCAAATATTTCCTTCCTGCTTCCTCTGGCTTGTTGCCAACTACTTCATATGGTTGCAGGTCGAAACCCAACACACACACAGTACACACACACACACACACACACACAGTACATACACACACACACACAGTATACACACACAGTACATACACACACACACACACACACACAGTACACACAAAAGGTCCACAGATTCTGACAGCAGTGTGTCAGTCATCAGTGCCTGAGTCTCTATATACAGCCTGTAACGTGCTGACCGTGTGTGTGTGTGTGTGTGTGTGTGTGTGTGTGTAGACGTGCTAAGTTGCGTCTCTATCTGGAGCAGCTGAAGCAGCTCGTGCCTTTAGGACCTGACAGTACGCGACACACAACACTGAGTCTGCTCAAACGGGCCAGGATGCATATCAAGGTACACGCGCACGCACACACATGCACACACACACACACACACACACACACACACACACACACACAGCTCCAAAATTCCAGTTGATCCCAACAGTCCACTGTTATAACCTTTATTTCCACTGAGGAACTAAAGTGCACCAGATCTGTATGTAAAGAGAACTTCACAGGTCTTAGATGACTGTTATTGAAACATTAACGACACTCTGGTGGACGGTCTATGAATTCTGATGTCCTGCTGCCCTGATGCCCTGCTGCCATGTTGCCCTGATGCCCTGATGTCCTGATGTCCTGCTGCCCTGATGCCCTGCTGCCATGTTGCCCTGATGCCCTGATGTCCTGCTGCCCTGATGCCCTGATGTCCTGCTGCCCTGATGCCCTGCTGCCCTGATGCCCTGCTGCCCTGTTGCCCTGATGTATTGGTCTTTATCCCCAGGGGTAAATTAGGCTGCTACAGAAAAGGACAGTGATGCACTAGACAAAGTTACAACATTCAGTATAGTTAATAAATAACACAGTGCAAAACCAGAATAACCACAGCAGACATTCACAACAACCGAGTGGTGGTGATCCTTTGTATGCAGTGTGTGTGTGTGTGTGTGTGTGTGTGTGTGTGTGGGTGTGTGTGTGTGTGTGAGAATAAATTCTGTCCCGTTATTCACTCATTCTGAGGCGGTTCCTCGAGCACTGTGGTGGCAGGAGTCGAGAGCTAAAGGTGCTCAGGGCGGAACTGTTCCTCGTGGACTCCATCCTCTTCTCTGTATTTATTTCCAAACGTCCAATTTAAAGGAAATAAAGCTGAAATTGGAAATAACGCCGTAAGCACTGAAGGTACCGGAGTGAATATGAAGTAGCTGCGCTGGCTGTTTTCTCCACACTGCAGCGATGTGCATGACAGCGAGAGGAGAACACACAGCGTACGATAACAGAAATACAACATTCACCGAAGTATGGGAGAAACCGAGCAAGTTCAACACAAACTATTGTGTTATCGGGCTACTCCTGCCAGTCTTACTGACCACCCTGTGTGTGTGTGTGTGTGTGTGTGTGTGTGTGTGTGTGTGTGTGTGTGTGTGTGTGTGTGTAGAAGTTGGAGGAACAGGACAAGAAGGCGGTGAACGTGAAGGAGCAGCTGCAGAGGGAACATCGCTACTTAAAGCGTCGCCTTGAGCAGCTCTCACTGCAGCGCATTCGCACTGACAGCATGGGCTCTACCATCTCTACTGACTCCGAGCAGGGTACACACACACACACTCACACACACACACACACACACCGTCCACTTTATTAGGAACACCTTTACACCTGCTCATGCATCTAATCAGCCAGTTAGGTGATCTTTAGATGATCGTCTATTCAGGAACATGTGTGGTCTCTTTATATTATTACTAAAGCATGCACTCTTTGTGTGTGTGTGTGTGCGTGTGTGTGTGCGTATGTGTGTGTGTGTGTGCGCGCGCGCGCGTGTGTAGAGGTGGACATCGAGGGGATGGAGTTCACCCCCGGTGATGGAGACAGCGTGGACGGAGTGAGCGACCCCGAGGATCACTACAGCCCATGCAGCTTTTAGGCCACGCCCCTCTCTCCATCCTCCCTGCCCTCTCAGACAGGAAGTGGGCTGTTCTGTACTTCCTGTTCTTCCTGTACTTCCTGTTTCCTATTTCCGTCTGAAGAACAATCTGTGGTCCGATCGTCCGGCTCTGACCTGCCTCTGCACCTCCCGAGTGTAGGTCTAGTGAGCGAGTGTGTATTTGAGACGCTGCCATCTTGAAACAGGCTGGATCCATGACCACGCCCTAGTGAGATGAACGAAGTAGCATTTAGCACACTACGCCTCGCGCACTTCCTCTCACACTAAACAAAAAAAATTGTTTTTTTTAATTCCCAAAATTAGCACTCGAGTAAGTTAGCATCACTAATAATTATTAATCGCTATGTGAATTAGCAGTGTAACAGCTAGCAAAAAAACTTGAGGGTGGATCAGTCAACAAGGGGCGGGGCTTAGGATACTTTTCATCAGCCTTGATCATGTGACGTCTCCAATCACATTTATTTTACGTCTTACTCTTGACGTAATAGTTAGCGTAAAATTACAGCAGGTAATAGGTAGCTAAAAGCTAGCCTGCTAACTGCTTAGCACAGCTAAGTATAACGTTACCTCTTCGATATTATGTAGCTAGCTAACGATAACGATTCCTGATCGACATTGTGATTGGCTGATCAAATTTAACTTAAGCTCCGCCACATTGACTGAGGCCTGAGGCGTGTCACTTAAAAAAAAAAAAAAATATATATATATATATATATATATATATATATATATATATAAATATATATAAGAAGTGTGTCCTGGCTCCCGGCCAATCAGGATCCAGCCTTTAATTTCTCTCAGTAGCAATGTGATGTAGCAATAACGACGCTGTGTGTGTGTGTGTATAATTCACTAACACACTCACACACACTCAACGCAGCGTACACACACACTCCTCACACACGGTGGTGCGTCAGAGCCGGATGCTAGCTTGTAGCAGAGATTAGCATGCAGCTACAACACAGTGTGTTAAATTGCAGTATTCATTCTGGACACACACACACACACACACACACACACACACACACACACCTCTCTCTGTCTTTACTTTTAGCGTGCATCGCCCCAAAATTTTAGCAAAAAAAAAAATTACCAAAAAAAAAAGAAAAAATCCCAGAAACGCATCTACACTGGTGGAGTGGGCGTGGCCTGCCCTGTGATGTCATACTTCACATTTTATACAGTGATCTTAGCTACAGATATCTAGCCGTTTATCTATTCGTGATTAGTGACATCACCTGGGTGATTCTAGCAGGCTAGCTGTACAGGTGCGGTGTGTATGATGTCATCAGGATGGCCACACCCCCTCCACTCGCTGGGCAGATTTAAAAAAAAAAAAAAAAAGTATAAACAGCAGTGTATATTAAATAGAAGTGTATAAAAGTGTGTAGGTCACCGCGTGTGACTTTAGCTCTATATTTCTGTCAGAATTTTTTTATTATATTTTCCTAAAATGCAAAAGACCAAAAAAAGAAAATATAAATATAAACATAAACATAAATACGTACATATATAGTTATATACAAGAGACGACAGGCCGATCTCCGCCATCTTTCTGTGCCTTGGTCATGTCCCATTCCTCTCCCTGTACACTTCCCCTTACGCCCTACACCCTACTCCCTACACCCTACTCAGGTCTACTTCCCCAGTTACACACGGAGGGTGTGGCCAGGGCGTGTCCCAATCCAACATGTAGACCACGCTCTTTATGGAGTGTCCTTCCACCCCCTTGTCCTAAAAATACAGCGGGCGTGGCTAGGGCATGTCCCAATCCAGCATGTAGACCGTTCTCTTTAAGGAGAGCCCACATCCCACATCCTGCTGACTTCCCCTTACTCCCTCCCCCCTTACGCTCTCTCCTCATGTCCACTTCCTTGAGTACACACTCGCTAACGCGCCTCAACAGAGACTTTACCAAACAGGGCGTGGCAGGGGCGTGTCCCAATCCAACATGTGGGCTGAACTCTCATCATCCCTCCAGCGGTCATGTCTTATTCCTCTCCCTGTCGACTTCCCCTTACTCTCGAGCCCTACTCAGGTGTCCTTCCTGCACCCACTCGGTCACAGCACGCTTCCTCAGAAGTAACTAAGTGAGGATATGCGGCTGGGGCGCGTCCCAATCCAACACGTGGACTCTTTAGGGCGCCTCCTTAAATCCTCGTTGCTTTCATACTCACTCCTGTGGTTATGGTCTTTACTCTTAGTGCAGAGGAAGACACTGGGAGAAGATCGATCATGGCAGCTCGGGTTCTTCCTCCCTCTCTCACCTTCTCCTAGTGCACTTCCTGCTAGTAGCAGTAGTAGTGTTAACACCTGCCCAGGGGGATTGTGGGTAATGTAGTCCCTCTGATGAGCATAGTGAAGGTAGTGTGTGACAGACTGGTCTGAGATCAGTGTGAATGGGCAGCTTTCATCACGAGGAACACACACACACACACACACACACACACACCTCTCGCGCAGAACCTCTCGGTAGTGTAGGCGGGGCTTCAGTGATATCAGGAGGTTGTTTCATATCTTAAAGGAACAGAAACAAACTGTAGCCAATCAGCTGAGAGTTTACTGTTTATACTGAAGCAACATGCTAACGGCTAATTCACAGAGAAAGAGTGAGACAGTGAGACATTGAATGAGACACTGAGTGAGACAGAGAGCAAGTGAGAGTGAGACAGCGGGAGAGTGAGACAGTGAGAGACAGTGAGAGTTAGATGGCGAGAGAGTGAGACAGTAAGAGTGACCGCGAGAGAGTGAGACTGGGAGTGAGACAGTGAGAGTGAG
Source organism: Pangasius larnaudii (assembly GCA_037576815.1). Lineage (NCBI taxonomy): Eukaryota > Metazoa > Chordata > Actinopteri > Siluriformes > Pangasiidae > Pangasius > Pangasius larnaudii. The sequence continues at coordinate 6,901 of JAKKZL010000296.1, forward strand.
ATAGCATGAGAGTGAGGCAGTGAGAGTGAGGCAGTGAGAGGAAGACAGTGAGAGTGAGATAGCATGAGAGTGAGGCAGTGAGAGTGAGACAGTGAGAGTGAGATAGCGTGAGAGTGAGGCAGTAAGAGTGAGACAGTGAGAGTGAGGCAGTAAGAGTGAGACAGTGAGAGTGAGATAGTGTGAGAGTGGGGCAGTAAGAGTGAGATAGCGTGAGAGTGAGACAGTGAGAGTGCGAGAGTGAGACAGTGTGAGAGTGAAACAGTGAGAGTGAGACAGTGAGTGTGAGAGTGAGACAGTGAGAGTGAGACAGTGAGAGTGAGACAGTGTGACAGTGAGAGTGTGACAGTGAGAGTGAGACAGTGTGACAGTGAGAGTGAGACAGTGAGAGTGAGACAGTGTGACAGTGAGACAGTTCCAATACATTCCTCAGTACGGCCCTTAAGCACTTCCAGCTTTATGTCACTGCACTTTTACTTTCATCCTTTTAATGTTTAAATTTTTAATTCTAATTTTAATTCTAACGCATCGTCTTCCTGCAGCCTGTCAGTGCGACCAGAGCAGGGTCAAAGGTCAGAGGTCAGGGGTCAGGAGGGTTCTGTGCCAGAGACCTGTTAATACAGGATGTGTAACTTACATTCAGATTTATTTTTGTGTTTGTTTTTATACACACACACACACACACACACACACACACACACACACTGGTGCTTGTGTACTGAACAGTGTAATATACAGAAATAAACCTGATTTTATACACACATGCCTCAGTGTGGTATTCTGCAGTGTGTTAGAGCGCCACCTGCTGTCACTCAGAACCATTAACGTGTGGTTTTTATTTTATTTATAATTATCATTTATTATTTATTTTTATTTAGCAGTAATTATGTCTATAAACAAACAGAGGAGGATTAACATGTAGCATTTACACTGAACACTTTTACTTTTAATGTTAAATTAAATTAAATAAGTCAAACAAAAACAGCAGGAAAAAAATGTTAAATAAATAATAATAATAATAATAATAATAATAATAATAATAATAATAATAATAACATCCTGGGAATTATACTGTGACTACATTTTAATATTTTATTTTATAATTTAAAAATATTTTAATATTCCACACTGAGATATTAAGTAGTGACATTTATTTTAATTATAATTGTAATCCAGAATGTTAATCTCAGAAAGAATTTATTTCATCACTTTATTTCTCCTTTAATCAATAATACTTCCCGTAAGCTCCTGCATGAGAGATGTATATTTCCTATTTAGTTATAAATATATATTTAAATTATTTAACTTTATTCACTGATGTTTCTTATGGGAATCATGAGCATTTGTGTTTTTTCTTAATACTGACCAGCAGAGATAATAAACACATTTTACTAAAGCTGTGACTTTATACAATATCATTTATCATTTACAATTTAAAAATGATCAGTTATCACAACAGTTACAGCTCGATTTCTGCTGAATTTCGGGGGATTTTTTTATTTGCTTTATTTCTAGATAAATTAATCAGTTTAATTCACAGTCTTGTGTGAGAAGAATCACAAAATAATAGTAAACTGCGCTCCAGTCCAGCAGGAGGCGCTGAGAAACCTTTAATAATTTAGGTTTTAATTCAGAATCTGATTCTGCTCTTTTCATTAAACTTTTTTTGGCTGGATATTTCTGAGGTTTTTCAGTTAAAAGAATTATAAATGATAAATGATCAATTATTATAAACAGTACTACTAAAGTATAATAGTGAATGTAGAGTTTAAATGTAACATTTTATAAGAAAAATAAACTTAAAACTTTACGAGAATTAACAATAAAAATGGGACTTTATTATAAAACACTATATTATCTGAGAAATCAGAAAGCTATCTCTCACGATATTCATCATCTTTCCTGTCCATCAAACGCTAAAGCATGCCACTGTAAGGAGGAGCTGAAACCCACTGAACACACAGTCACGGCGTGTTGGGATGGTGTACATCAGTGGTTATAATTTATTGGTCTACATTTGGTCTACATTTGTTAACACAAATGATGTTATTCATGGGATTATAATTGAAGACATGAATCCTGAATTAAGAGGATTCTCTTTATACTCTATTTAAAATGAATGCGTCTGTTTCATTTCATTTATTTATTTACCTTCTGTTTTTTTTGTTTCTGTCTGTGAATATTTTGTGGCAAGCCTGATTGTTATTTAACTCTTATAGTCATGTCTGTAATCATCATTACTGCTTTTTGTTAGAAGAAGAAGAAGAAGAAGAAGAAGAAGAAGGGGAAAGTCTCCTCTGGGATAAAGCTGTGTTTAATGAATACCTGTTTTCCTCTGCTTCAGCATCTCCAGCATCTCCTACAGCTGAATCTGTTTCTCTTTTCCCTCATTCAGAATAATAATCCATGTATTCAGTCTCTGTTTCAGGGGGAAATTGTCTGTAGTCCTGCTACTGGAACTTTTTGTTGATGAACTGATTGTGGGATAACATTTGAAAATTACCTCATAAATATTTAATCACAAATAAAATCAAAGAAATTTCTTTTAAACTCATTTATAAACATTTCCCCAGCAATTACTATCACGTAATCAGACTGAACTGAGATATTGATATGATTTTGAGATTTCTGCTCGAGTTCAGCTTTCAACTTTCTTCCCAAAATGTTTTATTTGTCTTTCTTTTCACTTATGACATTTCTTATCATAAGCGATATTATTTAATTAACGTGCTACTTCTATTAGCTAAAATTTAGTAAACATAAATGTAAATATGGAGGAAATAAAGCTTTGTTTTTAAGTTTGATGACAGAAGTTCAGCAGTACCTAAAACCAATATCAAATCTGAAAAATAAAAAGCTGTCAAATTTGTTAATGTGTGTAAACATTTTGATCTTTTTACTTAATATGCAACCTTTCTTGGGTTTATTTATTTATTTATTTATTTATTTATTTATTTTTAATTCTCACTCTCTTAATACTGTAAAACTTTTTGTAAACAATTTAAAAACTTTGTTAGCTAGTTCGGTTTCTCCTGGTAACTTAACATTTCTTAAAAGTTTAATTAAAGTTAAATAACATAAAGCGCCTTAACTGTGCGTGTGTTTTAAACGGGAACGTTAGGTTCGAATTACTGAATCGACACTGAGTCGACTCATTTCCCCCCGTAAGTTTGTTTGTTATTGAGAACGATTCAGATTCATTTGTTGCAAGTGAATCGATTCTTCAGCGGAATGAGTGTAAGTTTAAAATGCACGCTAAATCACACGAGTGTGTTGTGAGTCTGATGATGATGATGATGATGATGAAGGGTGAACATTTACAATTTTTAAGTTCAAGTAGTTTCAAAATTTAAAAAAAGGAAAATGGCGCTGTGTATGGGAGTACTTCCGGGTTTGTGGCGCGGTGCATTGTGGGATCGTTGTCCTTTCTCTCTCGCCCTGGCGGATGTCATTGTTGTGAGCCGGTTTGGTGTTATTATAGTTATTATAGACTGTCATTAGTGTCGTTAGTCAGTGTGAGAGTGTGTGAGAGTGTGACGGTGATGTCGGGCTACACGGCGGAGGAGAAGCTCCGGCTGCAGCAGTTATGGTCCCTGCGGCGCCGCTGGCTGAAGGAGCAGGAGCTCAGCGCCCAGGAGCCGGTCAGCAGAGCCGCGGCTCCGGGCCGAGTGCAGGCCTTCTGGAGCTCCTTCCTCCAGCCTCAGACCCTCTGGAGGATCTACGTGAGTGGTTTAATCACAGAAACTCTCTCCCTGCCGTTACTGCATTAACACTTCTCTCTTAGCAGCACGAACCTGAAGCTGCACTGAGCTGCTCTCTACTTTCTCTACCTCATAGTAATGCACACGTGTGTGTGTAACACTGTGTGTGTATGTAAGTGCAAGTAACTATGTGTGTGTGTGAGTGTGAGTAACTGTGTGTGTGAGTGTGAGTAACTGTGTGTGTGTGTGTGTGTGTGTGCAAGTAACTGTGTGTCTGTGTGTGTGCAAGTAACTGTGTGTCTGTGTGTGTGCAAGTAACTGTGTGTCTGTGTGTGTGCAAGTAACTGTGTGT
>JAKKZL010000297.1:0-10946 GCA_037576815.1 Pangasius larnaudii
GTAAGAGAAAGTTAATAAGCATCCAGTTTCTAATGTCTTTTACACATTCCTCAACTTTATTAAGCTGGTGTCTATCACCTGGCTTTGCTGAAACATACAACTGTGGAAGCTAATACCATGCTTATGGATCATTTTGCCCAGAAGTAGCATATATAGAGAAAAGAGCAGTGGGCCTAAAACAGAGCCTTGCGGGACACCAAACTTTACCTTAGTATGAGAAGAGAAGACACCATTTACGTTTACAAACTGATAAAAATCAGTCAAATAAGACCTGATCCAGGAAAGGGCCGTTCCCTTAATGCCTACTACATTTTCTAGTCTATCGAGGAGAATAGTATGATCAATGGTATCAAAAGCTGCACTAAGGTCAAGCAGCACAAGCAACGTATTAAAGAATAACACATTGTGCTTTTAACCATTTGTAGTTACTTTGAATGTTGCGGAATGTCTGCCAGACAAGTTAGTGTTATTACTTACGTTATAAACAGTCGTTCCCTCACCAATCTCCATTGTATCTCCCTTAGGACAATAATAGGGCAAAAGATTTTTACAAAGAAATTGGAAAAGTGCAAACTCCTCCATCCTGAAGACTTTCCTGTGTTGGAAAACTTAAAACTTCTGACTGTTACAAAGTGCTAACACCGGAGACTCCTTCCATAAATGCTACAAAAAAGCCTCTTCACAGAAAACAACACCATGTCAATGACTACATGTTTTTAATCCATTTATGTGGAGTGTCCATGCAACCATACAAGTGCCTATGGAAGTTATTGCTGTAGAAACAATAACATATTCATTAAAGGAAGCGTATTAATATGAACCTGCAGCTGGAAGCTGCTGTTCTCGAAAATTAATCAACACCTTCTGACCAGTCAGAATGGAGAATTCAACAGTACTGTGGTATAATAGGAATTATCACTGTTAATTTGGCAAATATGATTCTCAGGTCATGCCGGTGGCTCTCCGGTGACCTATAACAGCTATATTTAATACTCAAACATCCAAAACATACCACTAATCTTAACCTGAGTAACCAAAAGGAAGTGTACTGGCTCTTTGCACACATCCTACATTATTTCCATATTTCCTAAAATGCTCGAGAAATACAAATACATGTAGAACCATCCTCTATACACAGTATAAATTAGCATATTTCGCTCTATAGATTTTATGCGGCTCTGAAGAGGGAAAAACAGAAACGTAGTACATGATAAGTTTCTTTATTTCATAAACAGAAATGGTGTCTTGACAAAAAATCTGTCATTTATATAACACTAGCAATTGAAATGCATGAAAATGAGTTCTGCACAATACCGTATTTACAATGGTTAAGTCATTAAATTCATTAGGTTCTTGTAGCATTTAGAAATGGAAAAAAAAGTAAAAACTCTATAACAGCTATCCCAAAACTGACAATATTAACACAAAACAGTCAACTAGAAAAAACGGGAGATAGAGAGCAAGCAAGGGGGGAAAAAAACAAGAAAAGAAGAACAAACAAAACTACAAGCCAAAGAGCTATTACATTAAAAGTGATGCACCGAAATCTACTAATACAATAATCTGTGTAAAAAGCATGTAGAAAAACACCTGATGTGGTTTGCTGATACAGTCGTTGACCAGTTATGAGAGGTATGAAGATTTCACAGGTAGATAAGAGTGAGAGAGAGAGAGTCCGCTCTGCTAGTCGAGAGATGGGGGGGGGCCCGAAGACCCCTGCATACACACGTTTCACGTCAAGGTGAACTATGGCCTCTGCAAGTTCTAAGGCAAAAAAGTCGGAGGTGCACTTCTATTCGTCTTGCTCTGAAACATCCCCGTTGGGTGAAAAAACGACAAACTCGAAGAAATAAGCATAGTTATCAAAGGACATTTGTTTTTCTTTTGTATCCATTTGGTTAAAAAACATACAAAAATGAAAAAAAAAAAGAATACTAAACCTAGCTATCCAACTGAAACTCACAATTACTATATACATGGCAAGTTTGATTTGACTCGTAAAAACGTGTCACCTTGTCTTTGTAAACATTTTTGCTGTTCTACTTTTCCTCGAATGAGCTCAGCCTGCATATCCCGCCAAGATAATATATAAAGTTGAGCGAATTGTGAATAAAAAGGCAAAGATTTTTCTTCTTTTTCACTGATGAGGAAAGCTTTGGAGAGCCAGTGTCAATGTTTCAAAGAAGCAGCACAAAACAAAACAAAACAAAACAAAAAATTCCTAGCAACATGTACTTCGTTTATAGCCTTTATATAGAGCAACAGCTAATGCAAACAAACATTGCATTCACATTCCCATCCCGTTTATTAACTGCAGATTAAAAGCTTAGTAGACCATTTTTAAGTTCAAATAATGGAACTTTTTTTTTTTTTGAGAATCCGCAGCCCTCATTTTTATTCAAAATTTTGTGCAAATCAATTTTTGATTGATCAATTATTAGCTTAGAAACTATAAAAAGAAAAAAAAAACAGGTTTATGACCCATTAGCTTTTCTTCAGAAGACATTTTTTTTTTCTAAACATGAAATGATCTTTTATTGGAAAATAAAAGAGAGTGTAGAAATAAAAAATAAAAGTCATTGGCACGCACCCTGAGACAAGATATAAGAGCAAATGTGTAACTGTTTAGATGATACAGCCTTGATAAGTCAAACCAAAGCTGATCAACATACATCTGAAAGACAGTAGAGATGAAACCGATGAGCTTATTGGATTTGTGAGGTTGTTGATTAAAAAAAAAAAAAAAAAAAAACAGGCTGTGAAGACACCGTGCTGGCAGACGTTTTGAAAACTTTTACTAGCAGAGACAAAACCAGAATCGTCTGTTAGCCTGTATAGACGTTTATGTTTCAGGCATGAATGCTTCTGTACCTGCGTCAAAATGCCAATCCTTCGGACTGGAGTGACCCTCGGCTCTTAAGGCAAAGCGAAATGAGTTTACACACAATCCAGAAATACGCTATGCATTCAATGCTGCCCAAGAGACCAACAAAATACACAGTCCCTGCGTTTCAATACTGTATTTAACACACCATTATCGTCCATGGGAAACTACAACACAGGAGAATAAGGGTACTATTTGTAACTTGGACCATGTTGGCCTTGTTAGTGAAATGATTTCCTCCTGTTGAGTCAGAGTTACTTGGTAATAGCTAGCATGCTGACTTGCTGGTTTGCCAGATAGTTGCCAACTTATGTTAATAAAGAAGAATGTATATATTTGATAGCACAGATTCCAAACAGTAGTCCTGGAGAATGTCCTGTCCTGCACATTTGAATGTTTTCCCTGCTCCCATCACACCTGATTCAACTAATCAGCTAATGATATGGGCATGTCAGAGCACACAAACACTAAAATGTGCAGGACAGGGTTGGAAACCTCTGCTTTATAGTAGAGGTGTGGGCAGGGCCATCTTTTTAATCCCAATTCCACTTGCTAATTAAAGAATTATGACCAATCTTGCTCATTCCTGCAGTTAGAATGGTTGGTTATTGACCATAATATAAGCAAACTAGTAATTTAAATCACAGCGACACTAACCAGGATGAAGTACTAAAGATTAATGAATAAACACGGTAAACATGTCACAGAGAGATGCCAACATTACTAGCAAGAAAATCCTAGCATGCAGAGAGTGAGAGAAGAAAAAAAAAAGACTGAGGCTTGTGAAATTTTAGCTAGATAAAGTTGGCATGAGGTGAAAATAACCCACTACCAGAAACAAATATAAGACTTTCACATCCCATGACCTTTCCCCTTTTGTGAATCAGCTTTTCTTACAGGTGAATTTTATCCGCATTTGGGCTGACTGATGACTGGAAAGCAAGGAATCAAAAATTGTGATTGCTGTGGTTAGACTGCAGATGTTGCCACCTCTGTGTTAATGACTGTCAAGCTTCATATCTGATCTCCTGCCTGAAAGAAACCTGGACTTTTTTGTTGGGCCCCAAAGCACACCTCTACCAAGACGACTTGGACGTGTTAAAAACAGTATTGTAACGCAGGCAATAATTCCAATGCACCTGTCATTATAGCTTTGATTCCTGGGAAACATTTCCTATTTTCCTTAACATGTCAGAAATATTCATCCAACGACAAAGTAGACAAAATTACACAATGTGCTTATCTAGTGGAGCGTCATGCTTTCCACGCTTACTCTACCACTTCTACAACAAGTAGTGTGAAAACAAAGCTCATTTATAGGGATGATTTGCATATGTGTGCACAAACGTCCGTAAATCGGACCTCGTAAATCTTTAGTTCCGGTTTTGTACCTGATTAGAATTTCGAAATACTGTCAATATTTTAGAGAAAGAGGGAGCGAGAACAAAGCTAAAAGTCTCGAGAAGAGGAAAATAACAAGTAATCAAAAAAGCAAGAGCACAAACTAGCAATCACGACAAGTCTAATCTCTAAACCACTACAACAGAGCACTCCATCCAGTATTAATGTGTGTGTGTGTGTGTGTGTGTGTGTGTGTGTGTGTGTGTGTCAGGGGAAAAAATTGGACAGTCCAAACTGACAAAAAGATCAATTTTTTTTAAACAAACAAGACCACAAAAACGAGTCATACAACTCCCATGGCTGAAACAGAATTATCTAAATAATATAATATAACACGGGTCAGAGTTATTATTAAGCATACAATATTTAAAAATGAATCAATGGTAACTTTACCTACTTATATAACAATGAACAGAGAAGCTTGTCCAAAATTTTAGAAGCTTCTCCAAATGTCCAAATCATCATTACTATTGCTGGATTTAAGCACCTTTAGGCTACCTTTAGGATTCCAGCAGGTACGAGAAAATGATTTCATTTTTTTGGATATAAAAGTCAATCGGTGAAAAGGTGATTAAAAATAACTGCAGTCCTTCAGATGGAAACATCTGAGGATTCACGTTTCTGAAACACCCAATGAACAGACAAACTAGAAAATATACAGGCAGCATGCAAATCCTACCATGGATATAAATCTCTAACAAATATACACTTAGGGCAAATATAATGATTCTAAAGGGCTGATAAATTCCCAATGAAATTTAAAATGTATTTCTTTCTTTCTTTTTTTAAAAATTTAATCCAGAGCTCGAATTTAGCTTATTAGACTCACAAATAATCAAATATGTGAATTAGACACTCTCTTGTGTTGTAGTGTATTACGAATTTTTCCGATTTTTGTTTTGAGTTCTTGGATATGGACTTCATTAGAATTATATCCAGCATTAAAATATTAAATTATCTGGGCTCTTTTTTTTTTTTTTTTTTTTTTTGAAGAAGGGCACTTTTAAGTGCACATGTTAAGTGCTTCAATTTCAGACTTTTAGGGTCCTGAAAGTGAAATCTACCCTTGAGGAAGTGCTAAATGGTCTAAGAGTGCACTGACATGGGAAAAAAAAAGCAACAAAAACCCCACAAAAAAACAGGAGCCGATGATTAACTGGTTGTAGAGCACAGTACAGCAAGGTCCAAAAATCAGAGTCCACCACTACACACTAGAATTAGTTTTATCATGTATTAAAAACTGATATGGTTTTGTTGAATTAGATTTCTTAGTAACTATTACAGTTTTCGTAATAACAATTACTCTACCATTTACTAATATATGTCAGAGCAGTAGTGTTGTGATTTTTAAAGCGTTGAATTCATGACTTTGAGCCTTCAAAGCTGCAAAGCGCAGCTTGGTTATACTTTATAACAAATGTATTCATAGCAAAGTTTTCTGAATGTAAGTCTGTACCAGTCTTGGTAGCTCCAACCATCATAATGGCTTGTGACATTCAGTATTAGCTAGTATTAGTATTGGAATTAGTATTGGCCAGGGGGAATTTAGCACTTTCTGTAAAAGTGATGGAAGCTTGTGACTGCCAAGTATTAGGCTTGGAATTCACTTCTACATTGTTTTTGATAAATGTACCTACCAAATGAATAAATGTAACCATAAAAAATGTTCTAATTGACTGAAAGCAGCATGGGCTATAATCCATAATGAATAGAAGACAGCACTGATGGAGTCAATGTCAGTTACACAATGTTTTATCCTGGTCAAGGTTGGTTTGCATCCGGAGCCTATCCCAGGAAAACTGGGAACAAGGCGGGAACACACCCTGGATGGGATGCCGGTCCATCGCAGACGTGTATTAGTACTATTCGAAACATTAAGCAAGCCGAATACAGAGATATCTCAATTTCATGAGTATTTCTAACATAGCTATGAAAACGGATTTGTCTAAAATTACATAATAGATTTGTGAATTAGCATGTTGTGTGTTAGTAGTGGACTCTATTTTGGACGCCATTGCATCCAGTCATCCATAGCACCATGAAAGGTTCTCCTGTTCATCCTTCTGCAGGAACCCTTAAAGGTTCTACGTAAAGCATGTTTCCCTTTCAGAAACTATTTAAGAAGCTAGAACTAATAACCATCCAAAGAACCCAGAAGAACCATTATTTTTTCTAAAGCAAATCTACACACCGGCTTGGTTGACGTGCTTGATCATGGAGTGGAGAGAGTAAGTGCCAGAAGAAAACATGGGGGCAGAAATGATCATTTAGCAGAGCTCGCGCACCATTTCCTGTTCCTGGAGGAACTCTCGATACATCCATCTATGTTTTGAAACGTAACAAATGTTTTCTTGCTATTACAACTTCTAAAAATAACACTGAAAACATTCAAAGAAGCTGTTTTTGGGTCTTCATGACCATACAACTACACACACACACACACACACACACACACATACACACACAGCATCTTTAAATACTGACAAGAAAAAAAGAAGAAAGTTCCTCTGTGGAGATGCAGCTCTTTTCACATTTCAGCGGGGCAAATCTGATGAAGTCCAAATGGCATGCTATGCAAAGGGGCTCTACGTTAAGAAAGTGTGTGAGAGAGTGTGATGTGTGTGTGTGTGTGTGTGTGTGTGTGTGTGTGTGTGTGTGCGTGTAAAGCTGTTTTCCTGAGTTTTAAGCACACCCACCGTCGCAGGCTATTTCACTTCAGGCAGGAAACAGCAAAGGAAACATTTCACTTTCGCAACAAAATGTGAAAGCTGCGACAAAAAAAGCTGAGAAGGAAAAAAAAAAGGGAGCACATCTAAAGCACTACCTGTACAGGGTCACTGATACACTCGCCATGCTCCATACTATATACAATACTCGTTCTGCCAAGCAAGCACTTTGTACATAACCACCAAAAAATTTCCAAACACAAGGGTATTGCTGATGTGAGGGGGATATTAACCGTCACGAAAAGTCTAAATCTGATCATTTTTCGTCTCGTTGTTCGTCCTCCTCCATTTCAGTGCTGTCAAAGGCAATAGAGGAATGTTTTTTTTTTCTTTTTTCTGGACAGGACCGACTGTACAAATTAAGTGTTGTGGAGACACTACAAATGTGTAACACAGAAGACATTTTTTTTTGCATATGAACATTTACAGTCTAGCTGCTGTAAAAAACAAACAAACAAAAAAAAAAAAACAGAGAATCTGTCATGTACATAATCTGTATCCTTTTCATGAATTACTATAATCGAACATTCAGAATATTTCCTGAGTTTCCTGAATTTGCCGTGGCATCAAAAGTGAGAGAGTGAAAGAGTTAGCCACTGAGACAGAGAGAGAGAGAGAGAGAGAGAGAGAGAGAGGGCACAGAAAAATCACTGGTGTTAAATCAATCTGGTGTAGCTGCACAGTGTAGGCTTTAAAATGTAACACTGTAGGTGCTAATTTAACACTGCTGATCTTACTGTGAGGAAGTGAAGGAAGGAGAGACGGATAGAGAAAGAAAGACAGAGAGATATTGAGCTGCTGCTAGGTCCGTGGAGGCTTGGATGTGAGATGTGGTTGGAGCCGATCCCCTGTGAGCTGGACTGTGACCCGGAGAAGACAGCGTCCCACTGATGGAGGTCAGTGGCGGGGGAAAAATGTGTAGCACCATTGAGAAAGGTTGTTTTTTTTTTGTTGTTTTTTGTTTTTTTTTACGCAAGACGCTTCAGCCGTGGCTGAGCCCGAGAGAACCTGGAGTAACAGTATTGCTGCTGTTAAGACAACTGTAGTGTCAACCGTTAAAAAAAAAAAACAGACAAAACAAAAAAGACACAAAAAAGACATAAATATATAAAACCAAACAAACAAACAAAAAAGATTCATAGAACACTGGCAGAGGCTGACCATCTTAACACCCCTTGAACTTTCAGGGGTTTGTCAGAAGATGTATCGAAATTAAATAATAACGATAAAAAATAAAAAAAATAAAAAAGGATTTAAAAAAAATAAAAAAACAAACAAACAAACAAACACTGTCACTAGGTACAGTCCTTTCTCGGCTGTTCGTCAGTGGTACATTTATCGGTCATCTCCTGACAGAAGTCTACTGTCACCGTCTGATTGGACTGTTCCAAGGACCGGCCCGCCTCAAGGTAGGCGGACCCGGGCGTCGTTTCCTCCCCCTCACCATTCCCTACATGACACTGGGCTGATGCTGGTGCCTGGTGCGTGTCGTTTGTAGCGGGTAGTTTGACGAATTCAGGTTCGGGCGTGGCAGCTCCAGAGTGGGTGGTGAGGTCGATGCTGGCGGGCGGTGCTGGCGGGTGGGCTGGGGAGGCGGAGTCAGAGGTGGGCCGTAGGACGGGGCAGTAGTGATGGAGAGACTGGACTTGCTCGGGGCTCAGTGGGACGTCCCGGCACACCTCCTGAGACAGACAGGAGAAATTCTCCCACAGCTCGCCCATGCACGCCTTCAGCTGATTCCTCTCGGTCAGCAGCTTCTCCTTCTCACATACCTTCCCGCACACACACACACACACACACACACACACACACACACACACACAGGTTAGACTATATATGACATACGAAATACGTGAATTGACCCAACTATGGAGTTTTTTTAACCACGACTATACTTTTTATCGTACTTTTTATCCATTTAGAGTTACATCTAAAACAAGTTAGTTCCTGTTATCGCTTACATTATAGCAGGAGGCTTTTCTTAAAGCTCAATCTAATGTTAAAGCAAAACAAATTTTTAACCATGAGTCTTTATTAAAATGTCTTTTGAAAAGTCTATATGCAGTCTAGCATGTCCAAACTTACGAATGGTAGTGTAAATGAAACACAAATCAGTCCATTTAAATCAGCCATTTTGTTTTTTTTTTAGAGATGCTCTCCTCACGTACCAGTTTGCGTATCTCGCACTCCAGGTTGAGGATGCAGTCGAGTTTCCTCTTCCGACAGCGCTGGGCGGCGATGCGGTTTTTACTCCGTCTGCGCACGTCGTGGATAAACTCGAGCTGCTCTGACGTCAGCTTGTGCATCTTTACCATCATCTGGAAGTCGTTGCGTGGAAGATTTGTGATTTGATCTACGGGGAAAGGAAGCTTGATCTGCAACAAGACATTAGTTTGGGTCACTATTATGATGTTGCCAGGAAGAGATAGAGATACAGCAACGTAGCAAACAGTTCAGCTGGCAATGCAAAAACAATCAACCTGTGACTCACTATTAAAGCAAGTCATTCGCAATACTATTACTGGTCACTTATTCAGAATGTTCTGAATGTTCAATGTGCAATATTATGACTATCACGTGCTGTATATACTGTATACTTGCTGTACATACATACATACTTTTATACTATACAGTATACTCACTTTATAGTCTTATTTATTGTCTAATGATATATGTTCGTTTTAATAACACCAGTCGGAAGCAGTGCTCCTAATGTCATTGTATACAGAGATATACAATGACAATAAAGGCTTTCATTCATTCATTCATTCATTAGACACTGGCCTATTGGAGTTTACCTTATAACATGCACATCCGAAAATATCTCACTCTTTTTATGTCTTGTATGGAAGGGCTGCACAATCTTGTCATAACGTTACACATACAAAAACGACACTGGACATCATGCATCTTTTCTCCTGGTTCTATTATTGGCTGTTTTCTGTATCATCCAGTTACATAATCGAACATGTCGCACAGTAGTGATGGGAATTTTCAGTGATTCAATTCATTAGGTTTCGTGACAATGAAAGTGAGCAATCTTTCGACCAGTGATTAAATTAGTTTCATGAATTCTCAGCTTATTTTCTGATGAAAAACAATGACATTGCACTATTCACGGTAAAGAACAGCTCAGATGTTGAGAAGAGTTTTCCATGGTAATGATTAGACCGCAACACTAACACCATTCTGCTGAAGCCCATTTTCACCAGGTAGGAAAAAAACCCACTACTGTACAATATGAATGCTGTTTGCCCTCTTAAATACCATCTGTATTTTGTCATTTTCACTACCATGGTAACTTGCCCTTACACCTCATACAAAACTTGCCTCCTTGCACATCACTGTCTAATTACTACATGCACCTTCTATATTTGCACTGAGCTGGTCTCTACTTTCTCTACCTGATATACATACCTCATATCTCTGTACAATGCACCTTATATATCTGTTCACTTTGCCATTTGCACTGAGCTTGAATTTAATCTAATCCAAAAAAAAAAAAAAAAAAAAAAGAGCCTGCATAACATTTTGGTGATAGCAGCTGAATGTCAAAATGCTGACTTTTTTTTTTTTCTCAAATGTCTGAGCGCTGACATAATTTTGTGTTTGGCAGCACCAGTGTGTAATATATATATATATATATATACACACACATACACATACATATACACACACACACACACACAGTCAGGTCCGGAAGTGATTTTGCCTTTATGCACCACCACAATGGATTTGAAATAAAACAATCAAGATGTGATCGAAGTGTAGACTTTCAGGTTTATTTTAAGAAGTTCCACAAAAATATGGCATTTACCATTTAGGAATTACAGCAATTTTCAACAAAGTACTTCCACATTCAGGGGCTCAAAGGTATTTGGACAAAGTGACATAATCGTAAATATAACCATAATTTTAATACTTGGATGAAAATC
>JAKKZL010000298.1:0-10935 GCA_037576815.1 Pangasius larnaudii
CTTTATTATTACATTTATTTACTGAATTACATCTCTCACAATCTCTGTCTCATTGAATGTATTTACAATAACTCATATAAAGCATAATAGAAAAGTTATTTTCCTGTAACTTGTACGTCACTTCCTCATGCTGGTCTTAGCTGTAAATAGATGTGTGTGAATTTCACACCTTTTTCTGCTGTCCCTCTGTCAGTGACCACCAGCTTCACTTCCTACCTTATTCCTTATTTAAACTGATCAGCTTAAAGCAGTTCTGTAGTATTACTCTCTCCAAGTGCCCTTTATTTTCAGATGTAGTTGTAACATGGTGTCTAATAGGGGTGTAGTGTTCAAATTCCTCACGGTTCAGTTTGTATCACGGTTTTACGCTCACAGTTTCGGTTCAGTTCGGTACTTGCTATGTTCAGAAAAAAAAAATACTACTGCCAAATCCAAAGAAAGAATAGTCTTTTATTTGGTAATGAAAACTTTAATCTATCAGGAAAAATAATAATAATTAAAAATGGTAATTGCGACTTTACATCTCACAATTCTGACTTTTTTCTCTCACTAGTTAGAGATCCACTTTGACTCAGTACCTGAAAACTTCAGGTAACGAGCGCGCGCTAGCGTCTGGTTAATAATTGATGCTTGATCACTGCATTCTTTATAACTCACTAAATACATTAATTTGAGCTCAAACTTGAGTAGATTAACACACAAAGGCCCACGACTGTTACACATGCGCACACAGATCCACTTCTTGTCCATCTAACAGTCGCATCAACTGACGGACAGTTTCTGTGTCTGTGATCATCCCGGACATCCACCATTTCTGCTGCATCCATCTGCACTTTAGGGCCACCGTCCAAAATGTTCCCAGACAGGAGGCTTATATGATGCAGGACGCGGCTCTATCAGCGGCTCGTCTCCTCCGCTTGCCCTGTTAAACTGCAGCACACCAACACGTGCAGAACGGTGACGTCATCAACTGATTTACATACAGTGCAGTTGATTGGACAACTCCTCTTTGACCCACGTGATACACAGGTGGAGCGAATCCATCTACAGAGCCATGCAGGGGCTTTAGCGGAGCTGTCTGTCTATTTCACACTTTGTTTTCTTCACCAGAACAGATGTTACAGATGCGTCGCCAGTCTTTAGATTAACTGCAGTGCAAATGCGGTTTTTTTTACACTCCTAGTGTCTAACTACAAGTGGCTCTCTGGGGTTAAAAAAATACACACGATCACAAGATGGTGTAACACACACAGTAGTTAGGAACTGGGCTGAGAAACAAGAGATTAGGGGTTTTGAGTCCAGCTGATGATGTTCCACTACTGACCCTGTGTGCTTAATGACAAACTGGACAATTCCTTCAACCTAATGACTTGTTTTTTGCCCTCACCATCAGCCGAGAGCTTTATATTGACAGAGGTGAACCTTTCCTAATCAAACCCAACACTGAAATATGGTACAATCCTAACTAAACAAAATATAAACAAATAAATTATCCCAATATATATTCATTAAGAATTATTAATACTCTTATTAAAACTATGTACATTTTTTCATTAATGACTGTGAGCAGGCTTTACTCCAGTGTCATGTACCATATTACTAACAGTGATAAAAACAGTCATTAGTTTTAATAAGTTTTGTCTTTTCAGTAGGAAGAAGAAAAACTTCAACACGATCGAGAAAAACAGACACAACACCTCCATCAGAACAGCATCAGAGTAAAACAACAAACTCTCCACCTGCATCATCCTCAACACCACTGGAAGGTAAACAGCAAACTCTCAGCAGCCTCCCTCTGGGTGCCAAAACTTTTCATCAGCAATGGAAAAACACATCTGTATCATTAGTTATTAACATTTTTGGTGTGTTTTATTACACAGTTTTCGGCATTATGGCAGTTTTATTGTTGGTGATACCTGGTGTAGTGGCATTTATTTGTTGGAGATGCAGAGGTACACACAAAAAAAATTATTTTCAGATTGATTAACTGAAAACCAGTAGCAGTTCTGTAAGTCTCTCTGGATAAGGAAAATTAAATTCAGTAGTTGCCACTAGAGGTGTGATTTCTGAGGTCTTTTCTCATTAGGAGGAAGATGTGGAGAGAACATGACTACTGAAGGACGTCCAGACTGTAAGAGAAGGCAGAAGGATCAGGTTAGTGCACATGCAGGCCTGAGTTTGTTCGGGTACATTTTTATTATTAAAGTTATAATTACTTTATAGTGGCATCTTTAAATCTTTGAGCTAGAAGATAAATGACTAAAAAGGAACTATAAAATTTCACCAAATTCTCATCATCCATCAAAGTCCTACTGTGTTCTTAATTTGATCTCCATTCAGTTCTGCATGGCTTCTACAATAATCAGTTATAACAGATTTGTTTCTAGCTTTACAGATTTAGTTGTATTTGTGATACACTGCAGGTAACACACATGAACCACACATGCTTTCACTGAACAGTGAGTTATAGGAAAGTATCTTCTGCTGCTTCTATCAGGACCATTCAGGCAATGGTAGGATGTGGTTAAGTCACAGGACTTCTTGAAAGGCTGTGAGTTCAAATTACTTGAGCGGGTCGTCAACTGCTCAGATGTATAAATAAAAGCTGAGGTTTTTCGGGTCAACAGTAAAAGCACCAGAAATTGGTATGTGTGTTATATGTATAATTTTCATGTTTTGTCTTTTCACAGACTGTACCTGATGTTACTTACTCTACTGTAACCCACATTAACACAGCCGGAGCAACACGGGTCCAGATCAACACTGGAGAGAAAACTGAATATGCCAGTATTATAACAAACTAATCCACAGTAAATATACAGAACAATACATACAGTAATAATACATACAGTATATTAAATACACACCATGGTAAGCACAGGATTCACAATATTGGTTTTGTTTATTTTACTATGACTTTTTTTTTTTTTTTTTTTACCACAAATAGCAGATTTAATCATATTTGTGTGCTGATGGATAATCAAATTATATTTTGAATTTGTCATTTTATATTTTTTGTCTACCTTTCTTATATCACTTTAGAGAATAAATGTTCTAGAAGATTTTTTTTCCCCATCATCCTTTTCTGCGTAAAACGAGTGCTGTAGAATTTCTTGCTTGTGACCGTCGGGAACCAATCCTGTGGTTGCACGGCATGGATTACATCGGACACCCTTAGCATTCAGTTTATTAGCATGGAGGGTCTTTTAGGATCCAGTTCAGCCCTCTCAAATGTAGAACTGGATAGAAATCTTTTGAACAAGGTAGCACAAGCAGTAGAATCCTTTGTTTTGAGTTTGGTTTTCAATCATGGTTCGTTTTTGAGCTCCAAGTACTAGATCTCTTTGTGAAAGAGAAAGTCAGAAATATCAAGTAGGTACTTTCCACATCCTACTTTGCTTGAAACTTAGCATCCTTGTTTCCATAAAGAGAATAAGAGAAGAAAACATAGGTACTATGGCTTATAAATAGCATGGTGCAGCTATAGGGTTAATTAGGACACAAGGTGGGAGAATTCAGATGGGATGCCAGTTCATCACAGGGTGCCATTCAGACACATTCACACCTAAGGGCTAATATAACATACCGAATCTGCACGGTTTTGGACAGTGGCTAGGAAACAGGAGAACCCTGGGGAAACCCACACAAACACAAGAAGGACATGCAAAACTCTGCACAGACATTAACCCAAGCTAAATTGGAGTTTGTATCCCTGAGACATTATGACCCACTGTTCTGGTGGGTGAGGTTTTCAGCTCCAAAGTGCCCTCTCAGGAGTATGCCCTGCTGGACTCTTTAGTGGTGATGGCGGGGTGTACTGTTTAGAGTGCGCTCCACAAGATGGTCAGAGGGCACTCGGGTGTTAGGGGCTTGAGGGAGTGACTCCACTGCATAAAGCTTCTGAGAGGAAGAAGTAGTCTTTATGGGCATTAGAACATGGAACTGGGCTGCAATGACCTGAAAGTGCCTGGCTGATTTGCAACTATGCAAATTTCCTGATTCTGAAAACTGCACTCTCCTACCCAGGGGTTATTTGGCAAAAAAGTCCAAAGAACGACCCTGGCACACAGGGCAGAAGTTAGAGGGGTGTGTTTCGTCACTTAGATTGGATTGGCATCCCTCCCTCACAGTATGAATTTTTTGGTTGTCCAATTAATTTCCTATACACAACTGTCTTGTGTTTACCCTGATTGGTTCTCATTTATAAGTTTGTTTTTTTACTCGTTAGCATTTGTTTTACATAGTAGTTATCTAGTCTATCAGAGTGAAAAAGTAATGCAGCATAAACATTACTTTGTAGATTGTCCTATTTAATTCTATTTAAGGAAAATAGTTTTATTGTTCTGTACACACATTATATATATATATATATATATATATGTATATGAGGAAATGAAGGCCTTCTTTCTGCAGAAATCTGTATGTAGATTAAGATCCAACTAATCCAAAGTAAAAAGAAAAATAGATACATTTATATATGATTTATATTTATATTCATTTATAATTTTTTTGTACCATAAAAAGCAAATTCAGCAGATTGATCCAGAGTATTGTGTTACATTTATGTTAGCTAAGGGTATTGTTCTGCATTTACTTTGTCTGTTAATGAATTAAAAAACCTCGAAAAAAACTGGATGGATAATCTTGCTAATTATAATTTGGGTGTACATGTCATTTTTATCTTATGCATACCATTCTTATATCAGATTAAGAAATGAATGTTCTAGAAGTTTTTTGCCATCATACTATTTTGTGTAAAAAGACTAGTTATATGCTGTTTGTAGCCAAATGTAAAAATATGACGGTGTGCTTGTTGAGTGTGCACGGCACAACGTCGGTTAACTGACGCTGTGAGAAAAATCAAGTAGCCGTTCTCCCATCAGCCTCCATGCTGCCCTGGCCACAATCATGCAGTTACTCTGACATGCTGAGTGTCTCACAGCAGCTCTTAAGTTCCATTAAAAAACACTACAGCTGTGGCTTTAACATCTGAAACTGCCAGAGGTGGTGAGAATCATCCAGATACATTCCTGTGTGTGCGCGCGTGTGCATGCATGCTGAGACCATTCAACAGTCACAAAGTGTTTTATGTCAGTATCTGCAATAAATATCAGTGTCATATGGACATCTTTCACAAAGAAGAGTTATTAAAAAAAAGAAAAGATCACTTTATATTTGTCACCAGACAATTCCCTGCCAGATCAGCAGAGGGCATCTCTCTCATAGTATGAATTTTGTCCTTGGGTGTTCCACTGCTTTCCTGTGCACACCTGTCTTGCGTTTCCCTCTTCAGTTCTTTAGCATTTGTTTTCATGAGTTATTATCTAGTCTGCCAGGAATAGAAAGTAATGCAGCCTAAACATTGCTTGGTCCCCCTTTTGCTGCCAAAACAGCCCTGACCCGTCGAGGCATGGACTCCACTAGATCCCTGAAGGTGTGCTGTGGTATCTGGCATAAAGACGTTAACAGCAGATCCTTTAAGTCCTGTAAGTTGCGAGGTGGGGCCTCCATGGATCAGACTTGATGACGAGCACACCGCACAGATGTTCGATTGGACTGAGATCTGGGGAATCTGGAGGCCAAGTCAACACTTTGAATTCTTTGTCATGCTCCTCGAACCATTCCTGAATAATTTTTATGCCGAAAGAGGTCACTTCCTTTAGGGAATACTGTTGCCGTGAAGAGTTGTACCTGGTCTGCAACAATGTTTAGGTAGGTGGTATGTGTCAAAATAGCATCCACATGCATGCCAGGACCCAATGTTTCCCAGCAGAACACTGCCCAGAGCATCACACTGCCTCTGCCAACTTGCGTTCTTCCCATAGTGCATGCTGGTGTCATCTCTTCCCCAGGTAAACGACGCACATGCACCCAGCCTTCCACATGATGTAAAAGCAAATGTGATTTATCAGACCAGGCCACCTTCTTCCATTGCTCCGTGGTTCAGTTCTGATGCTCACCTGTCCATTGTAGGCACTTTTGGCAGTGGACAGAGGTCAGCATGGGCACTCTGACAGGTCTGTGGCTACACAGCCCCATACGCAGCAAGCTGTGATGCACTGTGTGTTCTGACACCTTTCTATCATAGCCAGCTTTAACTTTTCAGCAATTTGTGCTACAATAGCTCTTCTGTGGGATCAGACCAGACAGACTAGCCTTCACTCCCCACACACATCAGTGAGCCTTGGGCACCCATGACCCTGTCGCTAGTTCACCGGTTGTCCTTCCTTGGACCACTTTGGTAGGTACTAACCACTGCATGCCGGGAACACTGAACAAGGCCTGCAGTTTTGGAGACCCAGTCATCTAGCCATCTCAATTTAGCCCTTGTCAAAGTCTCTCTAATCCTTATGCTTGCCCATTTTTACTGTTTCCAACACATCAACTTCGAGAACCAACTGGTCACTGCTGCTTAATATATCTCAACCCTTGACAGGTGCTATTGTAACGAGATAATCGATATTATTCACTTCACTTGTCAGTGGTCATAATGTTATGGCTGATTGGTGCATATCTGCATTTTAAAAGAAACTGTAAAATATCTGAAGTAAAATTGGGCTGTGAACCTGACATGATTTGCACGTGTGTGTTGAGCCCTCCCATATTCACCGACACCACCTGGAAGCCTCACCTCCTTCCCTCCATCTCACATGCTCTTGTCTCACAGGGTGCCCTCACTTTCCCCATCAGCAAACGGAGAATGTCTTGAGTTCATTAATTTGAAAAACTCTATCAATATATGTTTGACTTAGGTAACATTAGACACATACAGTACATATTTAAAATCAGTTAATTATATTTATTGGGGATGATGCCAGAAACCTTTCGCCTAAAATGCTCAAAAACAGCACTTTTAGTTTTCCACCAAAAGTGACAGAAAGATGATTGTTTTGACTTAAAAAGATTAAACAGACCTGCAACAAAATATCATATTGAACACTTTACAAATACTGGTAGGGGTAATGTAATTAGAAAGTGATTAAATATGCTGTTTTTAATCACTCAGACATGTTCATTTTGTGCAGGAGATCAATAGTGAAAACTTTAGCCATATGGACATTATGCAGCAAGTTTTTTTTAAAGCATTATATTGAAAATGTACTTTTTAATTTTTCTTTACATTTTACTGCACACTTCTTCAGAATCACCTTTAAAAAAAAAAAAAAAAAAAACTAGCTGAGTTTGTGTAATTGCCACTGCCAGCAAGCAGCTCCTGACTGCACAGCTACTAATATTTTATAACGTTTCCCCTACACCCTTTAAACCTGAAATATTGGAAATGCTCATTTTCCTGTCTTTTATGGGCAATAAAATAGTTTCTCACTGTTTCTCAAAATGGAAAATCATAAGCAGAGAAAAATATCACACAAGCTTAGTTTTAACAGATTTGTTCCCCCTTTAGAGCTTTTGTTGCATTTGTGATACACTGCAGCTAGAACACATGAACCACACATGATTTCACTGAACAGTGGTGTAGCCCTCACACTCATGATTCTGGCTCTTAAACAATGTCTAGTGGAGTTTCCATGAACTTTTAACTACAGCTGGGAAGTACATCTGAATACTTTTCATTGACAATCTTTAAACAGAAAATGTAGGAATATTCAGTAACACACTTGTTGTCTCATATCTGTTCAACAATAACAAAGTGTACTCACAAACCCTTGGAAAAGTAACAAGAAGAAGGTCCACGTTTCTTGAGGAGAAACAAGAAATGCACGTGCGGAGATCCTCGCCGAACATCCGTGATTTGGAGATTTTTGTCTAAAAGCTTTTTTACTTGCCTATTGGAGTCAGCGGTAAAAGCCATCGAATTTATGAAAAATATGCATACATCAGATATGTATATGTAATGTATAATGTTCTGTCTTTTCTCAGGTGGTGTCTGACGTCACTTTATTTACTACTGTCATTTACACTTGCTACTCTACTGGCCCACATTAACACAGCCGGGGCAGCCCAGGTCATCACTGGAGAGAAAACTGAATATGCCAGCATTATAACTAACTTTATTAAAAAAAAAAAAAAAAACACTGAACCCAGCGTTCAACCATAATAACGAAGCAAAATGTTCAAGAGTTCATGGTTTTGCACAATTTACACAGATGCTGACACAAAGAAGTGTTATTAAAACTAGAAAAGATCACTTTATATTTATCACCACAGACAATTCCCTGCCAGACCAGCAGAGGGCATCTCTCTCATAGTATGAATTTCTTCCTTGGTTGTTCCACTGATTTCCTGTACACACCTGTCTTGTGTTTCTCCTGATTGGTTCCTATTTATAAGTTTTGTGTTTTCACTCCTCGGCTGCTTGGCATTTGTTTTCATGAGTAGTTATTATCTACTTTATGTTGTTTATAGAAGACTTAACATTACACATGGTCACAAAGCAGCTTTACAGCTTTACCACAAATTCCTAACTATGTGAATGAAAATAATTGTATTGTCCTGTACGTATATGTGATACAATAAAGGCCTTCTTTCTTCTTTCTGCAGAAATCTGGATGTAGATTTAGATCTCTAATGAGCAATTATCTGTAGACCAGCTGTAGTAGCAGCTGTATGGCACGAGATGTCTCCACTTAGGCACTTAACCAGAGCTCTATAATCAAAGAATAAATAATTAAATAAACTAACCACTTTTTTACGTTTTAAGCTCTTTAATCTCCAATAAATATATTAATGATTACAATTAATATATTGTAAATATTGTCATATCTTATGATTAATCTTACTTTTCATCACTCATGACCAGCCTCTAAGTGCTCCTCAGCTCACACATGGTAAATGTGTTATTACTTCCTGTAAGTCTAGTGAAACACACTTGCTGGTGAATATAGTGAGGGACATTACAGATAAAATAAAGATCCATGTTAAATTATAATTATTATTACTATTGGTTGTTGTAGTGCTGTTGTTTTTTTTTCCTTAATGGCAAGCAAGACTTAAAACAAGGATGATAAAAATGACACGATAAAACCACCACATGAGAAAATATATGAATAACTATTAATAACTGCATACAAACTAGGTTATGGAAAGAGTGATGAAAAGATTTTCCAAAAAGAGAAATGACATAGCGTTGTTGCGGTTTCCTGAAAACCAAAGTATATAACAGAGAGACACTCAGACAGTGTGACAGTGTGTGTGTTTCACTTTGAGGGACTGGTGTGTGTACAGAAGAATCAGTAATGATGAAGTGCTTGTATCTTTTGTCTGTTGTGTTTCACGTCGCTGAAGGTGAGTGAAGTTATTTTCTATTTTCTATTACAGAAAGGAGAGAGAATATTAGCCAGTTCTTAGTTCAGCTGCTTTGTGTTTAGTTCATGTGCTTTCTGTCCAGACTGGGTTTACAGTAGGCCGTAGTTCAGCCCTGTTCCTGAACAACCAAACCAACACTGCAAAATGTTTATCATTTAGAGCTTTAAATATCAACAACTTTACTTACTACAGGATTTTTTCTTCCTGATTAACTTCAGTCTAAAATGTACTGATGTAGAGAGGTGGGCTAATGAATAAGGTGGATCCTATAGTGAGATTATTTTACATCCCTATAATACTTAGTGTATGGTTTTAGACATTTACTAAATTCTCACAATCTCTGTCTTATTGAATGTATCTATAATAACTCATATGAATGTAATAGAAAAGTTATGTTCCTGTAACTTGTACATCACTTCCTCATGCTGGTCTTAGCTGTAAATAGATGCGTGTGAATTTCACACCTTTTTCTGCTGTCCGTCTGTCAGTGACCACCAGCTTCACTTCCTACATTATGCTTTATTTAAACTGATCAGCTTAAAGCAGTTCTGTAGTATTACTCTCTCCAAGTGCTCTTTATTTTCAGATGTAGTTGTAACATGGTGTCTAACCACAGCTGTCTAACTACAAATGGCTCAATGGGACTTAAAAGAAAAAAATACACACATGATCACAATATAGTGTAACACACACACTAGTTAGGAACTGGGCTGAGAAACAAGAGATTAGGGGTTTTGAGTCCAGCTGATGATGTTCCACTACTGACCCTGTGTGTTTAATAAACCTCTTAATGACAAACTGGACAATCCCTTCAACCTCATGACTTGTTTTTTGCTCTCACCACCAGCTGTGAGCTTTATATTGACAGAGGTGAACCTTTCCTAATCAAACCCAACACTACAATATGGTACAATCCTCACTAAACAAAACTAATACCGCGGGTGCCTTGTCAGGAAAATCCCCGGCCACCTGCACGTGTGTTAATAAGGGGGTGCTCTCGTGCAGGTAATCAGTGTAAATGTGCAGCACTTGGCCACACGTCTTCATAAACCCTCCAAAACAAAATCTCAAATTATCCCAAAATGTATTTTCCATGTGAACTAAATTCTTAAGTAGTGAGTAGTAGTAAAACAGACAATTCATGATTTTGGAATTAAATTTACTAAAGCTTAAGTAGCTTCATATTGTATTCAGTAGATTGTGAGTTATTGTATGTTTCTGTAGGCTGTGCTCTCTCTGGTGATAATCAGTTAGCAATCACACTAACCGCAGAAAGCAACACTGTTAAACACTGCTAAAGCTGGATAAAATTACTGATTGTGTAAATGAATAAAGTTTATTTTTATAGACTCACAATGAGAATAAACTGATGGAAAACTTATAACCAACATTTCATGTAATTTCATTTAATATAAATGTCTGCAAATTAAATAGTAACATGTATGGCATGATAAACTACACCATCTGCCCAATATCAATATCTTTCATCCAGATGGTCATGGGGAAAATCCAGGGGATTGTGTCTGTCCCTAAAAATTATTTCCCTTCCAAGTGCCTTCTTATTATTGGCGCTCCAGAGGATTCTCCACAAACCCTGAAGCCATCGCTACAAACACTAAAGGGTTAACTTTCAGCGTCAGAGGTCTCTCACTTTGCTCACAGCTGATTGGT
>JAKKZL010000299.1:0-10831 GCA_037576815.1 Pangasius larnaudii
TCTCTCTCTCTCTCTCTCTCTCTCTCTCTCTCTCTCTCTCACACACACACACACACACACACACACACACATACACATACACACACACACACATACACACCAGCCATATACCACTACATAAACAACACACTTAAAATTCAATTTTTTCAACTAGCCGCACTTGAGGGCAATATTATTATATGCCATAAGCCAATCACAGGAGAGAGACACAGATCAGATTAAAAATATCTTGAGATGGAGTGATGAGTGATGAATGAAAGAGAGAGAGAGAGACAGACAGAGAGAGAGAGAGAGAGAGAGAGAGAGAGAGAGAGAGAGAGAGACAGGGGGCTGTGATGAAAGAAGAGTGTATTGATCAGCTGCTAAAAGAAACCTTCATTGATGCGAGTCTGAAAAAAAAGGCTTTTACTGAGGAAATGAGACACACACACATACATAGAGCGAGAGAGAGGGAGAGAGAGAGAGAAAGAGAGAAAGAGAGAGTCAAAGGTTCTGCTGAACATCTCAGTTGTCTATAATTACTATTGTCTGCTGATACAGTGATATATCCCACCTACACACAAGCACACACACACACAAGCTTACATACACATCAACCCCTATGGCAACCTATTATAAAGCAGTGTGTGTGTGTGTGTGTGTGTGTGTGTGCATGTGTGCGTGTGTGCGCGTGTGGTGTGCATGTAACTGGATGATCACGACGCACGAATGAACTCTGGAGGACTCTGGAGACAGAAAAAGAATACAGAGAGAGAGAGAGAGAGAGAAGTTGGATGAAGTCAAAGGTTAATTCACAGGTCAAGCACAACTACAGTGTCAACATGGAGGCTGTGTGTGCGTGTGTGTGTGTGTGTGTGTGTGTGTTTGAGGGAATAACAGTGAGTGATGAAGTGACTTAGAAAGTGAATGAAGAAGCAATGGAAGTGAAGGACTGATTGAGTAAGTGACTGAAAGCATGACAGGTTGAAGGAGTGACAGAATGAGAACATGAGTGAAGAAGTAAATTAGGAAGTAAATTTTATTTGGAAACCACATTTCTAACAAATGTTGACCAAAGTGCTGTACATAGTCAAAAGCGCATGGTGACTGAATGCGTGATGGAGTGACTGAGCGGTTGATTGAGAAGGCGAGTAAAGAATTGAGTGAAGATGTGAATGAGTGATTTAATGTGTGAATGTGTGATGGAGTGACAGACTGACTGATTGAAAAAGTGAGTGATTGAGTGACTGAGTGAGTGAGAAAATTAGTGATTGATTCAGGGAGTGATTGAGTGATGGAGTGAGAAAGTGAGTGAATGAGTGATTGAGTTAAGGAGTGAATGAATGAGTGAATGAGTGAGTGAGTGATTGAGTTAAGGAGTGAATGAATGAGTGAATGAGTGAGTGAGTGAGTGATTGAGTTAAGGAGTGAATGAGTGAGTGAGTGAGTGAGTGAGTGAGTAAGCGAGTGAGTGAGAAAATGACCGAATGAGTGATTAGGTGAGAAAGTGAGTAAATGAGTGATTGAGAAAGTGGGTGAATGAATGAGTGACAGCATTTTATGCAAATATAATGTTACCAATACATTCACATTAGTAGCTTATCAAATTCATAATTCTGTTTCTTGAGCTTATTTGGAAATTATAACTTGTCACGCTACAAGCACTTCATGATTAGCTGAGCTACAGCCAAACTAGCCTTTTGATAAAATAGCTAGCTACAAAACAGGCTACTAAGGAAAGGTGTCTAATTCCACTCAAGATAATGAAAATGAACTTTCATGTTTTCATTTTAATATGCAGCTAAAACGTACACGCTTAGTACAGGGTACGCCATAACAAAGAGATTTTTCTTTTCTATTTATAAACCACTCAGAAGCAGTTAGCATTAGTTAGCGATAAAACAACTTGCATCAAAAACAGACACGGCTCACTCCACGACTCTTGGTTGCCAGGGTTGCGTTTTCTACTCTAAATTGAACTAGCTTTGGAACAAAGCTGAGGGTGAAAAAGGCAAGTATGCGGGTGGCAGGTTTTATGCGCTAGTTTAAAAAATAATCTGCAGCCGCCAAGATCACGTTTTAAAGCAAATAATCAAATTAAACTGAATTAATTTTTCACAAGAAAAACAGCATGACAAACAAAGGGGAAGTGAAAGTGCAGCCAGAGTGGCTAAGACGTACAGAACCATATCTGCTGCAAGATATATATTGCAGAGATTGAGGAAAAGGAGGATTATTGAATATCTGTACCAGGTGATGATAAAAAAAAATGTTGCAGATACTGCAAACTGGAAATGCGTGCGCACCACAGTGAACGTGTTTCCATCCAAATTTTTGGGCTAGTATCAGATATTTTTTGTTAAGTAATTGGGAAATTTTGCTGAGATCTGGCAACCCTGACACTGGTTCAGATCGGGAAATATCTATAATATCTAAAAACATGATTTCTTACTTGAAAAGTTACATTATTTTGAAAATAGCTCCAAAAAAAAAAAAAAGCTAAAAATACAGTTAAGCTAGTAGCATCGCTACGTGTAGGTAGCTACTCTGCAAAACTGATATGATGTCATGACACAGAATCAAGTCTCTTTTTTTTTTTTTTTTTTTTTTTACACTAACACATAGCTGATTTTTAAGTCTTAAAGTATCACGACATGATCCCAAATTCTGACATGATGCTAAATTAGTGGTTATAATCCTCTACTGACTACGTGCATTAGCCGTGTAACTCCAGAGGCAAGATACAGACTTGGCTGATTTGTCGGAATCGTAAAACTGGTGAAGATCCGATTTTTTTTCCCGTAAATTCCTCCTTTCAAATCGTCTCTCCTTTTGACTCATGTTTCCTAAAACTCGTTCCTTGTTAGTATGCAGAGCACTCGGACACGGATCAGCACATTTCCATATGAAAGGCTCTGCATCACTTCTGGGACACAACAGCCACTTTGTCACCTTCGCCAAGAGCCAGATCAACTATTTACACCATGAGCTTCGCTCGGAAACTCATTACACCTCATCTTTAAAGTAACACTGTCTAAAGTTTCTCTGCACATTACAAACAAGGAGGCTCATTTCATTGCTCAGGAGAGGATGTTCATTTTCTTTCTTTCTTTTTTTTTCCCTTTTCCAGTGTTTTTTTTCCCCCCTCACAAATTTCAGTGCACACATTAGCCATCGTCTGATTGTCCCCATGTTCTCTCTTTGACTCATATTTACTTGCATTCTCTTAAAAAAAAAGTCTTTTCTTATTTTCATTAAAATTCTCAAGAGTTGCTCCGTCCCCTCTACATCCACGCATCCATCCATCATGTCATGGCAATCATACTAACAGAGAATCATAATTTCTACTTGCTTTTCTTTTCTTTCTTTTCTTTTTTCTTTTTTTTTAGGCTAAGAAGGTGTAATCTTGGCTTTATCACCTTTAAGTTTTTTTTTTATACAGATTGGCACATGAGCGTTTTATTCAAAATTATTATTAGAAGCTGGAAATCAGGTGGAGATTCTGAACACTGTGATTTGAACTTTGAACTTTTTTTGGACACTTTACTGCTCCTACACTCTGAGAAATAAAGGTACAGAAATAAAGACTTGTATCTTTAACCTGGGAATAAAAGATACATACTGTATTAAAGGTGCAATACATGACGGTTGACTCAGCAACAAGAAACCATGCAGTTAAGTACCTTGATTTCTGTATTAAAAAATATATATAAGTATAAGCTAAATGTTCATCAGAAAAAGTTTTTGACTTACACCTTATCCACATTTTGATTTTCTAGAGAAAGAAGCGTAAGATCGCGTCAGAGTGTTATCGATGTGAAGGTTTTTATTACATAAGTATCACGAGGGCAAAAAAAAAAAAAAAACTCACTTAACTTCATAAATGTGTTCCTAAGTGACTTGTTTATTAAAGTATGTTTATAAAAGATTTCAACATGAATTATAGTGAAACTTCTTCATCTGATTATTTTAGCAAACAGTCCGAAGTGTGACCTCTGAGAAAACCGTGCTGAGTTTATCAAAATGTAAAAAAAATAAAATAATAATAATAATAATAAAATCAATCAATTTATACAGAAACATAGCTGTGCTGAGAGAGTACCAAAAGGTTCTTGATTTCTAGTTTTGACTTTTCAGCACGGTTTAGTTTTCAGAGAGAAATTTCAGAGAGCATCAGACAGACTAGATGATCTTCCTGATTTGCATATTTTAATTGCCTGAATATTGTGACACATGCAACACAACATCAGTGTCCCGGGAAAGAAATAAACACTAACTCAATAATTCGCTGCTAAACTTGAGTGCTGTGTTTCTTAAAATTTCACCATGAATTTGAAACTATTCAGTAAATACATCTAATTAATCTTTTTTTTAATTGCCACAGCTGCAGTCCGAACCGTAACCTCTGAGAGTGTGTTACAGAACAACACACTTTAATAACTTAATAACACTTAACAGGTTTCACAAACAGCTGCCATTGTGTACATGTTGTCCTCATTATGTTCTCCCAGACATGGTTCATCAAAAAGTTTTTAACTGGACCAAAATGGTTTAGTTTTAACAAGAGGATATTGTTATCGATGTGCAACATTTTTTATTGCATAAATATCGCGATGCTACAGAGTATCAATGGAGGAGGGGGAAAAAACACATCAACATTTCACCATAAGATGAAACTATTCAGTAAGAATATCTCATTATTTTAGCACACAGTTGCTTCCTAAAACTGTGGCCTCTAAGAAAACCGGTTCAGAAGTTTTGCACCGCCGCTCTCCGGTCATGAATACCAACATGAAGAAGCGTTATGAGGCGTTATGAAGCGTTATGAGCGGGTTTACCTACCGGCGCTGAGCTTCACCAGTGTGGGCAGGCGGAATTTGCCCACCACGGCGTCCAGGGGCAGCGACACTGCGCTCCACGAGAGCTCCGAGATGCTCGCGGACAGTTTCTCCATCTCTCCGGCATCATCACCGGGGTCGCGGCGGCACGGGCGCGCGCGCGCGTGGAGGAGGAGGAGGAACGAGGTTCCGGTGGCGGGGGCGCGCGATCCGCTCCTGCAGAAGCGCCGTCGGTTCTCACCACGCGCACAGAAGAGAAGAGTGTGAATGAACAGAGAGAGAGAGAGAGAGAGAGAGAGAGAGAGAGAGAGGTGCTTCTTGGCTGTAGCTCCGCCCATTCACTCCTCCCGCCCGCGTGCGCGCGCGCGCACAGTGTCTCCGGTTGCGTCTCCTTGCGCGCGCACAAGTTGTAAGTTAATCATGGTGGTGTTTTGCTAAACTTTTTCATTCTTACCCGTCATACATAACGTCCAAAATTATGTTCAGTTAATTTAATGATTTTGTAAAGTTAAGTTAATGCTTTTTTTTAATTAATTAAAACTAATTAAAAGATCTAATTTAACTAATTAAAGAAATCACAATTCCCTTAAATTAAATAAAAACTGTACCATCAAGCAACAGTCCTAAACTGTGAAATTTTTGTACATGTCAAAAATATTTCTATATTTTGTTCAAAAATATTTTTTATATAATTTTGGTCATCAACATTAAATATTTAAGATCTGAAGGTTAACTATTTTTGCTTAGAAACATTGAATTATTATTATTATTATTATTATTATTATTATTATTATTATTATTATTATTATTATTATTATTATTATTTCAGGTAGAATTCAACTAACTTTTTCCTTTAGCCTAATAAGTGAAAGTCAAAACATATTACCTTAATCCCTTGCAGTGGAAATGCTTGATAGAAATAAGAGGATGTGGTCAGCATCAAACAGGAAGTTAACCCTGCAAAATTTGGTGTAGGAAAAACGACATATGCTTTTTTTTTTAAATAAGGTTATAAAATTGTTGTGACTAATATATTCCACATATTATTGATGCACACGTATACCTAGTTCCCAGACTGGGAGAGGGAAAGTGGGATTATGGAGTGGATAACAATCCATACACTAGAAATGTGTGCGCACCACAGTGACCTTGTTTCCCATGCAAAGCCTGAGAAAAAGAAGAAAAACATGTCTTCCTTTTCCAGTGCCCAGATTGTTTGGGCTAGTTTCAGGTCTTTTGTGTTTTTGGTTTTTGGAGATGTAGTTAGGCTGGAAATTTTGCTGAAACTTGTCATCTCTGGTCAACCATAGTTTATATGTTCTTGGTGATGGGATACACACCTGCTGTATCGAACAAAGTTGCTACTAAATCCACTCAAAGCTAGCTGCTAGCCTATGCTGGATGACTGTGTTGTTGACCCTCAACTGCCTATTATGGAGTAAAAAAATTCACTAGATAGTAGCCTATAGCGTAATTCAATTTTGTTTGAAGCAATGACATTATTAATGGTGTCCCTTCGACCAATAGGTTTAAAGAGAATGAAAAGAAGTAGTTCAGTGATGCTTCAGGATTCTACTGTTTGTTTTTGTTTTTTGCAAATAAGACAGCTTTAAAGTGAAATTATTTTCTAAGATTTCATTGATATTTAATATAACAATACTACATACTACTATGTGAAAAAAATTTTTGTTTTAAAATAATTTTTCACATATTAAGTTAAACCTATGCTGATGTTAATCCTTAATCTAGGCAAAAAGTATAGAATGTGTATTATTAGCTATCTGCTGAGATTTTAAAGATAAATCACAGAGTGGGTGACTTTCATAACCAGTTTTCATTTGAAAAATAAATAAATAAAACCAGTTTATATTTAAGACATGACTAGCAAGTGGAATTTATTAGCCTAGTTTACTGTTTTGTTAGCAGGAAAGGAATACTGAAGTGTACAGATTAGGCTACTGCACTCATTGTTTATTAAACCTTTTTTGCATGTTCGACTTAAAAAAAAACTATTTTCTTTTTCTTTTACTAATTTATTTGTTTGTTTTAATCTGTTGTAGAAAAAACAAACAAACAAACAAACAAAAAAAAGCTAGCTACATGCTAGCATTTGGCGAGAACGCTGTTGCTAGGCAACTGGGAATCATGGATACCAAAGTGGATAATACCTGACGCTTGAATGATTTAGCTAGCAAGCTTAACCTTAAATCTTTTAAATAAGCACAATGTAAAGGCACAAGGATAGTGAAAGAGACATAAAACCATAAAGGATATCAATATTTCTCTCAGATATGCTGTTAAATCACAAAAAATATACTCGGTATGACTAAAACAAATGTGCAGTAATTACACGAAATAATTACACATAACCAGAATTCCATGGATTCCGCCATCTTGGGGAAAAAAAAACAAAACGTTAAGCCATTCAGAAAAGTTTGACCTTTTAGGTCAATATTAAGTGGTAAATATCGCAAAGGCGATTCATTTATATTGAAATTTCATATAAACTTGTTTGTGTGTAGCATTAGTGTTAGCTTTATGTTTGTTATGTGATTCTTACACGTTGTCCTTCCAGAAGTTTCTCAAGTTCAGCTTAATAGGTAGCCCCTGGACCTGGACGCCATTTTGATTAACACTCACTTATCGTGCTTAAAGAGTGGTTTTGATATTTTTGTTAATCCGAACAGTAATATTAATCAATTATTGTAAAACCTATACATGTCATATGAACTGTAATACCTTGTTTTGTTAAAAAAATACCTTTAAAATGAAGGATTAAAATAAAAATATGCATTTGCAGTCTCTGGGTTTTACCAGAACTTACCTCAGAGGACCTGGAATAGTTTCAGGGTTTTACAATTAAGGTAATATACTGTAAGCATATAATAAATCGACTACCAGGATTGAATCATTAGGAGGCCAGGTAACCTAATAACACACCGCTACACAGGTAAAATAATCACTAATTTTGAAAAATGTCAGAACTTTTAAATAATCTCACATCCACCTCACATTAATCAAGAGGTAACATCATCTCCAGTCAGAGGAAAAGCCTGAGGATTGTTGTTCTTTCAGCCACTAGGTGGCATCAAGTTGTCGTTTAGAGAAGCATGACTCATTTCCCATCCCCTAAACATGCATTTTCTGGGCATCATGGATTATTTTGTTATTTAGTAAAGTCTGGGAAATGAATGTTGAGTTGTGTGTGTGTGTGTGTGTGTGCAAGTACTGCTCAAAATCATATTAACAGATTTATGACAACTTATACCACAGTGCTACTGAATTGAGGATTCTGATTTCCTATCCAATGTTGATTCATTTTCTAAAACAGCAGCTCTGACAATGGTGCAGGTTCGTATTAATGCGCTCCTTCTAATACCTTATCGTTTCTATAGTAACAGCTCACTGACAGGGATTTATAGTGTGAATGCTTCATATAAACAGATTAAAAACGCATGTAAACGCTGATACGTCTACGTTTTCTGGAAGGAGATATTTAACATTTAGAGAAGGAGTCTCCAATCTCAGAGGTAAAACTAAATAACTCTTCTGACATTTTCAGGACAGAAGAGCTGATGCTTTGTGGCTTCTCTGTAACACGAAAAGCTGTGTCTTATTAATGAACTTCATGAGAAAGGAGAAAAAAAAGGGAGGCTGGTGAGGGAATGACTGTTTATAGCTACTTTAACATAACTGAGAACTTGTTTTTGCGGACGTTTCACAACGTTAAATGTAACAGTAAATGAATTTTTAAAAAGTGTTACAGGTCGTATAAAAAATAAAACTGTAATCGTTGACAAACTGCTGCGTTATGAGGAATAAAACACTTCAGGGCATGTTGTTATTGGAAAATAATCAGCTTCAAGGTGCTCACGATATCTGTGCTTCATCACACCAACTCAACGCTGATTATTTTCCTACAAGCACATGACACAGTGCTTTATTCCTTACATTGTACATGGTAAAATGTCTTTCACTATTTTTCTATTTTATTTATTTATTTATTTTTTTTAAAACCTGCACATTGTTTCACAGCCCGGGGAAAAAAAAAATACACAAACATGTAACTTAAACAAGCTTATTTTTTTTAATGGATCTGCAAAAAAAAAAAAAAAAAAAAGTAATTTCCACAGAGAACTACACCCCACCCACCCCACCCCTCGTGCAGCTGCTTTTTTTCCTCTTCTCTTTTTTTTTTTGCTGCACAAATGCACAAGTCTTTAAAACCAAAGAAAAATGGCATGCAGGAGAAAAAGGGGGACAGAACAAAGGTGAGTGACAAAAAAAAAACAAACAAACAAACAAACAAACAAAAAAAAAAAAACATTCAAACAAAAAGGTGAAGTTATTCAGAAAATAAATGCCATTCTCTTCGGTTCAAGCGATGTCGGTGTCTGTTCTGGCGAGCCTGGTAGTATCGTTATACAGATGGTGTGTGTGTGTGTGTGTGTGTGTGTGTGTGCGTGTGTGAGAGAGAGAGAGAGTATGTGTGCGTGTATGCGTGTTGCTTAGAGTGGATGGGAAGTTCAATCTTTCGGCTCCATGTTAAGGCACCAGACAAAAGAAATAAAAAAAAATAATAATAATTTTTAAAAAGAGAACAAAACATGAGACAAAACTCCTTACACACTAACTGTTAAGTCATTTACACACAGAAACCCAACCACCAAACCAGAAACTGTACACAGTCATGAGCGCTCGGGTCATTCAGCTCATTTTTCTTTCTTTTTTTTTTTTTTTTTTAAACACACTGATGAAAAAAGAAAAAAAAAAAAAGTCCGAAAGGTTCTGAGGAACCCTCTTATGTCAGATTTCATCTTTATTTAAAAATGTAGTGGTGAAATGTTCTGTTGTTGGTTTTTCCTTTCTTGTTTCAAACTTTTAAAATAAACGACAGGAAACGTGACATGATTTCTCTTTTTATCTATACAACTGCCTTTCTTCATCAGAAATAAAAACTGTCAGCAAGCAGACGTGAGCGAAAAAACGCAGGAAAGATTAAACCGAGAGAGAGAGAGAGAGAGAGAGAGAGAGAGAAATGTGGGAGATCGAATGAAAGAGGGAAACAGAGAGATGGTGAAAGAGTGCAACTGGAGGAAGAGTTAGATACAAAGTAGGAGGAAATGAGTGTAAGTGAGATGAAGAGACAGAAGAGAAGAAACTGCATGTGTAGGCGTGTGTGTGTGTGTGTACGTGTGTGTGTACGTGTGTGTGGAGACGTGCTCGTGAATGTGTGTGATGGACTGTTCAACTGCAACACTTGGTCTTCCATCCTGTGACTCCGCCTCCGGAGCTGATGTCGACGTTTTCACTGTTGGGCTCTTTTACGGGTGTCTGGAACGAACGAACGAACGGACACACACACACACACACACACACACACACACACACACGAACAAATCAATATAAACACACGTCAGGGGTGTCCTCAGACCCGACGTACGGACTCTAGAGCTAGCTAACTAGCTAGTGCGTTTAACTAGATTTAGCCGACTTTACTCTGGAAGTCGACACCCGGAATTACGTCATCTTTACTTAAAATAAAAATTTCAAAAGTGACAGTTTGCCAAAAATAGTTTGTGACAACATTGTGTGTGTGTGTGTGTGTGTGTGTGTGTGTGTTTTCGAAAGGGATATCACACATGCACACGCACCTTTCTGAGGATGTCTTCTGCTAACGTGAGGAAGGCCTTCTCGATGTTGATGTTGGCTTTCGCACTCGTCTCAAAGAAACGGATTCCATGTTCCCTGGCAATCTGAACACACAGAGAGGAGACAAACTTGAGTGTGTGTGTGTGTGTGTGTGTGTGTAAGATGGGTGAGACACACATACACACCATTCCGTGATATATGGATTACAGCACTGATACACTGATACGTGTTTAGAAGAAAGTCTGTGTTGCACAACAAGCATACTTCAAAACAGCCTAAGCTAACTTACCACACACACACACACACACACACACACACACACACACACACACACACACACACACACACACACACACACACAC
>JAKKZL010000300.1:0-10828 GCA_037576815.1 Pangasius larnaudii
TTGGGATGAACTGGAACTGGAGACTCCTTACCCAACATCAGCGCCTGACCTCACTAATGCTCTTGTAGCTGAATGAATACAAATCCCCACAGCCGCGCTCCAACATCTAGTGGAAAGACTTCCCAGAAAAGTGGAGCTCATTATAACAGTAAAGAGGAATAAATCTGGAATGAGATGTTCAACAAGCACATATGGGTGTGCTGGTCAGGTGTGCACATACTTTTGAGTGTATAAGTGTTCCTGAGAAGAGCCAAATTTTGTTCAGCAGATCTGGGAAAACAATGTGTTCTAATGAGACACGATACATTTTTTAAAGAACACTAACTGAATGCTTTCTCTGTTGTAGCCCGAATACAAAATAGCTGATCCCATTTGCACCTTCCTGTTCTCTCTGTTTGTCCTGGGGACAACAGTCACCATTCTCCGGGATGTGTTCCGCATCCTCATGGAGGGTAGGTTTGTTTCAGTGCTCAGTTTGTGTTAATCAGACTTCAGTGGTTGAGGCAGTGAAAATGGCCTGGATGACTGAGAGCCTTTGTACATATGAAACAACAACTCCTGTAAAAGGTGCAGAAAATGCACCAGTAATGAATCTGCAGCGTTTCCAGATATGGATTCTTAATAAAAGTATATATTTTGGACGGGCTGCGTTGGTGATATTGCATGTGTTGAAATGACAGGAAATCTTCCATTATTCAGAAGCCGAAGCCCCTTGGATGATTTAAAAGTTTGGGTTCTGAGTCGCACAACACAAAACCTATCACTGGGATATTGTTATACATACATGCAGAGATACTGCCATCCTCACACATTTCCTCTGCTTTACTGAAGTTTTCCTAAAACATAAATGCTTACCTGGCTTTCCATAATAAGCTTTGCACAGACAAGGTCAATATTCTGGCGTGTTGAAGAGAAACATGTATCGTCTGTTACCAAACAGAGGCAATAAACGGCTATCTTGCTCTTTGATTGATTTTCTTTTACAATACATCCTGTGCACTTCCCAGGAATTAATTAATTTTCTTAGCTGGTAATGTTCTTTTGTAGTACTTCATGCCATGCGTTTTCCTTTCAGGGGCTCCCAGAGGAATTAAATTTAACTCTGTGAAGGAGGTGCTGCTATCGCTGAAATCTGTAAAGGCCTTGCACAGTCTGCATTTGTGGGCTCTAACTGTTGGGCAGACGCTGGTTTCTGTCCATGTGGCCATCGGTAAGACACCTGTACTTCACTTACACAGATGTATTTTACTAAAACTAACTCAAATGCTGTAAACAGGACAAATGAAAATGCTGTAATCTCATCCTCTGATTGCTTATTGTATGATTGTATTTAGCTTCCCTTTGATTATATTTGTACTGTTCATAATATTTAAGCTAAGGTTAAAGGCTAAGTGAAGAACTGCATGCCTGCTAGAATAAAACACCATTTTTTGTTTAATTAGAGGAAAACGCAGATCCTCAGAGTGTCCTCAAGGAAGCTACAGAGCTCCTGCAGACCAAGTTTGGCTTCTACAGCACCACCATCCAGGTAGAGCCCTACAGTGAGGACATGGCCTACTGCACCATGTGCCAGGATCCCATGGACTAATATCACCAAGAACATCCGGTGAGGAACGCTGTCCTGGAAGTGGCCTGTCCAAAACATGTGTACATTGTTTTTTTTGACTTTGTTGGGGTCCATATGCAGAAATGCTGCTGGTGCATTACAGTATCGTTTGTTATACATACACGCAGAGATACTGCCGTCCTCTCACATTTCCTCTGTTTTACTGAAGTTTTCCTAAAAACATAAATGCTAAAGCAGCTTCCCACAATAAGCTTTGCACACACAATGTCACTATTCCGGTGCATTGAAGAGAAATATGCATCGTCTGTTACCAAACAGAGGCAATAAACGGCTATCTTGCCCTGTACGGAACTCCTCAAAAGAACCACAAGACCTAGATTAATATTTGACACTTTACATCGATGGACCACGTTGTAAGAAGCAACATGACACTTGAAGCTGTTTTCTTTACTCACTTTCAAACAGAGATCATACACAATGGCCCCTAATCATCAGAGCTGTATAGGTTTAAACTGGAAAACCGGCGCACACAATGACCGTTTCCCTGCATTTCAATCTGAAGCTTGATTTGAAATTAAATAATTAAAACCAACATAATAAGACCTGTGCGCATGGAAACCTGATTAAAATGTAGTTCCATGGGTGTGCAGTTTGTAAATGTTAATTGCAGGGCTCAGATTTAGCTCATTACTCCTTCCAGTGAGTAAGAGGCATATTTACATACAAGAGGCGTCATGGAGCTGCTCTGGATGAGGACCACACGCCTGTTGTGGATTTAATTTATTCTGGTATTCTGACTTTTGATTGATTTCTTTTTGGATTATTTGAAGGATTTGTTTATTTTAGTCATGTTACATCTATCATTTTAACACCTCCTCATTCAGAACTGTGATACGTATAATATGTGATTATTTTTATTTTATTTTATTTTTATCCAGCATCTCAGAGCTCCACCAGAATTTCGCTTACCTGTGTTTATGAATAAAACTGTAAATAAGTCTGACAAAAAAAACAAAAAAAAACAAAAAACAGAGCACATTTCTATAACAGTCTATATAGGATTCACACGCCTGAAGCCGATTCATGATTTGCACTCAAATCGCAGTTAGACTGTTTTGTGAAGAAGATGCTGTTCGTTCTTTCATTGTTCAGTGCACTCAAATCCACACTCATTTCTACGCCGCTTTGATGAATATATACTTTTCTGTGTACATTTCTAGATTTTTTTTAGTGTTTTGTCTTGCAAAACACTTCCTCAAAACAATTCTAGCGACTCTTAGTCCACAGGCAGGAAGACTATAGGAAGATAGTGAAAGATGGGTTTCAGGGCGACTGCTGAGAGGACAGTTGGGTCTGGGTTTTATGCCCTCTCTTGTCTGCTCCTTTAATCATGGACAGTAAACCGTTCTACCCACGATATGGAGAGAGATCATTTGAGCCCAATGTACAAGCTAACAAAAAAAATAAAACTATGAGAAATTCAAGGGACTGAATATCTAACGAGTGTCACAAGTCTGATTTTACTCGGCCAGCTTGCAATCCACAACAGGGAAGCTGAGTAATTTGGACAATTCTGGTGCTGATGCATCAAATGAACCGTTCCCATGTGATAAGGAGAGATGTCTATCCTCATTCCAAGTGCATATGATTTTATGTCGGCTTTGAGTGCAACCACACTGCCATAACTTCCGACAGATGTGACTACCACATTCCAGTGCTCAGCTCAGTGCTGCCGTGTCCCTGCGTTATTCCATTAAAGGGACTGAATCAAAACGCTAATGCAGATAATGAACGGGTGAAACCCATAAGGAACAGGAAACACATTCAAGTGACATCAGAAAACTAGGAAAATAGGAGTTAAAGGCGGTTAATTGACCAGTCCCTAATGGTAATATTAGCATTTTTGTATCATTAAAAGGGCGTGGCAAACACCTTATATGAATAGAAAATGTGTAATATTAACCATGCAACTGAAGAGTTTTAGAAAAAAAAAACCCTGAATGTATACAATTTTTATTGTTTATATCTATGCATCAGTTAAATAATTAACAGCAAGCAAACAGTAGCATTGTAGCAAAAATCTAATCATCACAATATCATATGTTGGAAACTCAAACTTGATAAAGATCATCAGGTTTAGTGTCAGCATGTCCTGGATGACTCAGGATGGACATTTCGCTCACCAAAATGTTTAAATGAAGCTTTAAACTTAAATCTAACTTCAGCTAATTCAATGTATTCGAGCTCTAAAATGAATTAAAAAAACAGAAGCATTTTGACCTTAAAACATTCATTCATTCATCTTCAGTAACTGCTTTACTCTGGTCAGGATCTTACTGAGGTGAGAATACACCCGGAATGGGACGCTACTCCATCCCACACACACACACACACCCCTAGAGGCAATTCGTCACTCCGTCCACCTACCTGCGTGTTTGTGGGAGGTGGAGGGAAAACAGAGAAGTTTAAGCCGAGCTCAGGATCCATCCTGCGACCGTGGAGCTGTGAGGCAGCTAATTTTAGTAAAAACACAGGATTACAAACTTACTGGATCCTGTCTTTCACTGAAACTGTGGGAGCAGCTGGTTTTCACTCTGCGCGCACATCTTATGCCGTTTGTAAGGAAACCAACAAGAACCTTGTTATTTTACGGCAACCTCAGACAAAAGCACTTCTAACTCGGCGTTATTTTCCCCCCACTTTCTTTCCTTGGATCCTGGATAACTGGAGCATGCTGAAGAAATTAAGCTGTGTTTCATGTAAAATTAGAGGCACAGTATATGAGGGAAGTGATATATATATATATATATATATAATATATATGAGTACACTGTGAGGCCAGAAGTATGTGGACGCCGGACCATCACACCTACATGTGCTTGTCGAACGTCCCAGTCCAGATTCCTTTGCTGCAGTAATAACCTCCACTCTTCTGGGAAGGCTTTCCACTAGACTCTTTCTGCTCATTCAGCCACATGAGCATCCATCCAGCTGAGGCTGATTCGTGCTCAAATCACCGCTGGCTTTAATGTCACACAGCAGCGTCATCAATCAGATTGGTTCCTACGTCTTTCCGCACACTCGAGTCTGCACTCATTTCTATGTGACTTTGATGAATAAGGGCCATTATCTCTAGTTCGTATGCAAACACTTGCCATGTAGTTGTTGTGCTTTCAGGTCTGCTGTAAAGTGTTTTGATATTGTGGGCTGCACTGTAAGAGAAAAAAAAAAGGGTACTATACTTGCGGAATACCCAACAAGGCGAGGCACGCTTGCATGAGTGCTGTTTTAAGCCTAAAACTGCCAACCAAAAGATTTCTTATGAAAGGACCTCACTGTCTTGCTGAAGTACTTAAATTAGTGTATATTTAAATCACTTTTGATAAAATGGATATATTTTACAAGAAAACACTTCAGCGTACCACGCCATGTTGAACAAGTGATAAAAGCTGGACCAACTGATAAATCTGAATATTTTTATAATAGTGCTGCACTTAATGTATGTCCAGCACTGGCAGAGAATGTCAATGTAAGCAGAAGATTATAGAAAGTGTTAGCGGAGTATAAGATATCTGTCTTCCACAACAGATTATTCACTTGGTCTTATACTGGATTTGCGTTTAGGGAAAGCGTCGGTGCTCAGACATCTGCTTGGAGCGCAATTTGCCAGGAAGGTGGAACAGCTGAAATATTTCTGTACCACTTTTCAGATGTGTTCCTGGAGCTAAATCTGAGCTGACGTTAGGACTTTCAGATTTTATAAGAATTAATTTGAATAATAATTCTTGGGGTGAATATGCACCATAAACCAAAACAGATTAGCGAGAGAAGCACATCAGCTAAATCCACCAACGTAAAGAGTAATATTCCTCTGAAAAAAGAATCCTCAGCCCAGAGTTCAATTCAAGGCAGAATGTCTGTTAATCAGTTATGCTTCTGATGTGTCCTGCGTTTTTGTGCTGTTAAAAGTCAGTGTTTTACCGTGAAAACTGTAAATACTCTTACTGTGGGTCTGCCAAGTCCTTGTGAATGTGTGTACATATATTTTGCAGATTGTATAAACAGAGTCCTTTGTGGAAATGTTTTATGGTGGTACCATACGTATCTACATGTTATCATTTGTCACTTGAGCTTTTTGTAAACCACAATAAAATAAACAAGAAAAAAAAAAAAAGAGAGATTTATGAAGTGTATGAGTGCTTACACAAGAGATCACGCTGCGTTATCCAACTCATTAAGCATTCGATTTTACAACATTTAAACTATTTTCCATAAACTGGTTGCTCTGGGGTGATGTTTCTTACCCTCTTCTGCCACATCTGATTCCTCAGACACATTAAGAGCACAATTAAAGAGCGAATCTGATCCCACGAAGGAGTCTAAACAACTCATGAATGAAAACAGGGGCATCTCACAGCCCTGTGTTCAGCACTTTTATTAATGAGCCTGAAATGAACATCACGCTCTTAGTGTAGCTGGCAGCTGTCCAGATGTGTCTGTACGAGCCAATTCCGGCTGCTGGGTTCAGTAGTTAAAGGCAAGAAAAATGAGGCAGGAGATCAGCTGTATTGCCTCACACTCCATCACACAAAGCTTTTAC
This sequence comes from Pangasius larnaudii, assembly GCA_037576815.1. NCBI lineage: Eukaryota > Metazoa > Chordata > Actinopteri > Siluriformes > Pangasiidae > Pangasius > Pangasius larnaudii. The sequence goes on from JAKKZL010000300.1 coordinate 6,168, forward strand.
ATTTGGGAGGCAACATTAATTCAGCGCTGATCGATGGCTGTGGTTCAGGTAACACACTTTGCTGGCTATTGGACATCAAGATGACGGATACAACACGAATAGGTCCAGGGCAACTTTCCAGACAAGTATGTTTCTCTTTTCGTGTCCACCAAAACACAGTAACCTATTAAACCTTGGAAAGAACTGATCAAGACAAAAAAAAAAAAAAGTCATCGAAAATGTACTGCTGACTTGTTTAATTAGGACACAAACACATTATACAAAATGCTTAATACACTGCAGACATCTGCATACAAATAAAACCAAACCTAGAAAGTCTTCGTTTTTAGAAAAATCTGTAGCAGCTCAAAAGTGCTGTTGATGTCATGACACAACTCCTCTTCTGTATAACTGTACAACACAGCAATGAATTAAAAACCAAAGTGCACAAAATATAAAACCTACGAGCTTTCGCAAACTGTACCAAAATAGCACTCTCTTTTCCAGTCCCCAAAATAAGTTAGGATTCTTTTTAAAAAAATCTGATCGTCTACGTGAAGTCATAGAAGAGTAAAAACAAAGGGTTGGACTTGAGATTAATGTAGCACACCATAAAGCCTAGACTGGTCGATCAAGTGTGTTTGCATGGCTTATTTCAGCGCATCTAGGGCACTTGCACGGTCTCTGCCGTGCACTGGTGGACGGCGGTGGCAGGCGTGTCGTTTTCCTGAGAGCAGAACATGGTGCTAAACTGCGCTTGGGCCTCGCGAACGAGTTTGTGCATGACAGGGCCATCCAGGCCACTGACACAGTGCACACGCACGAGCCCCGACTGGCCGGCTGACAGCACCCAGCTGTGAGCGTCCATGTTTGGGTTGAAGCACACCTACAGGAGGAGAAGTGTTAAACACCAGCGCTGTGCAGTTTTTACTTTTTTCCCCCACTGTGGATAAAACCCTGGAGCACTGAGGTCATGAAGTGAAACATATTTAGATTAGACACTCAAACACATGAGGCTTTTACACCTGAAGAAAAGTTTTTGAACAACATACCAAAAAAAACACTGAAACAGGCAAAAGGGTGTCTCCATTATTTTTTGTCCACAAATGATACTGACATTCATGTTAAGAGGTAACCATGGAGACAGATGCATAAATGCTCTGATGGATGGATGGATGGATGGATGGATGGATGGATGTTGTCCTTCACATAAGTATATGTGAGATATGAGCAAAAGTTGATTATAATTGTATCTATTCAGAAATTGCTGAGGCTTTAGAATGAATATTTTAAGTCCCCAGATGTTTCTTTTTGTGGATAATATTTCATGGATAATAATCAATTTCAACCTCATCCATACTCCACTTACATTTCCACTACAGAGCACCTGGGTTCTCCTGATGTTCTTACCTTGTAGAGAGCATTCAGAGGCATCTGATCCACCAACAGCAGGCCTTTAGTCTCGGAGGCGTGCAGCTGCTTCAGTATAGGCTTCTGTTGATATTTTATGAAAGACCTCTGTGTGGGGAAGAAAGACGGGCAGGTCAGTGTGTGGGTTTTCGAAAACACGCACACGAAACATATATCTGAAACATGAGCTTTAAGAATGCTAACATCCAACAATCTTCAGGATGGTGTGTGGAGCTGGAACGGCGGTCACCCTTTTACAGTCCAGGTCATTTAATAACGGCACCCAAGAAAGCGTGTGCGAGTGATGGGGAGAACTCAATTAGCCAAACAGCCCTGACTCCAGTGTGTGCATAAACGTGTGAAATGGACATGTGCATGGATGCGTGATGGTGGACGAGTGGAGCACAGCACAGAAAGGAACACACAGAGTGAGCCTTCAGTTTTTGCTTAAGGTTTGAGCCCTTTGTAAAGCATCACGGCTCCATTCTTTAACAAATCCAGAATAAAAATGATGGGTGCCGGATTTAATGGGTATAATTTCAAACAAGCAAAGTTGATCCTTTGACCTGAACGGAGAACTGGTTCAGAGTAGCTGGACTGAGTTATCTGAAATAATCGCGTGGCCGTGTTGTTTTTGGATTGTTCTTTAGACATGGCATATCTTTCTTTAAAATAAAATGCCACTTGGTTCGACATGCTGCTTTCTACTGCAGAGAAATTCATACATTTGTAAGTGTGGCTTAAGTGTCCGAGTATTTTTAGAGCCGCTGTATAAGAATCCAGAAAGTGAGAGCCGCGTCCCTGCAGTTCGTCAACAATCTAATCCAACAATCTCAGTAATCCAAGTTTGAAGAACAGGGTCTACAGGTAAAAGGATCAGAAGTCAAAAATAAGTTGAACTAGTGAACTGCAGAAGAAGAAGACGACACTCACAAGGTCCATGTCGTGGAAGCGGAGGTAGTATTTTCTCGCAGCCTCTCTGTAGGTCTGGGGCTCCTGCTGGACAGAGTCACGCTCTTCCTCCTTTTCCTCCTCCGGCTGAGCCTCCTCACATCTCTGCCCAGGCTCAAACTGCACCAGCTCTGTCCTGTACACCGGCTATACGGAGAAGGATATTTCACAATTCAGTGATGAGTGATTCTCAGTTAAGTGATATGTTATTGATACGTCCTGCGAACCTGAAGCACTACATGAATTATCCTTGCTTTTCCCCCTGATCTGGCCTGACTGAGTTACCATAAGACAAATAAGGAAATTTGTTGCACTGGATCATCATCACTGACACTGAGAAACATTTAAATGTGAATTCTTAGAACATCAGATATTTTCCTGACTGCTTGGTTCATCTGGAATATGCTTCAGGACATGCTAACGTCTAGTAGGAAATCAAGGAACATACAAATCGATGTCTCTTGCTGTTGCTGTAGTTGCAGTTCGGGTCACACAGCACAGAGCAAACAAACTCTCCAATGTTGTCCCCGATGACACAGCAGTTCATCCAGTCGGACACAGAGAAGCTCTTTGACAATGAAACAGAGAGAATCTTCAAGCCACTGCTTTCAGGGAACACAAATTTTAGTACAGGACATTACATAAAGTATCATCATATGAAGGATTGGCACAGTGAACCGGGTCTGTCCAATTCTCATGTATACTGTCTCACCCATACAGTAGCTTTCCTCGTACAAACGAAAAACGGCTTATAACCGAAGTAGCCTGAATCAAGGTAGTGAAGTCCTTGCTGCCCAAGCCTATAAAGAGAACACGGTCTTGTTTTTGAGGCCATATCTTTTGGAATACATGCAATCAAAACAACACAACGTGTGTCTTCACCTTTTGAGACATCAGGTAATCATCAGGTGGTGGAGTGAATACTCACGTGGCATAGCACGACTCCTGGGTGAGAAAAACTCCTGGCCAAAAGACAGGCCAGGACACGTCAGTGGGCAGGAAGCGCTTTATTGCCTGAAGAGGAGTGCAGGTCTTGGTCAAGTTCCACAGTTTAACCATGCGATCATCCCCTACTGTCACCATCAACTCACTACAGTAAAAAACAGAAGAGAAAATGGGTCAAAAAGCCACACATACTGCGGCCCCAAAAGGTATTTCGACACTTAAGCCACACTTACAGACGTGTGAATTTCAGTGCATTAGAAAACAACACGTCAAACCAAAGATTTATTTTTAAAGAAAGATACCCCAAGCACTCTTTTCAAACAAACAAAAAAAAACAATCAAAACCAGATTGTTATGAAAACAAAAAAAAAATACAGAAATAATAGATATACTGTTCAAAATTAGACAAAAAGATAGTTATTTATTTGGACCTTCAATATTATTTGGACATTCAGTTGCGGCTTCATTAAAGATCACAGTTACAGTGTTTTAGTATCTAGTTTGCTGTCCTTCGCAGAGCTTCTTTAAACATCTGGGCGTGGAATCATCCAGTTTCTTCAGCAGTTGTGATGGAAGTTTACACGGTTTCCTTAAACATCCAAATACTACTGTAAACTAACAAATGTTCTGTTAGCCATGTCAGTTCCAAAGTGCAGTAAGGTTAATGGGAAATGTTATTTCTGTTTCTTCCTCCTCAGTAAAACAGAGATCAGTGACTGAGTGACTGTGCTCGTGAGCACAGAGCGAGACTGCATGGCAATCCCTTCATTCAACACAATACCGATTTTAAACAAAATGTCTGCAGCGTATATATTACTCAACACAGTAAAACTTTGGAGAAACATTAATAAACACTATCTTTTCCTGCCCTGATGTAAAGTCTTCCTTGGAGCTGCTCAGTTTGCAGCAAGTGTTAGAGGAATGTTGCGATAAACTGTGATAAACATGAATAATCTGAAACTGTTACCTCGAGGCCCTGCACCAGCTGAGGCGGCGGATGGTGTTGTCATGAGCCAAGAAGCAGTGATAGGGGTAGAGAGAGAGACATCTGTCCGGAGATCTGACTCTAAGCAAGGGAGACTTGGAGCTCAGATCCCACAAAGCCACCATACCTAGAGAAGGAAGTATTTAAAAAAAAAAAAAAAAAAAAAAAAAAAATCCAGAACATTGAGAACATTGCAAACACTCAAACGATTTACACTTCGCTTAGTTTTGCAAAAAAAAAAAAAAAAAAAAATGATGTCCCGTGTATCCTGTTCTGCTGTTGTAGCCCATCCACCTCAAGGTTTGATGTTTTGTGACTTATTTATTTAGTTTAGCGTTTACTGAGTAGGCGTTTTAGGTAAAGGAGTAGATCTGGGGGACTCAGGGATGTT
>JAKKZL010000302.1:0-10808 GCA_037576815.1 Pangasius larnaudii
TAAATGTAGAAACATTTAATTTCATTATTTTTGAAGGCGTCTTTGCTCTACAGCATTTCTTTGCATGTGCCTAAGACCTTTGCACAGAACTGTATACATGTGTGTGTATATATATATATATATATATATGAATTAGGTGTCAAACTCGAGCACAATCAACTTTTATATATACAGTGGGGTCAAGACGTCTGAGACCCCTAAGTGAGAATGCTTCTATTTTGCATTCTTTTCTAATTTAATACAACAATCAATGACAACAAATTGAGTGAAAACTGGAATCTCTGAAATATTTACATGAATTTCAGAGTTTCTTAGAATTCGGTACGTCCGCTTTTTTTCCCCCCTTTTCTTTAATGACACTCCTAGCTAGAATCGACTTCTCAAGTTTAGTGCAAAGCCTCGCGATCCATTTTAGAGCCGAGTGTCATCTGATCACGCGCTTCAGTGGAAGAGATTAGATTAGACATGAGGAAAATCTGACCTTCTGTGCAAAGCAGTCGACATGGTCAGTAATACAAATCCGCTTACGTCTAAACAGGGACCTGGAAATTGTGCAGAATCTTGAATATTAAATATTGAAGATATTGAACATTTACTTTCTTTGTTTGAAATATTTCTAAATTCTAAAAACTTCTGTTTATTTCCGATTTTAAATGGAAAAAAAAACCCTCCCAGATTTTCAATGTGGTGTGAGACTTTTGGACCCCTGGACTGTGTATTTATAGCGTTATAACGGTGGATTCTTTCGGGCCTGTGAGTGTCTTAAGTGGTCGTTTTAATGAATTCGCATGTGGAACATCTAGAATGGCTGCATGCAAAAGTGCCAGAGACTCTATTAGCCACGATCATTTAGCTTGTGTATTTTGTCAGTTGTTCTCGATCCCTTAGTCAGTGTCACTTTCTGACCCCTGGACTGGTGATAGCTGGATATTTTGGATGATGGACTACTCTAAGCTCTAAAATCTAAAATGCAGTAGGCATGTGCCAGTAACAGAATCCTTTTATTTGGGTAACCATGTGGAAAATAAAGCTATCTACAGATGAAAGTTTGGTTCTCTGAACACTGAATAACCTCCATGGACGGTGTTTTATACATAGATATGCTTATTTGTGTGCGTGCACCATGCTAAGACCTCACGCAAAGTGACTTTTACTTAATATTTGCTGCCGATTATCCAGCGTTCATAGAACCACAGCTACATCCTTCATTAGCACTCTATTTCACCCCTTCTCACTGCCAGATGTGGTGTTAACACCTGGATACCACCTGCCACATGCTCATGAGGATCCATCTGGGAAGGTGTTCAGAGATAATCACCTTGCTCACAGCACTAGGAGAGGTGATGCTGACCTTGTAGAATCTGGGGAGGTACATGGTGATGTCCGGGTAGCTGCACCGCAGACCTCCTGGAGCGGCTGAATTCTGTGCAATGTGAAGAGAATTAGCGAAACAGGTGGAAGCATTAGGCCTCATTAGGCCTCAAGGAAAATAGCAGGCTAGTGCATATTGTCTCAGAGGGCCTTTCGGGTCTGCTAGGGAAAACCGCGATCAACAGTGAGTGGCTCTCCCATCTCCCGTGTGTTCACATTCCATCAACTTTTCTTTTTCCAACATATGTTGCATCTCTGCGTTGGGTCATACATTCACAATTCAGTAAATCACAATTAAGACAATAGCCTCCCGCAGTTCTGAATATTTTTAAACGCAGGTCTGACATCCCAGGATAGATTTTAACCAGTGTTTCAGCACTTACATTAACCCTTTGAGTCTTTGGGCTTTTGGGCTTTGAGTTTGACACTAATGGTAGAGGAACCAACTAAAATAGATAAGAGTGTAGAAGTTTATACATTTAACCCACAGAGTATACAGGCTTACTTTCAGTTTCTCTCCTGTAATGGCATGTACTAATTTCTGGTTAAATATTCCGCCAAATAATTTGTGTAACAATATTCTTAGCAATTCTTTGAGGACCCGGAAGGGAAGGTTAAGATCCCAGCATCTTTGAGTGTTCACACCTGGAAACGGCCCTTGGAGCACATTGTTGACAAGGTAAGAGTGTGTAAACCAGAAAGACCATTCTTACATTTCATCATCATTCCATGTTCAACAACGCAAGTGTAATGGAGCAGGTAGAACACCAATCTGCACTAATGTATACTGGACTCAGGATTATTACACTTTTATATTTGTCTAGAGGTATGACTAAGAAAAGAATGTTTATCTCATGCTTCCATGTGGGTCATGGAAACCACAGAGCAATTGATGCACCGCGTGATATTTTATGCAAAAAGCAATTTTGATCCAAACTGGTGCACTGAGGCCAATCAGCTCAACTTCTGCTTGGGCTTGTATGGGTGAGAGGTCTAACTGGCAGAATGAACCAAGGTCAGCCTCTGGTTTCATTTCCATGCCAACGACGGGCCGAGGTGACAGAACGAAGTCCTCTCCCTCGGAGTGTGCGTGGCTTTAATTCAGATTTGATTAGGGAGCCTTTAGAGTCCATTAACGGATCATAATCATGCATTCATGGAGCATTGTTTCTTCATAACGCCCAGTCTGCAATGGGTCAGCATAATCAGCGAGAGCACTGGAGCAAACATTTTTAAAAGCGTGACAGCGTGCAAATGTGTGTGTGTGTGTGTGTGTGTGTGTGTGAGAGACAGAGAGAGGGAGAGAGAGAGATGAATAAATCAATTTGAAACAGAAGCTGAATGTCCCTGTTTTCGGACAACGATATTGGATATGTCAATTTATGCTAATTCCCAAGTATGTAAAATACAATGATTCTATGTTTTTGTATCTTTGTATCAGATTGTTTTGGGTTTTTTTTTTTATTCAGATAAGCTAATTTCATGTTATTTTATGCCAGGCTCCAGTTGTTGTCGAAAATGAATCAACGTTTGATCTCACTTCAGCCAATGAGCATTTGCTGTCCAGTGAAGTAAGTATCAAGAGACCAACTTGTGCCATGGACTGCGCAGTCATAGGGTTATAGTGATACAGCTTCTAGATGTTTTTCCTCAACTCCACAAGCATAACCAGCCTCCCAAAGTCCCAGCGGTACCATTCAGCACTCCAAGAGAATACAATTGATCATATTCTCATCACATTGTAGGAAGGATAGCAGAGTTATCATCAATATAAATGATTTTCTAGCCAAGCTGGGCCCCTGCCAGATCACTGGGCAGTGAGACAAAGGCGATACTGAGTCCACAGTGAATGGTGCAGTGATGTATGACTGAGAGAAATCCGTTCTTACCGTTGTTCATCTCATCACTCAGATCATGCGCTGGATCATCTGTGAGATCTACATCGTGTGGCAAGTGTGCAACAGACAAGCAGGCGAGGACAACCCCCTCTCTGAGGATGCCACGTCCAGCCCCTGGAGACCCTGGGAACACATCTATTCCCTGTGTAAAGCTGCGAAGGGCCATGTGCCTCTTTACAACGTCTACGGGAAATATGTGGTTCGGCTCTACTGGATGGTGAGATCTCATCTCATGTTGTCATTGTTATTTCATTGGAATTGGAAAATAATCACACAATGACATTTGCACTTGTTTGTGAGTTTGTGCAGTGCAGCTGACTTTTAAATTTGAGGTTTTGTCGGTGTATTAGTAAGGCATTAGTGAGATGTTGTAAGCAGCAATATTTAAATGCTGAAAATGGAGCGTTTTTAATGTTTTAAACATTAAAAACATTTTAAAACCCTATTTACTCAAACACATTTAAAAAGGGAGTCCCATGTGCAGAGGCTGACTTACCAAAGCTGTTCTCGTGTACCTTTATTCCAACACCAGAGCCATTCCCTTTAGTCGTTACTATATAGATTACTGACATGCAGGTGCTGAATCCCATGATGTATGCACATGACCAGACACAATATGACCAAAAGTATGTGGACACCTGACCACCACACCCATATATGCTTCTTCCGCAAACTGTTGACACAAAGTTACACAATTGTATAGAACGTCTCTGTATGCTGTAGCGTTACAGTTTCCCTTCAGAGGCCCAAACCTGCTCCAGCATGACGACGCCCCTGTGCACAAAGCGAGCTCCATGAAGACATGGTGTGTGAAGAACTCGAGTGTCCTGCACAGAGCCCTGACCTCAACCCCACTTGAACACCTTTGGGATGAACTGGAACTGGAGACTCCTTACCCAACATCAGCGTCTGACCTCACTAACGCTCTTGTAGCTGAATGAACACAAATCCCCACAGCCGTGCTCCAACATCTAGTGGAAAGCCTTCCCAGAAGAGTGGAGCTCATTATAACAGTAGCGAAGAGAGACTAAAACTGGAATTGGATGTTCAGCATGCACATGTGGGTCTAATGGTCAGGTGTGCACATACATTTGGTCATATGCTGTATGTTAACGTTCGCTTAAATCCCCAACATGGCCATATAAGGGCGGATTGCCCAAAACAGTTAAGTTCTTAGGAAATTTTGTAATAATATCCACATTCTGCACGTGTCCATGTTTATATCTGGAAACATTTTTAAGCCTCACTTATTGTCTGCAGTAATAATCCATAAACGACAGATGCAGAACCATATACACTAAAGGTGTATAGAGTTTTGTGATCCACTCTAGGCTGTAAGAGCAACCACTTAAAGAGAACTTTTGATCAGGCTTATTTGAATGAGTCCAAAAGAAAATGCTTAGCTGGTTTCCTTTGCTGTGGTGCAGCATTAGAGAAAGCCCACGCTGACCTCAGTGTGATATCGACGCTAGCTATCGGGCAGTGAAGCATGATTAAGAGGTGAAACCCTCCACACCTACTGCCACGTATGTCTGCTTTCTTCCTCTTTAGGATGCCCAGAGATGTCCTGCAGGCAGTGATTAAGTGAGAGCACGAGTCTTATCAGACAGCTGAGTGTGTGTGTGTGTGTGGGTGTGTGTGTGTGTGTGATGGGTGTATAAATATGTCTCTTTCTGTGCTATAGCTTCTCTCTAAATGGCCACTGGCCTTAGCTGCACTCGGACTTGTCCAAATTTTGATTATCTACATTTATTGGCACCTCAGTGGATTGTTTAAAGATAATTTAAGAAATAATGTTTTGACCAATAGCACAAACTGGTGATTCAGACCTATAGGTGTCAGTGGGTTTCAGTTAAATGTCTATGCCAAAGGCCTATTTCTCTCTCTCTCTCTCTCTCTCTCTCTCTCTCTCTCTCTCTCTCTATTAAAATCAAGTACACTTCAGTCAAGGACAGTACCCCTACACTAATGGACTGTGGATATTTCGAAAAAAAAAAAAAAAACCCTCTTGACACATGCAGCTTTTCTCGAGCGAAGTACAGTCAAATATGAGAGGGAATATTTTGTCTCAAGTGCAGTTAATGCGGTTAAAATACCATTACAGGGCAAACCTTCACAGTAAATCTATGAGTGCTCGTGTTATCCAGCTAAGCCTCAGCTGTATAAATTGCCTTCAGTTAAACATTAATGGTCCATATTAAATGAAACCGTGTTTCGTTGTGGTTATAACACTGATCCTGCAGTGTGTTTGCATCTCCTGAGATTTACTCGGAGCACGAATCTGAACAACGTAGTTTTGGTCTTGGTATGCATGTGCAGTATGTATGCGTGCACACACATTTTCTCTCCTTGTCTATCTGTCTCAGGGCTGCTGGAGGAAGATCACTATTGATGATTTGTTGCCATTTGATGAAAAAAACAATCTGCTGCTTCCAGCTACCACCAGCCAGTCAGAGCTCTGGCCTATGCTGCTGGCTAAAGCTGTACTTAAGTTGGCCAGTACAGAGTAAGTACATTATCATGATTGGAGCTTGGTTAAGTAAGTTGAAATTCTTAAAATGAGAAACAACAACAAAGCTGATGAGTACTTAAAACCAAAGCAGACCCTTGTCTGATTTTATTCTGCTCCCTGTTCGAGTATCACAGGTGTTTGGATGATTGTATTGCTCTGTTTATGAATGCTTTAAAGACATGGTATAAGTGTTCCCATGCAAGAAGCAAAACTCACCTTTAAAATGAGTTGGTCATATTGTGCATGATTTACCTGCATCAGTCACTTCAAAGATGCATTTCTTGTTTTTTTTCTATGATCTTTCTTGAAAATGCAGTGATTTTAAATGTACTTCTGTTCTGATTTTTTGACTCTGCCATTCATGCACACACTTGCCGGGAAACATACTATTATCCAATTCTAGCGTGTTTCACCCCAGCTATCTTCCAGCAAGAAGAACGCTGAGCTTGTTTCACTCTGAAAACCATCATGTTATAGAAGAGAAATGTGGCGTGATTTCAGTCTCACATTATCTTTAAAACATAACCGCCAACAGACGTACTGACACGTGCAGCATAAGTTCGCCTGTGGTAAAATACGTATAACTGGTGACGTCTGAAGGCCTGCTGCGTCTGTGCACGTCACTGTAAGACAGCCGTGCTGATGATGGCGCAGCGTTTGCGTTCAAGTCGAACTGGTGTTAGCACGGCAAGAAGAGAAGCTGTGAAATGGTGCAGTTAATTAATAGCTGCTGGACTGCTTGAATGCAGCATCCCGTGAGGCGCAATTAGTGCATCAGCCATCTGGATTCTTCAAGAAAGAGAAGGAGAAAGGGAGCAATAGGCCACACACATGCACTCAGGCACAGGCACTTGATTCCATGAAACTGTCACATAATGAAGTTATGTATAGCGGATAGATTTGCTTGCTCTTGGTCGTATTGCACCCAGGAGAATGGTTTAATTTCCCTGTGTAGCTCATTTCAGTCAGTTCACAACTGTAGTCTCAATAATAACACCATCTTGGACTTACTGTACATTTATTGATGGCCTATTTCCTCCTTTTCAGCCTCATCAGCGTAGCAACTGAGTGTGTGCACTGAATGCGGCCTGCAGTTAACAGGACGTATAGAAAAACGGCCCACAGTCACATAGACAAAGTGGCCTAAATGAACCTTGATGCTTTTTGGAGTTGGAATTAACATTGCCGTTGCTCGTGTGAATCTCTTTAGAGTGGTGCAAAATACCAGCCGAGAGCTAGAAGATTTCAGCATCGTCCGCTGTCTGACGGGCTGGATCCCGGAGCTTCTCCCCCTTAAGTAAGACTCTTACTACAGCTCCCATTCTGCTAACCAGTTATTTACACTGTTATCCACTGTCCTTATGGGACTCGGATTGGTACCATGCCTATCATTTGTATATCTCCTGACACCATCGCCTCTGTCTTGCTCATTAGGGATAAATTTAGGGATAAACTTAGAAGTTTAAAAGTTAGATCCTGAATGTATATATTTCTGTAAAGCTGCTTTGTGACAATGTCCATTGTCGCAATTCAAAGAAAACTGAATTAAATTGAATTTATTACAAACTATAAGATGCATATCTGCACACATCACATCGCCACTGTTTACACTCAGCACCGGTCACATATGGACACTGGTGGTGCGTTGCCTAATTTTGCACTGATTTGGATATTCCTAACATATAACCCATATACGAGCATTATCACGTTGTTTTTATAAGGGTTCTTAAATTTAAAGTGATAGTCATGCATGCAGTCTTTCACAACATATGCTATTTATATACAGTACCTGCCTTTTTATTTTTGGTATTTATGCATAGGGCCCATATGGACATTTCTTCATTTTTTTTTTTTCTGTCAGCTGATCGAATGGAATTGAAAATGTATGTGTGCTATTGAATTGTCATAAACTGAGCAAAGAGTGTTTAATCAATATTTCACAATTTATTACTCACTCAATTTCACTAACTGCTTCATCTTACTTGGGGTACTTGCGTTACGGTCTGCGTGCATTTCCTTCCTGTGTCCACATGGGTTTCCTGCAGGTTTGGCAGTCCCGGGTTAAAATACGTCGAAGAAACATGGGAATACCTGAAAAACACCATTCCTAAGTTTCAGGAGATGGTTTTCTCCCAGCGTCCATAAACAAACCACTAGGTGGCCTGGGTATGCTAAATTGCCCCTAGGTGTTATCGAATGCCCTGTGATGGACTTGTGTCCCATCCAGTATGTATTCCTGGTTCAAGCCAGTGTTCCAGGGTTAGGCTCTGGCCCATGGTGACCCTGATCGGGGGAAACCAGTTACTGTAGCTGAATGAGTGAATATAATATAAATTATAAGGTATTTATTGGAGAAAAGGTGAAGAGTTCTGTCCTTTTAAAATTCCCCCTGGTTCTAACGATATATGTGTGTGTATATATATATATATATATATATATATATATATATATATATATATATTGTTTCTGTGTCTTTAGTTAGTTATGAAACTGAAATGGAGCTCAGATTGAATGCTTTTGGTATTAGGGATATATTTTTGTCAGGATAACTTAGATAGAATACCAAGCCTGATGGATACACACAGTGAGGGTGAAGGACAGGAGATACATTTTTATTATTAAAAAGTACAATTTATCATACGCTTGTTTCTATTATTCTATCTAGTTAGAATGTGATTTATTAAGTTAGTCTTGAGCGCGAGGATGTTTATTTCACGTTTATGTAGAGTTACTCCACACCATGCCTTTGCAGAAATCTCTAGTGGTAGAAAAGTGTAATTGCAGGTAAAGTGATTATTGGGAGCTCCCATTTCTCTTAATTCCACTTAATGTCTTCAGGATAATTGACAGTAATTTAAAACGTGTGGGATTTATCAACATCTACTGCATATAACTGTGCGTAAGCATGTGTGACAAATGCCAGGGTTTTGTGTGTCCTGGTGGTTCTTACGCACAGAATTAGAGCTTCTTGTACACATGCTTTGATAAACGAGACCCCAGATTAGCAGTGAAGGCCAGTATTTCAGACAGTGCAAACTGGCAGAGCTGTAATCTATGTAATTCCACAATCTTTTATTTCCATTGCTGGGAATAAAGGTTTTTGTGACATCTCTCTGTCTGCTATCTCTTAGTGAACTGTGTAATGTTATTACTCTCCCGCTGGGACTGAAACAGGGCCTTGCTTTCCACCAGGCTATGCAGATACAGTCCTGCCTAGGCACTACCTCTGCCACAGTGGTTAAGCAAAAATGGCTGCAAACATTGCCCTCATTTAGAACTACTATCCATTCATCCATTCATTCCTCTGTCTATACACACACACACACACCCCACGCCCAAGCAAGCAACCAACCAACCAACCAGTCCCAACCACCTAAACTGTCTACCCAACCCATCCACCCAACCCATGTACCCACCTGACCCACCAACCACTCATGCAACCAACCTGGCCAGGCCAGTTAACCAACCAGCACAGTGCCCCATTTAACCATCTACCCACCCAAACATACACTCACCCAACCAACCAACCACTCACCCAACCAATTCACCAAACCAACAAAACAACTCATCAAACCACCCACCCATACAACCAACCATCCATCTACTCTTTATGCCATCCTTCATCCTTCCTTTCTCTGTTCTGGTGTACAGCACAGTGCTTCTTGCCTTACACCCTCTGCCACAGGAACCTTGTCAAAGAATGAAAGTGTGTGTATTCACATCAAGTGTCTCACACACTGGTGCAGTATACAGATGTGTTTGTATATACAAGTCTCTATGTGTACTGTATGTTTGAGTATGGCTAAGTATCTGTGACTCCTTCTGAGTGTTTGAACAAGGGTATGGGATCTCCTGTACACAAGGGTATGGGATCTCATGTTATAGCCCTTCTAGTGTGCTAAGCTCAGATTCTTTCCACCTGCTGCCGTCCAGGCCTGCCAGTGTACACCAGCCATCCTTAAGCAAAACCCTGAGGCTAGATCATTCACAGTCCAGGGTAATTCGGTTTTGCAAACTCCCAGATGGAATCACGGAAAATACAAATGAAGGTTAAAAAAAAAAAGACATTAGAAAAAGATCCAATTGGTTATTGTTTGTCTGTGGTGCTGTAAGGTGCATGGTCAAAAAAATTGGAGCAATTGTGTACAGTATATTGATTTAAGAAACATGATATTTTCCGCTAATTGCTAATTGTTCATTCAGCTGGTTAACTTTGGCCATTGATCTCCTTAGCAGGACATTAATCAGATACAAAACAAGGGTTTTTCAGTTAGCCTTGAACCTGAATTAATAGCTAAAGATGATTAAATACTACAGTTCTGTTGTTCATAGTCATTTAGGGAGTCATGACTAAATGGAGGTTGTTTGTTTGGTTGCTAGTCCCAGGTTGAAATATGTAGAAGAAACATGGGAATACCTGAAAAACGCCATTCCTAAGTTTCAGGAGAGGGAGGAAAGCTCAGAGGAGACACCGCCATCAGTCGACTCCAGTGCCACCAGGGACTCACCAAGTGAGTCGCCTTCCCCAAACAATGGAAAACAAAAAGGTACTGGAGTTTGTCCTAGAGTACACACACACACACACACACACACACACACACGTGTACAAGACATGGGATTCTTGACAGAACGGTGAATGTGTAAGGCAGGACAGGAGAGAGTGTGTGGAATGGAATAGTCTCTGAAAAATGAAACACTACCTATGAATATTTTTTAGAAGAACATTTTTAAATAATAACATGAATACAAAGGTATGAGTATGTTTAAATTTTACCATATTAAAAATCATTCTCTAAAAACCATTGAAGAACAAATTGATATGGAATCTCAGATACACTATATGGCCAAAAGTTTGTGGACACCTGACCATCACATCCATGTTGTTATTGAACATCACATCCCATTTATTCCCCATTTACTGTTATAATGAGCTCCACTCTTCTGAGAAGCCTTTCCACTAGATGTTGGAGCGCGGCTGTGGGGATTTGTGTTCATTCAGCTACAAGAGCATTAGTGAGGTCAGGTGC
>JAKKZL010000305.1:0-10734 GCA_037576815.1 Pangasius larnaudii
AAACTCAGAATTTGAGTTTTGAGAACATGGGCTCCAGACTTCAGGCAGTCATTGACTGCAAAGGATATTCATCCAAGTATTAAAATTATGGTTATATTTACAATTATGTCACTTTGTCCAAATATCTTTGAACCCCTGAAAATGAAGGTATTTTGTTTAAAATGGCTGTAATTCTTAAATGGTAAATCAAATCAGTTACACTCAATGACTGCCTGAAGTCTGGAACCTTTAGACACCACAAGACACTGGGTTTCTTCCGTGGTGTTGCAAGACCAGGCCTTTACTGCAGCTGTTTTCACTTCCTGCTTGTTCTATTGAAGTTTTGCTTTCAGTTTTACCTTCAGCAAGTGAAATGCATCTCAGTTAAATTCAGGAGTTTGATTTGGACATTGCAGAAAATTCCACTTCTTTTCCTTAAAAAAAAGTCTTGAGTTGCTTTCAAATTATGCCGCAGGTCATTGTCTATCTGCGCTATGAAGTGTATTCCAATTGTTTTTTAAGCATTTGGCTGAATGTGAGCAGATAATATAGCCTTATACGTTTCATAATTCATCCTGCTGCTTTTGTCAATAGTCACATTATCAATAAATACAACAGAATCAGTTTCACTGCTAGCCATACATGTCCATGCCATAAAATGAGGTGGTATGCTTCAGATGTTTCACCTATAAGCAATTCCTTCCCTTCTACATACTCTTTCTCTTGGCATTATTCTGCTACAAGTTGATCTTTGTACCATCTGTCCATATGATGTTGTTCCAGAACAATTAGTTTTCCTGTGTTTGTGGCTAACAAATGGTTTACATCTTGTGGTAAACCCTATGTATTTACTTCTGCAAAGTTCTCTCTTGATTGTTGAATACTGATTGCTGATTATTGATGATTGTTGACATCCTGGAGGGTGTTCTTGATCTGGCCAACTCTGTCATCTTCCACAGCTGTTTTCTGTGATCTTTTGGGCCTTTTGGTGCTCCTGGGCTCACCAGTGTGTTTTTTTTAAATGTACCAAATGGTTGATTTTACTACACCTAATGTTTTTGCTATTTCTCTGATGGGCTTGTTTTGATTTATTAGCCTAATGGTGGCTTGCTTCACTGGCAGTGACAGCTCTTTGGACAGGTTGAGAGTTTGGACAGGTTGAGAGACAGATTCCAAATGGATATGCCACACTTTAAATAAACTCTACTTTACATCTGCTGGGGTGTGTGTTGCACAGGAGGCCTGCGCTACTGTGACCGCACAGCTCACTGAGAAACAGACCGAGAGAGGCAGAACTGGTAATGGAGAGAGTCTTTAGTAACTTACTTTGTAAAAAAAAAAAGGTGTAACATCTGAGATTGTATGTATGTTATGGAGATGTGTCTTGCTCATATTTTGCTTTAAGAAATACTGTAATGATTCAGCTTTGAGAGTCCTCTATACTATGCATGCTACCTAGAAAATTATATATCACTACTCTTATGTTAATCATCATATACAGTAGTATTCCATAGATTATATGATGGTGATGTCCCACAGTTACCTTATCAATGTGATTATATTAATGAACCTACTTAGTAGAATTAATTCCGGTAATTTATCTATCCGATAATGTGGCTATCCTGATGCTTCATTACTCATGTTCATTGAGGGCTTTCTATCATAAAGTTAAGGGAGTGCTATGAGTGCTGTTCACTGTATAATATTACTAGATTTCAGTTGGCAGAAATGTGTTAATGGAAGAATAATGTCAATGAGAGGGCAAGGACTCAGTGTGCAAAACAATGATGAATGCCACATATTGGACTGCACTGAGGTCCATAAACTGGCCATTGTCAACATGTTATTCAAGAAGAAGCCCATGCACTTGGCCACCTACACCAGCGGTGGAACCTCAAACTAAATCAATGACTGGATGGCCTGACTGTGAGGCCTGAAGTGTGCAGCCAACATCAAGGTGATCCCATCTGAGAGCGTCGCCCATACAACACTGCACCCCCACAGCATAATCTACTTGTGCTGGGCATCTGAAACAATCAGCTGCTGTGAGCAAAGGCTCAAACAAGAGGGCCAGTAAGAATCAAATGGTGGAAGATGAGCAAGCACAAGAGCAAACTGGTGACAGCACTGAGCATTTTTGCAGTGCACCTCAACCAGCCAACAGATAGAATATGGTGCAAGATTGTTGAGTGGCTACACAACATCACAGCGGCATCACAAGACAAAGCCAGGAAAAAAACATATAGTAAGTAAGTTTGGTGGTGGAATGATGAAGTCCAAACAGAAGTCAAGGAGAAGAAGCAGACTAATGAGACCTGGCAACAAATGCAATTGGATCTCAGCCAATATCAAGCACTGAATTCAGCAGAGAAAAGGGCAGTTGCCACCATGAAGAGCCAACCCTACCAGGACTTGTATCACCAAATGAACATGCCTGAAGGGGTAAACAAGATCTACCACCTCACCAAAGCCTACCACAGATTGCCCCACATCCACTGATACCAAGCCCGCAGCCCATCCCAGGACCTGCCTTGAACATTCAATTCAATTTTATTTGTATAGCGCTATTAACAAAGGACATTGTGACAAGGCAGCTTTGCAAAAATAAATACATTCAGGATATAAATTGTAAATGAATTTATGCCTAATGAGCAAGCTAATGGTGGGGCAATGGTGACAAGGAAAAACTCTCTGAGATGTTATGATGAAGAAACCCATCCTCATCTGGGTGATAACGGATAGTGCAATTATAAATAAATCCCTTCTATAACTGTGTACTACATGGACAAATAGTGCAATAGTGTAACCAGGAAATTCATTACAGTTTTCACATGAAGTCTGTTTAGTTGAACCTATTCACCGTCCACTGATGGAGATCTGAGTGCAAAACTACTCGTGGCAACCGCAGCCCCAAAGCCACCACAGCAATTAAGGTTCCAAGCCATCACAGTACAACTGCCCATATGAACTGCAGTCCAAAGCCAATTCCATGGTCCCCAAGCGGCACCATCCCCAGCAATCCCAATGATCAGGCCACCCTTGTGGGGCCACCCCCCACAGCAGCGAGCAATATGCAAGTGATAAGAAAATCAACCAGAAGTAGGGCATCAGGATGTATCAGGCAATTCTGGAGAGCAGAAGGGGTCAGGATAACTAGTATCTCATGCATGTGTAGCTCAACAGAGAGAGAGAGATGGAGAGAGAGAGAGAGATGGAGAGAGAGGTAGAGAGAGAGATTGTTATGTATGCTTTTTGTCCTCTAATGGTTAAGGACATTGTACTTTGCATTCAGAGTGCAAGCAGGGACTCCCGCAAGACTAGCTATGACAGCATAACTAAAGGGAGAGCCAGAAGCTAACACAGACATGAGTGCACCCTGGGACATAAGGCAGCCAGCCACTCCACCTGCGACAAACCTGAGTGAATGCGTGAGAGTGGGGGGTGACAGCATCCAAACATCCCAGTTCACCACAACACTCTATGCCTGTGAACCCTCCAGACTGCTCCTTTACCTAAGAAAAAACTATTCACAAAAGAGTAGACTAAATAAATGTTTTCAGCCTAGACTTGACAACACTGAGACTGTCTCTGAGCCCTGAATGCTAACTGGAACTTCTATAATTGTGGGGGTTTGTAAGAGAAAGCTCTACCCCCTGCTGTAGCCTTCACTATTCGAGGTGCCAACAAATAGCCTGCAATGTTGATTGAAGTAGGCATTGCAGATCATAAAAGACCAAAAGTTTGTTCAGGTACTGAGGTGCATGACCATGCAGTGGTCTATAGGTCAATAGTAATATTTGATAAACAATGTGAAATTTGATTGGGAGCCATTGCAGTGTGGATAAGAGGGGTCATATGGTCATATCTTATGGTCCTAGTAAGGACCATGGCTGCTGCATTCTGGACTAACTGGAGCTTGTTTATGCATCTACTGGAACACCCAGACAGTAAGGCATTACAATAATCCAACCTAGAGTTAACAAAAGCAAAACAAATTTTTCTGCATCTTGTAGTGACATTATATTTCTTATGTTAGCAATATTTCTGAGACGAAAGAAGGCTAATATTATCTACGTGGGCTTCAAATGAAAGAAGTCAAGAATCACCCCAAGGACCTTTACTGCTGCACATGAAGCAGAAAGGCCATCCAGATTTACTATGTAATCAGAAAGCTTACTTCTAGCTGCCTGTGGTCCTAGTACAAGTACATCTGTCTTGTCAGAATTAAGTAAAAGGAAGTTAATAAGCATCCAGTGTCTAATGTCCTTTACACACTCCTCAATTTTATTAAGCTGGTGTCTGTTAGCTGGATTTGCTGAAACATACAGCTGTATGTCATCAGCATAACAGTGGAAGCTAATACCATGTTTACAAATAATTTTACCCAGAGGTAGCATATACAGTATAAAGAAAAGAGCAGTGAGCCTAAAACAGAACCCAGCAGAACACCAAACTTTACCTTAGTATGCGTAGAGTAGTTGCCATTTACATCTACAGACTGAAAACAATCAGTCAAATAAGACCTGAGCCAGGAGAGGGCTGTTCCCTTAATGCCAACAATATTTTCTAGTCTATCAAGGAGAATAGCATGATCAGTGGTATCAAAAGCTACACTAAGGTCAAGCAGCACAAACAGGAAGACACAACCCTGATCAGAGGCCAGTAGTAAGTCATTTACCACTTTAACCAGTGCTGTCTCTGTGCTATGATGAGGCCTAAATCCTGACTGATACATTTCATGAATGTTATTAAATGCTGTGCTACAAGCTTTTCTAGGATCTTCGAATCAGCCAGAATTTCACATCCTTTACCATCAATGGGCCATCAACAGGTGTCTGCTAGACTCCCAAGCATTAGTCAACCCGGCTTGGCTGGAGTGGAGGCAGGTCACTGGAGTCTTATAAGAAAATCCTTATTCACCTCAAGGCAAAAAGACCATCATGCACCCAGTAGCTCTGGGACAATCAAGTTTTCCATGGCATGGGGATGAAAATGCTTAGATGGACATTTAGAATTTGTCATGAAGAAAGACATCTGGAAAAGGATGGGAATTGAGCAATTACTGAGAAAATGTGAAAGGCACCCCTCCGATTGTGCAGCCACATTATATGCAGCGAAGACAATGGTGAAAATGGCAATGCAGCTTGAACCAGAAAGGCGTTGAACATGTGGCAAGTCCAAGAATAACATGATTGATTGATGGATCAGATCATAGAGGACATGTGACACATAGATGTCAGCCCCGGGGATGCCCTCAACCAAACAAAGTGGAGAAAGGCATGCAAGACAGTGGACCCTGCACCTTTGTGGGAAAAATGCTCGGGGAAAAAAAGGGATATAGTGGTAAAACATTGTTAAAATTAAAAACAGCTCTTCTTTTCTCCTAACAGACTGTTTGTGTGTAAGGCTTTCCTGGGCTTTTGCTAGATAATTCCCATTGTTAATTTACAGTTGTAAGCAATTTGCGACAGTCACATTGCTTTGCAAAGTTCCCCATTACAAGAAAGTCTTCAGGACAGAGGAATTTATGCTTTCTGGTTTCTTGGTAAAAAGACATGCTGTGTTTTTTTAGAGAGAGAGTGAGAGAGAGGCAGTCTGATGAGGGAATGATTGTTTTGTTTTTAATGGTTGGTTTTAGGAACTAACTTGTCTCTCTGACATTCCACAACATATCTAACTGTAAACCATTTAAATGCACAATGTGTTTTTTATGAACAAATTAAACATTGTAATCATTGGCAAATTACTGTGGTATAAGCATAATACATACACCCTAGGCTGTGGAACATGACAATAATCCACTTTACTTCATGCCACTTCACACATGAAAGGGTGCATTATTTTCATATAACTGCATGGTCTGTTGTGTGTTATTCCTTGTTTATATGATTTGCAACAAAGAACTCTGTAGTACTCACTGTAACAGTGAAAAGTATAGGAATGTCAAAGCTCATGTCTATATCATTAGTTTTCCAGCATCTACAGAGAGAAAAAGTATATAGTCCATATAAAATCTGACAAATTGTTTAAAAAACAAGAAGAAAAATACATTAATTCAAGTAAAATCATATTAGTCGTTGTGATGAATTGAGCTAAACTTCTTCCAATCGCTCTCCACACTTACCCTTCATTAACAGAATTTTGTTTGGTGGCTAAACCACACACGATCACCAAAACCAGGGGAATGAAGTATCCAATCATATTTAACCATTTCCGGTTAAGCCCCTCTAGCTGATTTGATCTGATTTGTGATACTTTCTTTATGAATAGGAAGAGCACCACAGTCTCGATAAACATCCACACAAATGCAGAGATAAAGAAGAACCATCGGATACCATTTACCACTGCACAGGCTTGCTGAAATAAGAGAGAAAAAAATGTGAGAAAATATCGAGGTATTGATTTTGACCTGCTACAGGTGTACACAGGTGGTAACAACACTCACCGGTGGTTGTAGATGTAGCTGGAAATTAGTTTTGAGCAGGTCGAGAAGGTGAAACAGCAGCAGGTTTAAACACAGGTTTATCAGAGCTGTGTTGTTTTCATTTGGGTTCTGACGACAAAAAGTAAATGTCAGCAGACATAAAGTCAGGAAGAAGATTCCTACTCCCTGAGCCATGGAAATGTTCAACACATGGTTACAGCGCAGGACCACCGTCTCTCCAAATAATTTCTAGGTGAGAAAACAGGGAAAGTAACAAACAAAAGATTGTTTAAATGGTTGGATATGCTGTAAATAAGATAAGATAAATAAGGTGTTTTCAAATGATTTAATAAGCGCTTTATTTTGGTCAGGGTTGTAGTAGATAGTCTATCTTAGGAATATTGGGTGAAATTGACATTTGTGGATGAGTACAAACAGATTCCCAAGTATTACCATGCCTCCAACTTTTAATAAAATAACAATAAAAGGCACTACAAATGCTACAAATTAGTGTTTATATACTCTATGGCCAAAAGTATGTGAACAACTGACCATCACACCTATATGTGTTTGTTGAACATCCCATTCTAAAACCATGGGCATTAATATGGATTTGGTTCTCACTTTGCTGTTATAATAAGCTCCACTCTTCTGGGAAGCTTTCCACTAGAGGTCTGGGGTGCAGTCGATGTTCCAGTTCATCCCAAAGGTGTTATTAATTTATGATACTGACTGGTTTGGTATTAATAATAATAATAATAATAATAATAATAATAAATATTAATAATAATAATGCATTTTATTTAATGGCACCTTTCAAAACACCCAAGGTCACCTCACAAGCAAGCAATATAAAGGATAAAAAATACAAATCACTACACAAGACAAAAGCACACAACAAGCAATAAAGACTGAATAAAACATTATAAGAAAGCCTGAATAAAAAGACATGTCTTAAGATGCTTTTTAAAAGTCAGCAGGCAATCGTTGTTACAAATATCAAGGGGAAGGGAGTTCCATAGGCGAGGGGCAGCATAGCTAAAAGATCTGGCACCCATAGTAGTTAGTCGATAAATATAAATGATGACATATCTATTAGGTATCATCTTCTTTATCTGATTTTTTTTATAATTTCTAATAATAATAGTTTTTTTTCTAATTGGTTATATCCTTGATAATTCACTTTATTTATTTATGTATTACTTTAAATAATGGACACTGTCACAAACCAGTTGTACAGTAAAATTTTAATTAAAATTTTTTTTTTTCCTAATGAACATGCCAGAGGTGACAGTGACAAGGAAAAACTCCCTAGAGGAAGAAACCTTGAAAGGAAACAGACTCAAAAGGGAACCCAACCTCATTTGGGTGACTCATGATAGTGTGATTATAAATAATTTCTCTTCTATAACTCCATAGTACAGAGTCAAATAATGCTAATTATGTTAACAGGAACCTTAGTATGAGCATCAGTAGAGTTTTATCTTTAGTTCTATCATATCAAATCAAACAGAAGGCAATTGTTCAATGATGGAGACTTGAGTGTAAATTGTTCTAGCAACTGCAGTCTTCAGGCTATCCAAGTAAGAACATCCACAGCCATCTTTTGGGTAACTGTGTTGTACCATCCACAGTAATCTTATGGTGATTTTTAAGTTATTCCAGGATATTTAAGATATTTGACCCAGACTAACATTTTTATGAAATATAGATATATCCAGGTCTCTTACCTTACATGGAATAGTCTCCATGATAAGGCCAAATACTGAAAGGTGATCACAGGAGCACACAGTGTGAGTGCTGTTTGTCCATTTATCACAGCTGCCTTCAACCCATGCAGGTTTTACCCAGTACACACAGGAGAGTGTATCCTCAGGGTCTAACTTCTAACCAATGGAGAAGATGTGATTATTTTAATTGATTGTAAGACTTAGTTAGTATAAAATAAAACCCAAAGGCACATAGGCACAGGAAGGTAGTGGTGGAGAGGGTGGGGCTGAGAATAGGCCACACAGGAATAAACGAACAAACAAAAAACAGCAACGTTGGACTTACTCTGATGTGTTTAAAAGTGATATTGACAGATTTGGTAAGCCATTTGTGTGGGGTTTTCGGAAGTGTTGCTAACACCATAGTAGACACAAAAGCTTTCTCTGGTTTGAAGAAGCTAGTTTCCAGGATGTATGACATGTTGGTGTAACTGATGAAGGCCACAGCAGCTGATCCTGAAGTTACAATAAAGTTGAAAGAATGCTGCAGCTTTGAGCTATATTAATACTTTAATTCCATCAATGTTTGACATTTAAGCACCATGTTGCTGTGGATTAATCAGGATAGTTAGCTTATGCGTAATATACAGTATGTTTAATAATTAAGGCAGAAAGCTGTAATTTCTCCAGTATCCATGGAACAGGGCCACAAAATGATGATCTACAAAATGTAGTGTGGTCCGTTTAATTTAAGAAGAGTTTCTGATTGGAGGTCACAATATCAAATTCAGTGCATTTGGATAACTGTTTTCTTTTCTCAAAAAAAAAAAAAAAAAAAAAAATTAAAGTGTTCCCACGTTTTGTTCCTTTTTTTCAGTTTGCATGTAAAGGTTAAATTATGTTACGAATAAAACAATGGAGCCCAGATAAATGTAAGCAGGTGGATTTTATGGTTATGGTCCATGCTGAAGTGATGAAAAATGGCCTTTAATATGGGAGGAGCGTGGTGCTCTGGTGCAAGGCAGGATGCACAGTCAAGTTTTTTAAACACATTTCATATAACACATTTAATTACTGGTCTAAAGGTTTAGCTAACAACGTGGTTGATTCTGCACTATTACAATCCATGAGGGAAATTTTTTGTGCTGCTGTAAAATGTATTTTTTGAGTCTGTGTTCTAAAATTGCAGCTGTGATAAATCCTTTTATCCTGCTCAAGGATGTTTCATTTGATCGTTTTCAAAGTTCTCAGCTTATAGCCTTGGTTCAATCAATCATTCATGCAGACTTTCACCATCAAAGTGTATTTTTTATGTGCAGAATGAGATATTACATTTTGCTGGTAAATACTGGCCACTGCTTTGTAGAGGCAGCAAAATTCTGCTTGTTCTGGACTACACTTCCTCAGTAGAGTAGAGTAGAGTAGAGTAAAGTCACACTGCAAAGTAGCTGTGTACATATATTATGAACGGGGAGCTACTTGGGAGGGATGGCATAGTCTGGTTATCTTAGTCTATAGGCCTGTAAGTAGATTGCTAACGCTAATACTGTTGTTTCCTTCTGGTGAGCTCTGTGCAGCGACCTAGAATTCAACTTAATAATTTGCTTGCTATGCAGCAATAATGCAGCCGAGTAACTGCTATGAGTGTTATGAGTTGCAAACAGTGAGCCAGTAGGTCAAGGTTCGATAAGGAGGTGAGGGTGTGTATCAGCATTTACAGGAGACAAGAGAAAGGTTTATAGTGAAAAAACAAAAGAACAAACATGATTAAAGAACAAACAACACGAACATATACAAGAGTGTGCATTAAGTGGATCAAATTTCTCTTTTTGTGTCTTCTTCTTAGTTCAATTTCAACCATTACTTAGTTTTTAGTTAGATTAGTATTTGATTAAATTTTGATTCAGTTTTAGGGTTTTACCTCTAGGTTCAGTTAACCGCAAATAACTTTAAGCTGTATTCGGCATAGACCTAATTAGAATTTCATGCATGTAGACATTGTTTATATATAAAATCAATCAATCAATCTATCTATCTATCTATCTATCTATCTATCTATATACTATATATAACAATATACATACTGTATATTATATATAAATGAGAGAGAAGATAATAGAAACACTTTGGGATGGTGCTTTTAAGCAGGTGTATTAATTGTCTGCTTGTTCTAAACATGGTATAATGCAATGTAAAATAATTCATCTTTAATTAATTTAAATTAATCATTAACCATAAAAGTCAGATTCTCTAATATCTATAAGAATATAGACCACATATGTGACAAGTGTCACTTAGCTCTAGCAAATCATGTACATACCTTTTAGTCTTGCCATTTTCTGTACTTCTACTGGACAGTAATATTTAAATCATCAACAGATATAATAGGGAACCTATTGAGCCAAATTCCATGTGTGCTTTGTTGTGTAATACCTCTATCTCTGGAAGATTATTTTGTCACTTTTGTCACCTTGCTGGCTAGGAGGTTAATATTTAACTATTAATCATAATCTATTATTAATCGTAATATTTAAATCTCCTTTAAGCCCGGGGGGGGGGGGGGGGGGGGGGGGGGGGGGGGGGGGGGGGGGGGGGGGGGGGGGGGGGGGGGGGGGGGGGGGG
>JAKKZL010000307.1:0-10679 GCA_037576815.1 Pangasius larnaudii
CATCATAGACTCGGGGTTTGGAGATGTCAAGCTGGTGAACTGTGAGAAGCAATTTCTGCAGGAATAAGAAAATGACTATAATGAGGAACAAAGAGGCCTCTGAGGGCAGATAAGATCTTTCTCTTACGAGACAAAGTACATGCAGCTTGTGCTCTTTAGCAAGGAGTCGGGGTCACTGCAACACTCGCATGGCGTCGTCTGATTGATCTGCCGTCACGGACATGGAGCTTATAGGACAAAGCTAATAAAACACGTTTAATATCCAATCAGCTCTCCTAAAGAGGAAGGGGAACCGCAATTAAATGAGTGTTAAGGCTTTTTCTAAGATCAAGGCACTGGGCAAAAAAGAGAAGGGGTGAAAGACAAAGCAGGTGTAAAAAGGTCCCAGCTCATTAATCTACTGTAGACATGCCGGCGGGATCATCTACAGTATTCTGGTGCAGAGCAGCTTGAGCTGCAAACGTCAGAGAGAGCCCAGGAACTGAAGGATGAACACACAGGTCCAGCAAAACAACAAGAACAGAAGAGGAATGAAAAGAGGAATGAACAAGGGTTTGCATCGACCACGCTGTGGACCTGATGCTGAACGCTCTAGCAAGTGGTTTAACCATGGGTCCACCACGTGTCTATTAAATCAGTGGATCTTACTTTGAGAGCACTGACGCCAAGGTAAAATAAAACATATTAAAACATGGAGTGTTTAAAAAAACAACAACAAAAAAAACAACACAACACAGTCACTAATGAGTTTAATGTTAATGATAATCACTATGAAACTCTGCGGTAACAAGCAATTATACCAGTTTTTAATTACATAGACATTCAAGCAGCTTCACCAAATTTGCTCTCAATTCATCGATTCCAGAGAAACCCGGGCCGAGTGGATGTTCTGCAGACTGCTGCTGCAGGGGACACTGTACGTTTATAGCGATATGATGGATGTTACGGCCGGATGCATAATTAATCAAGCGGTTTAGCTTGTTAACCCAAGGCTAATGTATGATTTACGATGCGCAGGTTCCCTAAAGAAACATGCAGGGCGCAGGCACGCAGAGAAACACGCCTGAGTCAGGACGCGTGAGCTTCAGACAAATCAGGGAGACATGGAGATGAGTGACAGGAGTCAGGCAGATGCTCAGAGACACAATCAATCCAACCGATAATCTTAAAAGCCAACGCATGAAACCCGAAAATGTGAAAATACAGCACGTAAGAACACGGCGATGACCTGAGACCTGTCCTCAGTGACGAGAGGAGCCTTAAAGGAGCGACAGAACAGGACTTTTTCGTGGGACTGTGATAAATGAGGCTTGGAAGCATGTGCATTTGTGCGCGCGCACACACACACACACACACACACACACACACACAGTGGTGATAACTTAACAATAAACCAGAGGAGGTAATGAATGAGTGGAAGGGAGACTGTTACTGTAGTGCCACAAGATCCCACACACAGCCAATGCCACTTATCTATTATTGCTGTATGTCATAAAAAACATGCAAATTGAAAAATAAATAAATA
The DNA here is from genome assembly GCA_037576815.1 of Pangasius larnaudii. Classification (NCBI taxonomy): domain Eukaryota; kingdom Metazoa; phylum Chordata; class Actinopteri; order Siluriformes; family Pangasiidae; genus Pangasius; species Pangasius larnaudii. The sequence continues at coordinate 1,526 of JAKKZL010000307.1, forward strand.
AAACCACTACATTGGACTTCTTTAACACGTTAAACGTCAGACAACGCTGCATTTGACTACTTAACGTCAATCTAAATTGGCTGAGTTGCACGATTGATGATAAAAAAAAAAAACTTCCAGTGCATGTATCCACTTCACATTCACACACACAGTCTTTAAAGTTGGGTGTAAATGTTTTTGCGTAAGCAACAAACCAATATAAACATTTCCACTTCCACGTTTCGTAAACGCAGACGTTCTTCGTACACGTGAGTGTATGTTTGAATGCCAGTGATGCCACAGAGATGTGCATCGAAAAGCACTGAAAACTGCAACTCTTTTTCGAATAATATACTACAGGCACACAAGACAAAAATAGAGCTCTTTGGAAATAGTAGTTTTTTTTTTACATATCGTATCTTTATTTATGGTCATGAATACATACTCGTTTGATCATATTTATAAGTGCAAAGTCAAAAGACACTCCGTGTTTCAATCTGAAACGGATATATGCACTGGAAGTAGATTAAACAACACAAAGAACAGTGTTCGCATACTTATTTCCTCTCACTGCATGTGGCACATTCACCCTAATAAACAGTACATTAGTACACCAGTGGTGTTATTGCTATTCCAAAATCGAGCAGATTAAAAGATGTAAATATTTTGAATCAAGGACAAACGTGACTTAAATGTTATTCATATCTCTTGCTGTGGCTGAGAGCAGCGTCTGGCCCAAGCGAGCAGAGCGTGTACGGACCTGCTTTGATTCGCTGCCGTCTTCTGTTAAACAGGACATTACTGAATCCATGTATAACACACACACACACACACACACACACACGCGTGCACCCAGAAGTAACCGCAGTATCATTACTCTCATACTCACGCACCTGTAGCCTGATCGTGGGCAGGTAGATGCTCTGGGTGTGGCAGACTGTAAACAGCAATACTTCCGTTAGAAAAGGCTGCGGCTATGAGTCCCAGTCGAGCCACGTGTGGAGCCTGAAGGGAAACGGTGAGCAGCATCCAGGTTTATTTCTCTCTTTAATGCCAACATTTTTAACGAAGGAGAACTCACACATGCTTATAACTGCTAGGGACATGTCCTTATCTCCCATCATGCTCGTCTTTTTCCTCACTAAATGCTCTTTTCAAAAGATTCCTACACTGGGGATCTGGAGTTAATCACTGAATCACGCTAAAGACTGACGCATTTCTGAATTGTTTTTTTTAGCTGTGGGTCTGACATCAAACTCAGGAGTCTCAGCACTGTGAGGTCCGAGAACACGCAGCGTACAGTGGTGCTGGCAGAACACGCAGCGTACAGTGGTACTGGCAGAACACGCAGCGTACAGCGGTGCTGGCAGAACACGCAGCGTACAGCGGTACTGGCAGAACACGCAGCGTACAGCGGTACTGGCAGAACACGCGTCTACGGGTCTGCTGTGACCCCTGAGTGAGTGGTATACTGCACAGACCCCTGAGTGAGACAGGTCACTGTGAATTTAACAGGCTCGGCTTACTAATTAGTGAACAAGCCTAATTTATACTGCTTTAACAACCCTACGTCATGCTCTAAATGAGGAGGTGCACATTTTGCTAGGCAAATTTGGTCAACTTTGTTTACAGCATCGTAATCGTAAAACATTACGTTCTGAACGTGCCAACAAACAACAAAGTTGTAAACATCAAGAGATTTCTACGCCTTCAGTTTCTCTCTAGTGGAAACACTCAGAGTTTCTGTGAGATAAGTTAATATGGTCTGGTCATTACGGGCCTTAACGTTCAAAAAACTTAATTTCAAGTACTTTATTACTTTCCCCCATATTTGGCTACCCACCCGTGTCACTGCGAGGTGTGTCTGAGGTGAATATTTACCTTTCTGGCGGTGGTAGGAAGCTCCCAGGCTCCTGCGGGACACCACTTCAAGTTCCAGATGCAACCATCATCCACTGCCAGGGCGTAGGCTAAGCGCGGGGATGACAAAGGCCTGAAGCATAAACAACAAACAAGAAATAATACTAATAATACTACTAATAATAATAATATGAGGTGCACAAATCATAAGTGAAAGCTTTAATGTGCTGCCCATCCAGTGCGTTAAGTTTAAACACGTCTGCATAGCGAATGAAGCCTTGGAACTGAAAAGTCGGGTGCGTTTTCTTTCTCCGCTTGTAGAACCTACCTGCCTGCGAGGCTGCGTTATGTGGACATGAACATTAGGAACGTAACGCATAAGCACGTACATGCCTGTGTTTACACCGTACAATGCGAAGGTTTCAGTCACTAATGTTTTCCTATACTGCATATACTTTATGCCTGATGCGTAAAAGAAAGCAATTATATATAAGCAAATATAAATAAACATTTTAAGTAATGGACCACGACATGATCAGGCACTAGACCACGATTTGCTCTGGGATTATAACTGCAGCAAAGTAAATCATGACTCAATTTCTGACTGGTTTGATAGTTTACTGATGCATATGATGTAATTATAAAAACAGTTTTAAAAAGGTATTATTTTTGAAGTAACACGTCACTTCACTTCTGCAATACAGTACAGTATATGAAGTACATTAGTAGATCACAGATTCCATCTGTGAACGCAATCCACTGAAAATGATTCTCAGCATAAACAATTCTACTGAACCCTATCAGACTGCGTGGCCTGTGTGGCCTCACACACACGTAACCCTTTAAAAAAGAATTTATTTTCAGTCTTTTTTTTTTCCCATCTGTATAAGAATTAGACCGTGTAAAAATCTGCGCAATTATGTATTCATTACTGTATTCTCTCTTATAGTTCATGGTTTAATTGCCATTAAAAAAAAAATCTGAGTCACTATCTAAAGTATAAATCTTATTACTATTCCTGTAGGTTTTTTTTTTTTTTTAATATTTACAGGTAATAAGTGAGAGCTCCTCACCTACTCATCTGTAGCTTGCCCAGATCCCACAGCTGGAGGAGAGCGTGTTCTGTGTGAAGTTTGTTCATTTTGTGCCGGTCATCCATGTTTCTGTTACAGTAAAGTGCAGCATATTGCGTATGTGCAGCACCTTCAGGGACTGGACACCACTCCATGGCCCAGACGGGGCCTCCGACGAAGAACAGAGAGTCCCACCTTTCTGCATTCGGTGACATGGATTCAAACCTGCAACCCAAGCGACTAGTAAATATATTCACCGGAATGAAAAGAAAGAACCTCTGCTCCTGCTGTGTCCAGATGTGAGGACTCTAGGGGTCTTGAGAATCTCAGAATCTCCTCTTTTGTTTCATGTATTTTACAAATTAATATGGGAAATATAGAAGAGAGATTCTGTGTGCTAATATTTTAAATGTTACTGGAAGTCACACTTAAACAAACCAAATTTAAAAAGGTACAATAGTCGAAATTTTTCATTTCATACTTCTACAAATAATCTGCAAAATTATGTAGAAAAAAAGAAAAAAAAAGTTTAGGCCATTGTCTCAACAAGTGTATCTTGGAGCTGAAAAAAAAAAAAAAAAAAAAGTTTGGAAACCTGACTTTCGGTCGGGGATGTTTGCTGAATTTGGATTGGCCTGATGTCAGTCATTTTATAGCCACGCCCCCAACGCCATGTCACATCCTCATAGATCAGTATGAGGAGAAGTTGTATGTTTATAGAGCCGTAACTTGCAGCTGAATGTCTGAGTGCACTTGAAAGTGATGTTATGATGGTCTAATGGTAACTCTAGTTAGCATAACTAGTTGAACCGCCATACGTTTTGGGGGCGGAGCTTTGCGTACATGGGTGGTTATGGGGGTAGGCTCACGAGAAAAGAAAGGGGGAAAAAAACAACTTTCAAATCTTATTCAACTCCATTCATTTAACCTTTAGATATATATATATATATATGTATATATATATATATATATATATATATATATATACACACACACAAATAGCTCAGTATGACTTTGAAACCCAATGTTTTGTCTTTTAGATCTTCCAGACACGCAGGTGAGTGTATGAACAATGCCGACACTGTTGCTGCTACTTCTGTATGCGCAAAGTATAAATCAGAGCCCTCTGCTTCACATCGAGCCGTATCACACCACCTCAGCATGGACTTTCCTACAACACAACACTTCTCACTGGACTGGAAAGTCTGTGCAAGGAACAGCCCTTTGGGATCGTCTGGGAACCCCTGGCATAACATATCTCTATCACAGAGATACACTGTTGATGAAGCTCCATGGTTTATCATACACTATGAAAAAAAAAAAAGTTCTTGTTTCTTTACCTTTTCACCCTCTGCAGCGTATCCGGTCCCTTGATTCCCTCGCGGCATAACGTAAAAGTCATCGACTCCTTCTCCTGGGGTAAATATTTTTCTGCCTCCCTGATAGAAAGTCAACAAGATTCATTAAAAAAAAAAAAAAAAGTCAGTTTATTGTCAAAGATGTAATCTGGAGAAAACAAGTGGTATTCCTTAATATTCCTCAATACCTGGAGGATAATATAAGCCAGTCACTGACTGAAGGAATCCACTCAGGAAACACCCACGGGGAGGAATGCTTATCACGGCTAGACAAAGTATTCACAAAGTCAAGGAGAAGACAAGTCAAGACGTTTGTATGGAAAAGATGGCCGTTTGTCAGGAGAAGGCCTACGTCTGTACACGGAGCAAATGACTTACAATTCTTTGGTGTTTCTGAAGGATGTCCAAACAGGTTGCATGGCACAGCTGGAAAGCCCATTATTTCCAACCACCTTGTGGTTATACGGCATCTTCTGTAAGGAGAAACACGTGGATTAACACTGATGGCAAACTTTTCTGCCTGCAAACCCGAGAATAAATAACTTTATGTTCACTATCAAGTGTGACTCTGATAGACTACTTTAGTTTTTGCAAATAACATATAAAGTCCAACAAAGCAGATACGAGACGTGACCCTGTATGACTTCTTATACACAGTAGACAGCATTACGCTATGAGCCGGTGACCACATGCTAACATCCACACTAAATATCCCCTTAATGCATGCATTCAGCTATTATTGTAATTATTCTGCAATAATAACACTGCCAACTTAAAGTTTTAAAATCGTAATGCGTCTTTACTTTATACTGTTGTTTACATGACACTGAATCTTCATACTCTTCATCCTCATCTTCCTCACTTTCCACCTGTCCGTGGTCCCCTGGGTCGAAGTCGGCATCGTCGTTCTGGTCGCTGTCGTAGTCCGGAGCTTTCCTTTTCTGCCCTCGGCCTCTGCCTCTTCCTGAGGGTTTCCTCGGAGAGGGACTGCTCGACCGGTCCAGTCCATTCTCTTCACTCTTTGTGAAGGATTTTTCAGACTTTTCAAGGTCTTTGCTAATATTCTGAAGGTACTCCAGAGCACTGGGCATAAACAGGTCGAATAATAAAGAGACAGAGTAAAAGCATTACAATGAAAGTCTCACTACGTAGGAATAAAATACAAGAATACAAGAACACATACAAGAATAAAAATCAACTGTAGGCACCTGATCTTTGGTCGCTTCGATGTTACAGTATTTTACGTGATGATGTTACAGCCATCAGCAGCACAGTGACTATATTATAAAAGTTATGAAAAGATCTGCTCTGGTATGTATAAAGCTTCTGAGAATTATTCCCTCAGATGTCTACTTAAAAAAAAAAATCAGTTAAACCCAGGGATTAACAATGAGTAATAAAGTTATTTTGGCGAGAACTAGGCGTTAATCCTGTGAGTAAATCGTAAGAATTAATTATGACGGTTAATTCACCCCATTTCCATACTACATCAAAAGTTATAGAACTCAAAGCACAATCGCACCCATGAATTCTAGCTTATGTTCATAAAATAACAACAACAACAACAACAACAACAACAAACACAAATACAGCTGCAAGTCGATCGGCGGGATCCAAGCACTTATCGTCAAAAAAAAAATAAAAAAGGGGGGGGGGGGGGGGGAACCACCACCAGTGGCCAGTTCTTGCCAAATTACACAGAGACAAATTACACTACAGAGACCATAGATTTACATCCTGTTCAAGTTTCGTGATTTTAGCTCAATGCTAACACTGAGAAATGCTAGCTGAAATCTGATTGGCTGATGACAGACGTTTAACAACCCAGTCATCATTAGAAATCCACTTACAGATTGGCACGACACAGTATTGCAAATGATATCAGCTGATTAGACGTAGAGTTCCTGAAAAACAGCTATTTGAACTTAAACCTTCCCTTATAAATGACCAAGGCAAAAGAAAAGAAAAAAAAAAAAAAAAAAACTTTGCAGACGTAGTCAGAATCTGATGCTGAGGCGGGCAACAGAAAAGTGTTTGCCCCCTCATCAGGAGGCCGCATGTTCAAATCCCGAGGATGCTCCGGCCATCTGTGGCCAGGAGCCACGCTCTCAGGATGGAAGAAAGCGCTGTCAGGCTTTAAGTGTTTCGCAGGAAGCACACGCTAGCCTTCACCCTAGGAGAGCGTTTAATCTAGTCTGGAGTGCTCCTCCATTTCCGTCAAATGTGTTTTTAGTAAAGTGATGCAGCGCAACGCAGGGCTGTGCTTCACAACACAGTCCAACTAATCCATAATGAAATCCCTTGCCAACGATTTTTATTGATTTTGACAAATAGCTGTTGCAGGCTTAGACCCAAATACACAAAATATAGCCGCGCTGGATGAAAGAAAAGACATCAGTCTGACTCGTCAGGATAAGAATATCATCAGATAGAGGATGTTTTTAGCTCACAGTGTTCATCCTAACATCTAGAATGCTTACACTTTGGCAGCTTTTCTCTTTGGGCGTCCACTTGGAGTCATCTCGGAGCTTTCTGGAATGGCAGGGCTGTCGTGATTAACAGCAGCTTCACTGGCGGCAGTCTTCGTTTTTGCTGGACTCATGTCTTGGTTGTTTTTTATTGTCTTTCTTGGACGTCCCCTTTTATTTGATTTGGGGTGTGGTGGTAAAACCTCTTGCTCAGTATCAGAGGGACGCTGAGAGCTGGCTCCTGTCTGTCCTGCTAATGCAAAATTAAAAAAATAAATAAATAAATAAAAATGACACAAACTTACTTTCTACGCATTTCCTCAGAGGAAAATAGAGACGACCAAACAAATCATCTCGCACAAAACAAAAATGCATCCGACTCGCCTTCATACATCTCTTCAAGTGTGTTACTTTTAATATTAGAGTCTTGAAGCACTTTGGCCCCTGGTGTATCTCCGTTCAAATCACCACTGCGTCCACTGTCCATGTGGTTTTCCTGTTTATTCGGATCCTCCGTGTCGTTTTTGCAGGGAACCCCCATTAACGAGGTTTCAGCTGTCAGAGCAGCACATCAGCACCTTTAAGGCAAAGCAGCAAGAAGTCGGTTAGTCAATGATAACGCGTGTGTGTGTGTGTGTGTGTGTGTGTGTGTGTAACCGCCGACTCAGTGCATAGTACGAGGACACACTAACCTTTCTGAGGACATGGCATTACATTAGATAGCCAATGACTGAGTCACGACAGTAACGAGGACACAGTTCTAACCCTCCTGATGCATATCGTCCTCAGTCATAACTACTCATCTGTCTGACATAAAGCTTACTGACTGAACACGTGGGTCTGAACACGTCACACTAATGATAACTGTATTCACTGACTTTTCTGGAGGGTTTTTTTTTTTTTCTCTCCCCCAAATTTTTCATTTTCTAGATCCGTGGCGTTCCAGGCAGATCTGATCGGCTATAGGCAAATAACAGGACAGACTATAATTATAATGATGGTGATGATGATGTGTGTGAAACATGTGAAAGAAACACAGCATATACATTTGTAAGGAACACGTCACTGTGAACACACACACACACACACACACACACACACACACACATGGGGCTGAATGAATTAGTTAGGTCTGGAAGTGTATTGACTTTAATGATTTGTTATTTTACACTGTTCATCGTGCCTTTATGATGCAAAGCAAGCGAGGTTTTGTTGTTTAGGCCACTTTTCCTGTCACGTTTCCAACCTGATTTGATCTGTAATGCTGGAAAAGTAAGTATCTCGTGTAACCTTGGACTCAGCAGTGTAGCCTGTCAGCCTTCAACCATCACTCCAGAAGATCTTTCTCTGTTTTCTGCTCCAATGTAACACTAATAGAACAAGAATTGTGCTTATTTTACTCAAAACTGAGTGGCAAGTGACAGGTTTATTCTCTATAAAGCATTGTACATGTGATAATGACTAGGAATGGGCTTCTTAAAAGGTTTAATGTAGCAATAAGTGAGAGTAAATATGTAAATATATATATTTTATATACACAGAGACTAGTTAAGACACTTAAACTTGAAAGGCCAAAGTCCTGCTTTTCTGGAAACAACCACTTAAGTACTAACGAACCTTATGTTCGGTTCAGTGAGGTACATTATTAGCTAGGTAGCTAGCTATCCAGCTAGCTTTTCTCTCTTTCTTAATCCCACAGTTTCGTGCTGAATGTCTGAATTATTATGAGCGGTTTTTCATAAACATAAAGAGCTCCAGGAAAGCGGCGTGTGCAGGAGACATATAAGCGGTTTTTTCAGGGTTTGGTGGGCTTTGTGTGTGGCTCACCGTGTTGGTCCACGCCACAGCTCCAGCCCCAGCAGCTCCTCTCCACCGGTTCGAATCCGCCTCACGACTCAACACACTCCAACTTAAACGTTTAACTAAAACAAGCCGCTCACACCCGTCTAACGAGCGCTAACCCTCAGCACCGTGGGAAACTGTTTACTATTAATCACCACGGCATTAATACGCACGTGCCCCTAGTTAGTCGCCTATGTCCGGTTGACATGTCCGCCATGTTTTCATAGGAGCAGAAGTCTGATCTCTTCTGCCCCCTAGTGGCGAGCAGAGACTGTGCACCGGTTATACAGCATAAACAACAGGAATGTTGATCTTCAGCCCATTTGTGTTGGTAAGAAATTTAATACAGACTGCTAAGAACGTAAATAATCACAGAGGATGCCAGAGGTACACTTTATAACCAAAAGTATGTGCACCCGTCTCCATCACACCCATAAGATTGTAGCACACAATTGTATAGAAATGTCTGTGTGCTGTAGCTTTACAGTTTCCCTTCCAACTCAGAGGCCCAAACCTGCTCCAGCATGACGACGCCCCTGTGCACAAAGCGAGCTCCATGAAGACATGGTGTGTG
>JAKKZL010000308.1:0-5000 GCA_037576815.1 Pangasius larnaudii
CTATGGTGCCTCAACCAGAGTTAGTATTAACAATGACAGTGTCTATATAAGCATTGATAAGTGCCCCATCCAAATATGAACCATTTTCAAACGGATTTCCTCAGTCACATAATACACTTGTGCTGAGGCCATGTCTTAAATGATTAATTTTTTTTATCATGTTACATGTTTTTTATTTCCAGGTGTGTTCTCCTTTTATTTTATGGCCTTTAATGGGACCATGTGCAAAACAAGTACATCGCTCACATTTTGTTTGTTGAGCAAATATAGTCCAGCTTCTGGGCCTTCATAGTATAAAATATTAATTGGCATTTCTCAGTGTGATGCAGGTTATTAATACTTTGTATTGCTGTAATAGTATGACAATAGGCACAGTGCAGATAAATTGCTATAATCTCCTGTTAACATTTGTTACACTAGGCTTTATCTCAAGACTGTCAGTGTTATGGCTGTCCTGACCACAAGAGGTCCCCCTTGAGTGTTTTTGTTAGTTCCTTTTTTGTGTGCGTGTCTGTAATTTAAGTTAATTTTTACCTGTGCTTGGGTTCCTGTGTGTGTATTTTTATGTTGCCCTATTTCTCAGTTCTTTGCTCAGTGTTTCTCTTGCCATGACCAAGCCCTAGTGATTTTCTGACTGTTAGGTTTTTGATTAATCTACATGCTGCCTGTTTTTGGGTATGGTATCTTTTGTTAGGGTTAGGGTTAGGGTTAGGGTTAGGGTCAAGGGTTAGGGTTAGGTGTTAGGGTTAGGGGTTAGGGTTAGGGGTTGGGGTTAGGGTTAGGATAGGGTTAAAGTTAGGGTTAGGGTTAGGGTTAGGATTAAGTGTTAGGGTTAGGGTTAGGGTTAGGTTTAGGGTTAATGTTAGGGTTAGGGTTAGGGTCAGGGTCAGGGTTAGGGTTAGGGTTAGTGCAGGGTTAGGGTAGGGTTAGGGTTAGGGATAGGGTTTAGAGTTAGGATTAGGGTTAGGGTTAGGGTTACAGGGTTAGGGTTAGGGTAACGGGGTTACAGATAGGGTTAGGGTTAGGGTTACGGTGTTACAGATAGGGTTACGGGGTTACAGATAGGGTTAGGGTTACGGGGTTACAGATAGGGTTAGGGGTAGTGTTAGGGGTTAGGGTTAGGGGTTAGGGTTAGGGTTATGGTTACTGGGTTAGGGTTAGGGTTATGGGGTTAAAGTTAGGGTTAGTGTTAGGGGTTAGGGTTAGGGTTAGAGTTATGGTTAGGTCCAGGGTTAGGGTTAGGGTTAGGTTTAGGGTTAGGGTTACAGGGTTAGGGTTAGGGTTAGGGATTAGGGTTAGGGTTAGGGTTAGGGTTAGGCTAGGGTTAGGGTTGGGTTAGGGGTTAGGGTTAGGGTTAGGGATAGGAGTTAGAGCTAGGTTTTTGAATTTACAATTACCCACCCCATCACAGTCCGAAAACTGCGTGGTTGTATAGGGAGCCAAGGAAAGTGCACGGGCCAGCACATTTAAAGCACTGCTATAACTCTGGTAGTTACTGAGGCATTTCAAATGCCACTGTTGGCTTTCGGTTGGTTTAGGGTTATGTTAGGATTAGGGTTAGGTTTAGGGTTAGGGTTAAGGTTAGGGATAGGGGTTACAGTTAGGGTTAGAGTTAGGATTAGGGTTAGGGCTAGGGTGGGTTAGGGTTAGGGTTGGGTTAGGGTTAGGGTTAGGGTAGGGTTAGGGTTGGGTTAGGGGTTAGGGTTAGGGTTAGGGATAGGGGTTAAAGTTAGAGTTAGGGTTAGGGTTAGGGTTAGGGTTAGGGTTAGGGTTAGATTTAGGGTTAGGGTTAGAGTTAGGGCTAGGGTTAGGGTTAGGGTTATGGGTTAGGGTTAGGGTTACTGGGTTAGGGTTAGGTTAGGGTTAGGGTTAGGATTAGGGTTAGGGTTAGGGGTTAGGGTTAGGATTAGGGTTAGGGACAGGGTTAGGGTTAGGTTTTGGGTTAGGGTTACAGTGTTAGCGTTAGGGTTAGGGTAACGGGGTTACTGATAGGGTTAGGGTTACAGGGTTACAGATAGGTTAACGGGGTTAAAGTTAGGGGTAGTGTTAAGGGTTAGGGTTAGTGTTAGGGGTTAGGGTTAGGGTTAGGATTATGGTTACTGGGTTATGGTTTGGGTTGGGTTAGGGGTTAGGGGTTAAAGTTAGGGTTACAAGGTTAGGGTTAGGGTTAGTGTTAGGGGTTAGGGTTAGAGTTATGGTTAGGGACAGGGTTAGGGTTAGGGTTAGGGTTAGGGTTACGGTTAGGGTTTGGGTTTGGGTTAGGGGTTAGGGTTAGGGTTACAGGGTTATGGATAGGGTTAGGGTTAGGGTTAGGGTTAGGGTTACGGGGTTAGGGTTAGGGTAGGGTTAGGGTTGGGTTAGGGTTGGGTTAGGGGTTAAGGTTAGGGTTAGGGATAGGGGTCATAGTTAGGGTTAGGGTTAGGGTTTAGGTTTAGGGTTAGGGTTAGGATTAGGGTTAGGGTGGGTTAGGTTTAGGGTTAGGATAAGGGTTATGGTTAGGGTTATAGTTAGGAGTTAAGTTTAGGGTTAGGGTTAGGGCGTTAGGGTTAGGGTTAGGGTTAGGGTTAGGATTTAGGGTTAGGGTTAGGGTTAGGATTTAGGGTTAGGGTTAGGGTTAGGGTTAGGGTTATGGGTTAGGGTTAGTGTTAGGGTTTTAGGGTTAGGGTTAGGTTTAGGGTTATGGGTTAGGGTTAGTGTTAGGGTTTTAGGGTTAGTGTAAGGGTTAGTTGTTAGGGTTAGGGTTAGAGTTAGGGTTAGGGGTTAGGGTTAGGGTTAGGTTTAGGGTTATAGGGTTAGGGTTAGGGTTAGGGTTAGGGTTAGGGTTAGAGTTAGAGTTAGGGGTTAGGGTTAGGGTTAGGGTTAGGGTTAGGGTAAGGGTTAGGGTTAGGGTTACAGGGTTAGGGTTAAGGTTATGGGTTAGGGTTAGGGTTAGGGTTAGGGTCAGGGTTAGGGTTACTGGGTTAGGGTTAGTGTTAGGGTTAGGGTTCAGGGTTATGGTTAGGGAAAGGCGATAGGGTTAGGGTTAGGGTTAGGGCTAGGGTCAGGGTTAGGGTTAGGGTTACTGGGTTAGAGTTAGGGTTAGGGTTATTGTTAGGGTTAGGATTAGGGTTAGGGTTAGGGTTAGGGTTAGAGTTAGGGTTAGGGGTTAGGGTAAGGGTTAAGGTAAGGGTTAGGGTTAAGGGGTTATGGTTAGGGTTAGGGTTAGGGTTATGGGTTATGGTTAGTGTTAGTGTTTTAGGGTTAGTGTAAGGGTTAGTTGTTAGGGTTAGCGTTAGGGACAGGGTTAGGGTTAGGGTTATAGGGTTAGGGTTAGAGATAGGGTTATAGGTTAGGTTTAGGAATAGGGTTAGGGTTAGGGTTAGGGTTATGGTTACGGTTAGGGATAGAGGATAGAGTTAGGTTTTTGAATTTACAATTACCCACCCCATCACAGTCTGAAAACTGCGTGGTTGTATAGGGAGCCAAGGAAAGTGCACAGGCTGGCACCTGTAAAGCACTGCTTTAACTCTGCTAGTTACTGAGGCTTTTCAAATGCCACTGTTGGCTTTGGTTGGTTTAGGGTTATGTTAGGATTAGGGTTAGGGTTAGGGTTAGGGTTAGGGTTAGGGATAGGGTTAGGCTTAGGAGGTTAAGGGTTAGGGTTAGGGATAGGGATAGGGTTAGGGTTAGGGTTATAGTTAAGGTTACAGTTAGGGGCTAGGGTTAGGCTTAGGGTTAGGGTTAGGGTGGGTTAGAGATAGGGTTAAGGTTAGGGTTAGGGTTACGGGGTTACAGATAGGGTTAGGGTTACAGGGTTAGGGTTAGGTTTATAATGTTAGGGTTAGGGTTATGGTTAGGGTTACAGGATTAGGGTTAGTGTTAGGGTTTGGGGTTAGGGTTATGGTTAGGGTTATGGTTATGGTTTGTGTTAGGGTTATGGTTAGGGATAGTGTAAGGTTAGGGTTGGGTTAGGGGTTAGGGTTAGGGATAGCGTTAGAGTTAGTTTTTTGATTTTACAATTACCCACCCCTTCACAGTCCGAAAACTGCATGGTTGTATAGGGAGCCAAGGAAAGTGCACGGGCCGGCGCCTGTAAAGCACTGCTATAACTCTGGTAGTTACTGAGGCTTTTCAAATGCCACTGTTGGCTTTCGGTTGGTTTAGGGTTATGTTAGGATTAGGGTTAGGGTTAGGGTTAGGGTTAGGAGTTTAAGGGTTAGGGTTAGGGTTAGGTTTAGGGTTAGGAGGTTAAGGGTTAGGGATAGGGTTAGGGTTAGGGTTAGGGTTAGGGTATGGTTAGGGTTAGGGTTAGTGTTAGGGTTACAGGATTAGGGTTAGTGTTAGGGTTATGGTTAGGGTTATGGTTAGGGTTAGTGTTAGGGTTAGGGTTAGGGATAGGGTTATGGTTGGGTTAGGGGTTAGGGTTAGGGTTAGGGATAGGTGTTAGAGTTAGGTTTTTGAATTTACAATTACCCACCCCATCACAGTCCGAAAACTGCATGGTTGTATAGGGAGCCAAGGAAAGTGCACAGGCCGGTGCCTGTAAAGCACTGCTATAACTCTGGTAGTTACTGAGGCTTTTCAAATGCCACTGTTGGCTTTCGGTTGGTTTAGGGTTATGTTAGGGTTAGGGTTAGGGTTAGGAGGTTAAGGGTTAGTGTTAGGGTTAGGAGGTTAAGGGTTAAGGATCGGGTTAGGGTTAGTTTGAGGGTAGGGTTAGGGTTAGGGTTATAGTTAGGGTAAGGGTTAGGGTAAGGGTTAGGGTTAGGGTTAGGGTTTGGGTTAGGGGTTAGGGTTAGGGTTACGGTTACGGGGTTATGGATAGGGTTAGGGTTAGGGTTAGTGTTACGGGGTTAGGGTTACGGGGTTAGGGTTAGGGTTAGGGTTACTGGGTTAGAGTTAGGGTTAGGGTTAGGGTTACAGGGTTTGGGTTAGGGTTACAGGGATAGGCTTAGGGTTAGGGTTAGGGTTATGGGATTAGAGTTAGGGTTGGCTTAGGGGTAAGGGTTAGGGTTAGGGAT
>JAKKZL010000309.1:0-2500 GCA_037576815.1 Pangasius larnaudii
CCTCTATCCCTGATCCAAACCTCTCCATCTCCACCTCTCTCTCTCCCTCTATCCCTGATCCAAACCTCTCCATCTCCACCTCTCTCTCTCTCTCCCTCTATCCCTGATCCAAACCTCTCCATCTCCATCTCCCTTTCTATCCCTGATCCAAACCTCTCCATCTCTCTCTCCCTCTCTACCTCTATCCCTGATCCAAACCTCTCCATCTCCACCTCTCTCTCTCCCTCTATCCCTGATCCAAACCTCTCCATCTCCACCTCTCTCTCTCTCTCCCTCTATCCCTGATCCAAACCTCTCCATCTCCATCTCCCTTTCTATCCCTGATCCAAACCTCTCCATCTCTCTCTCCCTCTCTACCTCTATCCCTGATCCAAACCTCTCCATCTCCACCTCTCTCTCTCCCTCTATCCCTGATCCAAACCTCTCCATCTCCCTCTCTCTCTGATCCAAACCTCTCCATCTCCATCTCTCTCTCTACCTCCATCCCTGATCCAATCCTCTCCATGTCTATCTCCATGTCCATGTCCATCCAGACCATACTGACATCTGCACTTGTGTTGTTCCACACTAGAAAGCTTTCCACGTGCACATTATTAACATCTCTTTCCTAGAATATAATGTTCTTTACACATCCATCAGTTTCTTCTCCAAAAACCTTCTCCTGAGCCCAAACAACTCTCTCAGATCTTCGTTTCTCCAACCATCATTGGGATTTTTCTCCCCAAACATCCATCAAAATCTCCAGAACTTCTTTCTGAGATCCACGAAATTCTAAATCTTCCAAAGCCCAGAACATCATCATCATCATCATCATCACAGCCTTCAAAGGCTCTCAAACCCACAAATCTTCTTAACTCGGAGATTTTCCAAATCTGTGAAACCACAACAGACATCTCTCTCGGCTTCTGGCTGACGGTATCGGGTAGGAAAAAGGCAGAAACTCGGTTCAAATGCAGGTCTGATATTCTGTTCTGACAAATACAGAAAAATAATGATACAATAAAAAAAAACAGAGGGATTTACTGCCTTCATCTGTCCTACGTGGAGTGTGTGACTGATCAATACTCGCCTCCTGGGGTGATTAAGCGAGAGGAAACGTTCTCATCACGCCATAATTAATCTTCCTCATTTACCGTTCTGTGCGTTTTGTATCACGTTTCGCTTCGAGGCTTTCGGAGAAGCCTGAAGAAAAAAAACAATACATAAATCATCTTAACTGCGCTTCTAATTCCGTGTAATTCAGTAACGTGAGCGGAGCGAGATCCTTCATTCCACACGTCCGACGTTTCATTTTCAATCAAAGTCTTCAGTCGCGATCTCACCACCATCCGAGATTCAGATCAGCGCCGGAGCGACGCGATCGTTATAACGTCGAAATCACGATAAAACACACCAACACCACGGTTCACGTTTCTCAGGTCGCAGGTATCGGAATCTTTTCGAAATTTTAACAATAATAATCATAAATTTTGATTCGAAGCAGCCGATTTGATGGTAAAATAATGTTTCAGAAACGTTAAAATTATTCAGATTTTTTTTAAATTTACTAAAGGAAATTTTTAGTAAATAGTGTTATTTTAAAAAAAAAATTAAACAAAAATAGATATTTTTAAATCATTTATTTTCCTAGACCATTAATTAAATTCAGCTTTTCACAGATTTTTTTTGTTGTTGTTTTTTTTTTCAAACGTTTAAATCGTGATAGATGGAATTTTTAATTATTAAATCATCGTTAAAAATCAAATTTTTAACAATTTTAAAGAAAAAAAAGATTTTTAAGTATTTTTTCTAGACATTATATAAATTCGGCTTTTCACAGTTTGGGATTTTTTTCTTGCTTTACTGCCAGCTTGTTTATATCACGAGACAAACTGAAATTATTTTTCCTTCTTTTAAAAAAAAAAAAGTCAACGGAAAAATATGTTAAAGAAATTAACTTTTCTAAACATTAAATAAATCCAGCTTCTTTTTTTTCTCTCTCGTTTTGTGTGTTAGCAAATTTATATCACGACACAAACTTATTTTTCCTTCTTATTAAATAGTAAAAATATTTTTTAAAATATTTTTGGTTATTTTTTATTCATTTTTCTTACTAGACATTATATAAATTCGGCTTTTCACAGTTTTTTTTCCTCATTTTACCGCCAGTGTGTCAACAAACCTTTGTATTACTGATACAGTTTTGTGTATTGCGATGTGATTTTTTTTTATCGTATCTCGCAGCACTAATTGAGATGTTTGTATAAAGTATCTCATATCCACGAGAACGTTCAGGTTCTACTGAGGCTTTTCCCTCAAGAGTGGAGCCGAGTGACGGAAGGAACCCAGACTCGTAAATCCGTAAAAGGAAAAAAAAAAAAAAAAAAAAAAACCCTGACTGACGTGACGGATTCGTACGGGATCAACATTTTTACTTGGTGAAAGTGTTCTAGCTCTCTGAGGCCGTAGGGTTCCACGCAGAACCTCATAGGGTTCCGCGTAAAGGACGAGGTTCTACAGC
>JAKKZL010000311.1:0-10574 GCA_037576815.1 Pangasius larnaudii
AACCCTAACCCTATCCCTAACCCTAACTCTAAACCTAACCCTATGGTTACACGCTAACCCTAACCCTACCCTAACCCTAACCCTAACCCTAGCCCTAACCCTAGCCCTAACCCTACCCTACCCCTACCCTGACCTTGACACTGACACTAACCCTGAATCTAAACCTAACCCTAAGCCTAACCCTAACCCCTAACCCTAACCCTAACCCTAACCCATAACCCTAAACCTAACCCTAACCCTTAGCATAACCATAACCCCAACCCTAACCCTAACCCTAACCTTACCCTAACCCTAACCCTAAACAAAACCCTAACCCTAACCCTATCCCTAACTCTAAACCTAACTCTAAGGTTACAACCTAACCCTAACCCTACCCTAACCCTAATCCTAAGCCTAACCATAACCCTAAACCCTAACCCTAACCCCTAACCGTAACCATAACACTGCATTGCCCCTAACCCTAACCCAAACCCTAACCCTAACCCTAATCTTAACCCAAATCCTAACCCCAACTCTAACCCTAACCCTAACCGTAACCTAGCCTTAACCCTAACCTAACCCTAACCCTAACTCTAACCCTAACCCTAACCATAACCCTAACCCTAACCTTAACCCGAACCCTAACCTTAACCCGAACCCCTAACCCTAACCCTATCCCTATCCCTCTTCCTAACCCCTAACCCCCAACAGTGGTAGCTCAGTGGTTAGGATGTTGGGCTACTGATCGGAAGGTCATGAGTTCGATCCCCAGCACCGCCAAGCTGCCACTGATGGGCCCTTGAGCAAGGCCCTTAACCCTCAACTGCTCAGTTGTATGAATAAGATAAAATGTAAGTCGCTCTGGATAAGGGCGTCTGCCAAATGTCATAAAAAAAACCCTAACCCTAACCGTAACCGTAACCTTAACCTTAACCCGAACCCCTAACCCTAACCCTATCCCTATCCCTATCCCTAACCCCTAACCCTAACCATAAAACTGCATTGCCCCTAACCCTAACCCAAAGCTTAACCCTAACCGTAAACCTAATCTTAACCCTAACCCTATCCCTAACCCCAACTCTAACCCTAACCCTAACCCCAACCCTAACCTTAACCCAGCCCTAACCCTAACACTGACACTAACCCTAAACCCTATCCCTAACCATAAACCTAATCCTACCCTAACCATAACCCTAAACCCTAACCCTAACGTTAACCCTAACCCCTAACCCTAACATTAAACCTAACCCTAGCCCTAACCCTAACCCCTAACCCTGACGTTAACCCTTACCCTAACCCTAACCCTAACACTTACCCTAACACTAAGCCTAACCCTAACCCTAACCCTAACTTTAACCATAACCCTAACCCCTAACCCTAATGTTAACCCTAACCCTAATCCTAACCCTAACCCTAACCCTGATCCTGAATCTAACCCTAATCCTTAGCTTAACCATAACCCTAACCCTAACCCCTAACCCTAACTTGAACCCTAACCCTAACCCAACCCAAACCCTAACCCTAACCCTAACCCTATCCCTAACCCTAACCCTAACCCTAACCCTAACCCTAACCCCTAACCCTAAACCTAAACCTAATCCAAACCCTTAGACTAACCATAACCCCAACCCTAACCCTAACACTAACCCTAACCCTAACCCTAAGCGTATCCTAGCCTTAAACCTATCCCAACCCTAACACTAACCCTAACCGTAACCCTAACCCTAACAATAACCCCAACCCTAACCCTAACCTCTAACCCTAACCCTAACACTGCATTGCCCCTAACCCTAACCCAAACCCTAACCCTAACCCTAATCTTAACCCTAACCCTAACAATAACCGCAACTCTAACCCTAACCATAACCTTAACCCTAACCCTAACCGTAACCTAGCCTTAACCCTAACCTAACCCTAACCCTAACCCTAACCCTAACCTTAAACCTAACCCTAACCGTAACCCTAACCTTAACCCGAACCCGAACCCCTAAACCTAACACTATCCCTATCCCTTACCCCTAAGCCTAACCATAACACTGCATTGCCCCTAACCCTAACCCAAACCCTAACCCTAACCCTAATCTTAACCCTAACCCTAACCCCAACTCTAACCCTAACCCTAACCCCAACCCTAACCCTAACCCAGCCCTAACCCTAACCCTAACTCTAACCCTAACACTAAACCTAAACCTAAACCAAAACCTAAACCTAAACCTAACCCTAACCCTAACCCTAACCCTATCCCTATTCCTAACCCCTAACCATAACCCTAAAACTTATCCTTAACCCTAACCATAACTCTAATCCTAATCCTAACCCTAAACCTAACACCTAACCCTAACCCTAACCCTATCCCTAACTCTAAACCTAACCCTATGGTTACACGCTAACCCAAACCCTACCCTAACCCTAACCCTAACCATAACTCTAATCATAACCCTAACCCTAACCCTAACCCTAACCCTAACTTTTACAGTAACCCTAAAACTAGCACTAACCCTACCCTACCCCTACCCTGACACTGACACTAACCTTAACCCTAAGTCTAACCATAACCCTAACCCTAACCCTAACCCTAACCCCTAACCCTAAACCTAACCCTAACCCTAACCCTAAACCTAACCCTAACCCTAACCCTAACCCTAACCCTAACCCTAGCCCTAGCCCTAACCCCTAATCCTAACCCTAACCCTAACCCTAACCCTAACCCTAATCGTAACCCTAACCCTAACCTTAACCCAGCCCTAACCCTAACCCTAACCATAAACGTAACCCTAACCCTAACCCTAATCGTAACCCTAACTCTAACCCTAACACAACCCTAGCCCTAACCCTAACTCTAACCCTAACCCCTAACCCTAACCCTAACCCAAACCCTAACCGTAATCTTAACGCTAACCCTAACCCTAACCGCAACTCTAACCCTAACCCTAACCCTAACCTTAACCCAGCCCTAACCCTAACCCTAACCATAACCCTAACCATAACCGTAACCTAGCCTTAACCCTAACCTAACCCTAACCCTAACCCTAACCTTAACACAAACCCCTAACCCTATCCCTATCCCTTACCCCTAACCCTAACCATAACACTGCATTGCCCCTAACCCTAACCCAAACCCTAACACTAACCCTAAGCCTAATCTTAACCCAAACCCTAACCCCAACTCTAACCCTAACCCTAACCATAACCTAGCCTTAACCCTAACCTAACTCTAACCCTAACCCTAACCGTAACCCTAACCTTAACCCGAACAACTAACCCTGACCCTATCCCTATCCCTAACCCCTAACCCCTAAACCTAACCCTAACCCTAACCCTAACCCTAACCCATAACACTAACCTTAACCCTAACCCTAACCCAACCCTAACCCAACCCTAACTCTTACCCTAACCCTATCCCTATTCCTAACCCCTAACCATAACCCTAACCTTTACCCTTAACCCTAACCCTAATCCTAACCTTAACCCTAACTCTAACCCTAACCCCTAACCCTAACCCTAACCATAACCCTAACACTAGCCCTAGCCCTAACCCTACACTACCCCTACCCTGACCCTGACCCTGACCCTGACCCTGAATCTAACCCTAACCCTTAGCCTAACCATAACCCTAACCCTAACCCTAACCCCTAACCCTAACCCTAACCCTAACCCTAACCCTAAACCTAACCCTAAACCTAACCCTAACCCTTAGACTAACCATAAACCCAACCCTAACCCTAACACTAACCCTAACCCTAACCGTAACCTAGCCATAACCCTATCCCAACCCTAACACTAACCCTAACCGTAACCCTGACCCTAACAATAACCCTAACCCTAACCCTAACCCTAACCCTAACCCTAACCCCTAACCCTAACCCTAACACTGCATTGCCCCTAACCCTAACCCAAACCCTAACCCTGACCATAACCCTAATCTTAACCCTAACCCTAACCGCAACTCTATCCCTAACCCTAACCCTAACCCTAACCTTAACGCAGCCCTAACCCTAACCCTAACCCTATCCATAACCTAGCCTTAACCCTAACCTAACCCTAACCCTATCCCTATCCCTAACCCCTAACCCTAACCATAACACTGCGTAGCCCCTAACCCTAACCCTAACCCTAACCCTATCCCTAACCCTAATCTTAACCCAAACCCTAATCCCAACTCTAACCCTAACCCTAACCGTAACCTAGCCTTAACCCTAACCTAACCCTAACTCTAACCCTAACCCTAACCGTAACCCTAACCTTAACCCGAACCCCTAACCCTAACCCTTTCCCTATCACTAACCCCTAACCCTAACCCTAACCGTAACCCTAACCTTAACCTGAACCCCTAACCCTACCCCTATCCCTATCCCTAACCCTTAACCCTAACAATAACACTGTATTGCCCCTAACCCTAACCCTACCCTTAACCCTAAGCCTAACCCTAACCCTAAACCTTACCTTAACCCCAACTCTAACCCTAACCATAACCCCAACCCTAACCCTAACCCAGCCCTAACCCTAACCCTAACCCTAATTGTAACCCTAACCTTAACCCGAAACCCTAACCCTATCCCTATCCCTAACCCTAACCCCTAACGCTAACCGTAACCCTAACCTTAACCCGAACCCCTAACCCTACCCCTATTCCTTTCCCTATCCCTAACCCCTAACCCTAACAATAACACTGCATTGCCCCTAAACCTAACCCTACCCTTAACCCTAACCCTAACCCTAATCTTAACCCTAACCCCAACTCTAACCCTAACCCTAACCCCAACCCTAACCCTAACCCAGCCCTAAACCTAACCCTAACCCTAACCTAACCTAACCCTAACCCTAATCTTAACCCTAGATCTAACCCTAACCCTAACCCTATCCCTAACACTGCATTGCCCCTAACCCAACCCAAACCCTATCCCTAACCCAAAGCCTAACCCAACAATAACCCTAATCTTTACCCTAACACTAATCCTAAACCTAACACTAAACCTAACCCTAAACCTAACTCTAACCCTAACCCAATCCTAACTCTTACCCTAACCCTATCCCTATTCCTAACCCCTAACCATAACCCTAAACCTTACCCTTAACCCTAACCCTAACCCTAACACTAACACAACCCTAACCCTAACCCTAACCCTAACCCTAACGCCTAACCCAAACCCTAACCCTGACCATAACCCTAATCTTAACCCTAACCCTAACCCTAACCGCATCTCTAACCCTAACCCTAACCCTAACCCTAACCTTAACCCAGCCTTAACCCTAACCCTAACCCTAACCCTAACCCTATCCATAACCTAGCCTTAACCCTAACCTAACCCTAACCCTAACCCTAACCGTACCCCTAACCTTAACCCGAACACCTAACCCTAACCCTATCCCTATCCCTAACCCCTAACCCTAACCATAACACTGCGTAGCCCCTAACCCTAACGCAAACCCTAACCCTATCCCTAACCCTAATCTTAACCCAAACCCTAACCCTAACTCTAACCCTAACCCTAACCGTAACCTAGCCTTAACCCTAACATAACCCTAACTCTAACCCTAACCGTAACCCTAACCTTAACCCGAACCCCTAACCCTAACCCTATCCCTATCACTAACCCCTAACCCTAACCCTAACCGTAACCCTAAACTTAACCTGAACCCCTAACCCTACCCCTATCCCTATCCCTAACCCCTAACCCTAACAATAACACTGCATTGCCCCTAACCCTAACCCTACCCTAAACCCTAAGCCTAACCCTAACCCTAAACCTTACCTTAACCCCAACTCTAACCCTAACCCTAACCCCAACCCTAACCCTAACCCAGCACTAACCCTAACCCTAACCCTAACCCTAACTGTAACCCTAACCTTAACCCGAAACCCTAACCCTAACCCTATCCCTATCCCTAACCCTAACCCCTAACCCTAACCCTAACCGTAACCCTAACCTTAACCTGAACCCCTAACCCTACCCCTATTCCTATCCCTATCCCTAACCCCTAACCCTAACAATAACACTGCATTGCCCCTAAACCTAACCCTACCCTTAACCCTAACCCTAACCCTAATCTTAACCCTAACCCTAACCCCAACTCTAACCCTAACCCTAACCCCAACCCTAACCTTAACCCTAACCCAGCCCTAACCCTAACCCTAACCCTAACCCTAACCTAACCTAACCCTAACCCTAATCTTAACCCTAGCTCTAGCCCAACCCTAACCAACCCTAACCAACCCTAACACTGCATTGCCCCTAACCCAACCCAAACCCTATCCCTAACCCAAAGCCTAACCCAACAATAACCCTAATCTTTACCCTAACACTAATCCTAAACCTAACCCTATACCTAACCCTAAACCTAACTCTAACCCTAACCCAATTCTAACTCTTACCCTAACCCTATCCCTATTCCTAACCACTAACCATAACCCTAACCCTTACCCTTAACCCTAAACCTAACCCTAACCCTAACACTAACACAATCCTAACAATAACACTAACCCTAACCCTAACCCTAACCCTAACCCTAACGCCTAACCCTAACCCTAACACTAACCCCTAACTCTTACCCTAACCCTAACTCTAACCCTAACCCCTAAACCTAACCCTTACCCTAACCCTAACCCTAACCCTAACCCTAACCATAACACTAACCCTAACCTTAACCCTAATTCAAACCCTAACCCTAACCGTAATCGTAAACCGTAACCGTAACCGTAACCGTAACCCGAACCACTAACCCTAACCCTAACCCCTAACCCAAACCATATCCCTAACCCTAACACTGCATTGCCCCTAACACATACCCAAACCCTAACCCTAACACTAACCCTAATCTTAACCCTAACACTAATCCTAAACCTAACCCTAACCCTAACCCTAACACTAACCCTAACCCTAACCTTAACCCTAACCCTATCCCTATCCCTAACCCCTAACCCTAACCATAACACTGCGTAGCCCCTAACCCTAACTCAAACCATAACCCTAAACCAAACCCTAATCTTAACCCAAACCCTAACCCCAACTTTAACCCTAACCTTAACCGTAACCTAGCCTTAACCCTAACCTAACCCTAACCCTAACTCAAACCCTAACCCTAACCGTAACCATAACCTTAACCCGAACCCCTAACCCTAACCCTATCCCTAACCCTTAACCCTTAACCCTAACCCTAACCGTAACCCTAACCTTAACCCGAACCCCTAACCCTACCCCTATCCCTATCCCTATCCCTAACCCCTAACCCTAACAATAACATTGCATTGCCCCTAACCCTAACCCTACCCTTAACACTAAGCCTAACCCTAATCTTAACCCTAATCCTAACCCTAACCCCAACTCTAACGCTAACCCTAACCCCATCCCTAACCCTAACTCAGCCCTAACCCTAACCCTAACCCTAACCTTAATCTTAACCCTAACTCTAACCCAAACCCTAACCCTAACACTAACCCTAATCTTTACCCTAACACTAATTCTAACCCTAACCCTAAACCTAACCCTAATCCTAACTCTAACCCTAACCCAACCCTAACTCTTACCCTAACCCTAGTCCTATTCCTAACCCCTAACCATAACCCTAACGCTTACGCTTAACCCTAACCCTAACCATAACCCTAACCCTAACTCTAACCCTAACACAAACCTAACCCTAACCCTAACCCTAACCGTAACCCTAACCTTAACCTGAACCTGAACCCCTAACCCTAACCCAAACCCTGACCCTAACACCTAACTCTTACCCTAACCATAACTCTAACCCTAACCCCTAAACCTAACCCTTACCCTAACCCTAACCCTAACCCTAACCATAACACTAACCCTAACCCTAACCCTAACCCTAACCCTAACACCTATCCCTAACTATAACCCTAACCCTAACCCTAACCCTAAACCCTAACCCTAACCCTAACCCTATCCCTATCCCTAACGCTAAACCTAACCCTAAGGTTGCACGCTAACCCTAACCCTACCCTAAACCCAACCCTAAACATAACCCTAACACTAACCCTAACCCTAACCTTAACCTTATCCCAAACCCTAACTCTAAACCTAACCCTAAGGTTACACGCTAACCCTAACCCTAGCCTAACCCTAACCCTAACCATAACTCTAACCCTAACTCTCACCCTAACCCTAACCTTAACCTTAACCCTAACCCTAACTCTAACCCTAACACTAGCCTTAGCACTAACCCTACACTACCCCTACCCTGACCCTGACCCTGAATCTAACCCTAATCCTTAGCCTAACCATAACCCTAACCCTAACCCTAACCCTAACCCTAAACCAACCCTAACCCTAACCCTAACCCTAACCCTAACCGGAACCGTAACCCTAACCGTAACCCTAACCCTAAACCTAACCCTAACCTTTAGACTAACCATAACCCAAACCCTAACCCTAACACTAACCCTAACCCTAACCCTAACCCTAACCCTAATCGTAACCTAGCCTTAACCCTATCCCAGCCCTAACACTAACCCTAACCTTAACCCTAACCCTAACAATAACCCTAACCCTAACCCTAACCCCTAACCCTAACCCTAACCCTAACACTGCATTGCCCCTAACCCTATCCCAAACCCTAACCCTAACAATAATCTTAACCCTGACCCTAACCGTAACCTAGCCTTAACCCTAACCTAACCCTAACCCTAACCCTAACCCTAAACCTAACCCTAACCGTAACCGTAACCGTAACCGTAAGCCTAACCTTAACCTTAACCCGAACCCCAAACCCTAACCCTATCCCTATCCCTAACCACTAACCCTAACCATAACACTGCATTGCCCCTAACCCTAACCCAAACCCTAACCCTAACGCTAACTCTAACCCTAACACTAGCCCTAGCCCTAACCTTACACTACCCCTACCCTGATCCTGACCCTGAATCTAACCCTAATCCTTAGCCTAACCATTACCCTAACCCTAACCCTAACCCCTAACCCTAACCCTAACCCAACCCTAACCCTAACCCTAACCCTAACCCTAACCATAACTCTAACCCTAACACTAACCCTAACCCTAACCTTTACCCTAAGCCTAAAACTAGCACTAGCCCTACCCTACACCTACCCTGACCCTGACAATGACACTAACCTTAACCCTAAGTATAAACATAACCCTAACCATAAACCTAACCCTAACCCTAAACCTAACGCTAACATTAACCATAACCCTAACCCTAACCCTAACCCTAACCCTAACCCTAGCCCTAACCCCTAACCCTAACCCTAACCCTAATCTTAACCCTAAGTCTAACTCTAACACAACCCTAGCCCTAACCCTAACCCTAATCTTAACCCTAACCCTAACCCTAACCGCAACTCTAACCCTAACCCTAACCCTAACCTTAACACAGCCCTATCCCTAACCCTAACCCTAACCCTAACCATAACCGTAACCTCGTCTTAACCCTAACCTAATCCTTACCCTAACCATAACCCTAACCCTAACCGTAACCCTAACCTTATCCCGAACCCCTAACCCTATCCCTATCCCTAACCCCTAACCCCTAACCCTAACCATCACACTGCATTGCCCCTAACCCTAACCCAAACCCTAACCCTAACCCTAAGCCTAATCTTAACCCAAACCCTAACCCCAACTCTAACCCTAACCCTAACCATAACCTAGCCTTAACCCTAACCTAACTCTAACCCTAACCCTAACCGTAACCCTAACCTTAACCCGAACAACTAACCCTAACCCTATCCCTATCCCTAACCCCTAACCCTAACCCTACCCCTAACCCAACCATAACTCTTACCCTAACCCTATCCCTATTCCTAACCCCTAACCATAACCCTAACCCTTACCCTTACCCTTAACCCTAACCCTAACCCTAACCCTAACCCTAACACAACCCTAACCCTAACCCTAACCCTAACCCTAACCCTAACCCCTATCCCTAACCATAACACTAGCCCTAAACCTAACACAACCGTAACTGTAACCGTAACCCTAACCCTAACCCTAACACTAACCCAACCCTAAACCTAACCCTAACCCTAACCCTAACCCTAACCTTAACCCTAACCCTAACGCTAACCCTAACCTTAACCCTAACCCAACCCTAACTCTTACCCTAACCCTTACCATTAACCCTAACCCTAACCCTAACCCTAACCCTAACACAACCCTAACCCTAACCCTAACCCTAAGCCTAACCTTAACCCTAACCCTAACCCTAACCATAACCCTAACCCTTACCCTTAACCCTAACCCTAACCCTAACCCTAACCCTATCCCTAACACAACCCTAACCCTAACCCTAACCCTAACCGTAACCCCTAACCCTAACCCTAACCCTAACCCTAACCCTAAACCTAACCCTAACCATTAGACTAACCATAACCTCAACCCTAACCCTAACCCTAACCCTAACCCTAACCCTAACCCTAACCCAACCCTAACCCTAACCCTAACCCTAACCTTAACCTTAACCCTAACCCTAACCCTAACCCTAACCCTAACACTAACCTTAACCCTAAGTCTAAACATAACCCTAACCCTAACCCTAACCCTAACCCCTAACCATAAACCTAACCCTAACCCTAAACCTAACGCTAACATTAACCATAACCCTAACCCTAACCCTAACCCTA
>JAKKZL010000313.1:0-10484 GCA_037576815.1 Pangasius larnaudii
CTATCTATCTATATATATATATATATATATATATATATATATATATATATATATATATATATATATATATATATATAGTAATATCAGTAGTGGAAAAACACTTTTTATCATTTTATTTTATTTGTCACCTTATTCTAGGCCAAAGCTGTACCAGTAGGTAGCTGACTGCGGCTTTTAAAATGCACAGTGATGCAGAAACACTGAAGAAATGGAGCATAATTACAATTCAGAGCAAGTTCTTCAGTGCAAAGCTGTCATATAACAGCTAGTAAAATATGTCGTCACTTCACATTTCAATATGTCAAGCAAAAACAAACAGAAACCACAGTCTAATAATACCATTTGCCACAGCAAGGCATACATGAGCTTGAGCGAATGACACAGTAAACAGACAAAATGACCTAGCATTCCTCTGGCTAGTGCGTGTGTTATCAATCATTTCTGTTTCTGTTAACCAAATAAACCTTTATGCAATGTTCTATAATTTTTCATTTTTTTATTATTATTATTTTAATATGAGGCTGTGCTTGCCCACCTAGAAAAAAAGAAGTTGTGTAGTTATGAATAGGGACAGGTTTATTGTTTGCTACAAGAAGAGGTATAAAACCAGCAAAACACCACCAACAACACCAAAAACAAAGATGTACTGTCTATGGAGGAATGTGTGGCCTTTTCTGAGGAACACAAAACTTGAATATTAGTGTGAATTAATGGTTTGTGTTCAGGAAAAAAATACAATGAAAGAACAGGAAAAGGGCTTTAACACACATATGGGGGGCAGTTTGATAGATTAGGTCATCTCTAGTCCTTAGCACTCCACCCTTAGGAGACATATGAATGTGTTATCCGGAGGTTTCCATATGGTTTGGATTCAGAGCCAGAGGCTAGAGGATGAAAAAGAGGTGATCAGTTACTTTCAGCAGGTCATATAACACATTAATACCTTTTAGGAGAACATATCCAGTGTCTTGTTGCCCATTCATGTCCTCACATGCTTGAATTGTCTATAACTTAAGGTATGCATATGCAGAGATATTTGTTAAACCACTGAAATCTCAAATGGAGCTCAGCCATTAAATGAAACTCATAGAACTGCAAAGCCTTAGCCTTCAAACAGAGAGAATGTGAATGTGGACTGGGTGGAGAAAGAAGAGGAGTTAAGAAAAGGCTCTGTAAGAGCTGGATGCTCACCATGACTGCTATATTTTCAGTCTATAACAGATCTCGAAGGCCAGCTGAAGTGTTATCTCCTCATTAGTGCATGTCTTAATTATTGATCAGTGATTTAGAAATAAAGCACTCCAAGGAAGGATAAAGCCTCTCTCTCTGTGTGTGTGTGTGTGTGTGTGTGTGTGTGTGTGTGTGGGTGTGTGTGTGTGTCTTTTGTACATTTCACACTGCACATTAACACAGAAGTAGCTAATCAATGTCTCTCAGTATCCACAGCACACCACAGAATAAAAGAAATTTCCAGGAAAAAAAGAAAAGAAGAGGAACCAGGAAAAAAGGAAATATGTGTTTGTATGTTCCTGTGCCTCTGTGACAGATCAGGAAGCTGAGATTCAAATTCAAAATTTATTAAAATATATTATGTTGACTAATTAACTAATTGACTAGTTAGCTTGACAAATAGAATATTATTAGCAACTTCATTTGGCTAGTTTTTAGTAGCTCCCAGTAGCAACCAATTGTTTTTAAGATAAACATAATAATAAATAAACAATAATAATAAAAAGTAGTTCCTCCAAGTTTAATCTTGTAAAAAGCTGTGATCCCAGCCCTGTGCAATTGTTTTCTAATTTCTGGACCATGATTTCAGGATTGTAGGATTTACAGGGTTCATCTAGCGTGAAGCAAAAAAGCAAAGAAGGTGGATGGAAAATGAACCACTAATGGAAGTGAATCCTTTTCACATACCACATTGTCTTCCATTCAGGAGAATAGATTTTTGGGCAGGTGGATTTTATTTATGTCTAGTATGACTGTGGCTTTATGGTGGAGCAGGAAGGCATTAATACCGACACTGCCTCAAACAAAATTAAGTCCAGAGGCTATCCCACTTGACTTATGCTATAGGCTATTATTTAGTGAATTTTTAGAGCCACAGTCATCCAGCATTTAGTCTGGCAGCTCATTTTGAGCTCAAATTGTGTATCATTAAGCAGGGCTGCCAGGTTTCAGCAAAATTTCTGGCCCAAGTACATCTCAATAGCTACAGAAAAGACCTACAGAAAAATAGCCACAGAAAAAACTAATCTCCCAAAAAAAATCAGGCATTGGAAAAGAGAAACATTTTCTTCTCTTTCGCAGCCTTTGCATGGAAAACAAGGCTGATGTATGGACATTATCCTCTCCAAAATACTGGGAACATTCCCTTTCCTTCTGCCAGTCCATGCAAAATACACAAGACACAATGTCTTCACTTACACTTTGCTTTTTTGCAGACAGTCATTAACTGTAAGTTTGTTGCTCACAAAATGAGCAAATCAATGAAACGTCAGCTTAAATCTGTCAAATAGCAAATTTTTAAAAATCGGTGGTCACTCAGAAGAGATAATTAGTATTTCAGTGTCATTTAAAATGTATGGAGTTGTGAATTATGACTTCATGAATATTAATATTCTTTTAATATATCAGATATGGTATGAAGCGCTTACTGAACTCACTACACATGTAGCTCTGCCCTCTTCAATCATCCATCTCTTATAAATAATCATACAGTACACTGTGTCTGCATTGCAGTATTCAAGATATAATGTCTGTTAAATAACTCAGTAAATATTTCCACCTTTGGTTTTTCAGAGAGAATCAGTCGGGAGGGAGATTTTTATTTGTTAATGATTTGTTTCTGAGTAATTACTTATTATTGATTCACTATAGAGAGTTTTTCAAGGACAAAGGTTTGTCCTTTATGGCGTCCTGTCCATATTACCAGAGTTTATGTTCTGCCATGTTTTCTGTCTTGAATCAAAGTGTCTAAACACACGCACACACTGTTTGAAATCAAATAAGATGTGCTTGTCTCTGTGAGCTGCAGTGCTGGTGTTGTATAAGGTGCCTCAGGACTTCACCCTCCACCTCAGATAAACATAAATGTTCATCAGACTCGTTACATCATAGTGATTATTCATTACAGATGATTCATTATTAATGAGAGTGTCTGTGTTTGATGATGTTGATCCTCAGGGATTCAGTCAGACTGATAAGAGGCTAATGCACTCAAGGTCTGTGATTTTGGCAGCTCCGCACCTCGCTGTCTACAAGAGACATGAACTGATGCCACTGAATTTTTATTTTCATATTTCTGAGTTCTCTCACCCTGTACACATGTGTCTGATATTAGAGGTTCTCTTAATGTGAAATATTGTGTAGCCTACTTGATTCTTGAGCATGGAGGGCATTTTCAGTATTCGAAGACGTTTGAAGCTTAGCCTGGAGCAATGCCAGGGCTGATGGAGGTATCTTACCAAAGACAAATTAAATATTTTGTGTACATACACTTGAATGAATCACAAAATAAAACCCTGTCCAATATGAAATACAACTCAGTAAAATCAAAAACTAATTATATTATCTTCTTTTGCTTTCTCTTTTTACTAAGAAGGCATGCTTTAAGGGAAGGATTTCTTTTTCCTTTCTGAGAGAAGGCACTATCCAGATTTGTTGCACTATGTGCGACGATTTGTAGGCTTTCGAATATTTTCGATGCCCACAACTATCAGTTTCCATTGTGAAAAACAGAATAACCTTTTTAGTTATAAGATGACTTAGCTGCATGTGGTAAGTTAGATGTGTGTGTCTCAGCTCTGCTCATTCTCCCACAAACACAATAGGATCATCAGAATGAGCAAATGACATTCAGAGCAGAACAAAAGCTTCTTTATTGGAAAACTCACTTCAAGTGTGTGTTGGAATGAATAGATTAAATAGAAAAGATACCTTATTGTGTCTCGGTATTTGAGCAGAAGTATGAAGGACAGTGAAGGTTAAATGTGTTTCATGTGCTTGCTAATTTCAAGAGCTTCATCAGAAAGGCTGCAATAAAGCTCCAGGGAGCCTAAATCCATGAATGCTTTCTAATTAGGTTATTGCTGATCATGTGGGCAAATAATGTGCACATACAGAGTATGAATAGTGATGCATTTTTCCTTTTTTTTAACCCTTTCACTTGTACTGAAGTACTTGTGAAGTTTTACTTTCACCAGTCACAAAGCTGATGTCATGCTTGAATGGTCTCTCAGAGTGTGAGCGACTTTCAGGTACAAGTTAACCCAGAAAGGATAATCCATTGTGGTAATTCATTCGATAATTTACTAAATTTATGTAAGGGAAAAAAATGATAGGGCATGCTGTTACAGGAAAATAATCAACGACATAATAGTGTGATGTCGTGTTTTATTCATCTTATACCACAGGAATTTGCCATTTTTTTTATTTATATAACCATTTATAATTACGTCTAAAGTGGTGGAATGTCTGTAAGACAAGTTAGTTCCTGTTATAAGCTACTTTGCGTTGAAAAAAGGCCCGGCGACATTTTTCCAATCTTCACAGTAGCCTCAGATTCCTGTTCTTGGCTGACAGAAGTGGAAGCTGATGTCTTCTGTCTGCTGTTGTAGCCCAAGGTTTGACTTTCTCAGATGCTTTTCTGCTCACCAAGGCTATAAAGAGTAGTTATCTATGTTACTGTAGTCTTCCTGTCAGCTTGAACTCGTCTGGCCATTCTCCTTTGATCTCTGTCCTCAACACGGAGTTTTCACCACAGAAGTGCTGCTCACTGGATGTTTTTGGTTTTTCACACCATTTTGAGTAAACATGAGACTGTTGTGTGTGAAAATCCCAGATCAACAGTTACTGAAATACTCAAACCATGCCTCAGTCAAATTAACTAAGATTACATTTTCCCCATTCTGATGTTCTGATGTGACCATGAAGCTCTCTTTGTTATTTTATAAATTTCATTGCTGAAACACGATTGGTTGATTAGATAATTGCATAAATTTGCAGGTATACAGGTTGTCCTATTAAATTAGTAAGTGAGTGTCTTTTTACAAAAAAAAAAAAACCTTTATAAAGAGGAGTTTTGACAAAGAAAGGCAACTTGTAATTTAAGATTAGTTCAGACTCTAGTTTCTGGTAAGGGATGCTATGAGTTTCCAACATGTATTAATTTAGGTCCAGTGAGTGTGGATATATTCTTGATGCCACAATCATGGGACCTGCTGTGAAATGCAATACAATTTCTACAATCATAGACTCCATCAGAGTCAGGACCGAAATTCTGTCTGTCCTTTGTTCTCTAATCAGTCCATAGCATAAATTAAACACATTTATGTGTACCTCATTCAATGTGAATTGCAGGAATGTGTCAGCACACATTCACAAGATGACTTTGTGTTTATATAGTGGATTGAAAAGTTATCTTGATCTCATATTGGGTGTAATCACGATTCAGTCATGAGTGAAGGCAGAGGGCATGGTATCAAATGTCTCACACACACTGAGGAACCTGGCACTGTGTAATGAACTTGGCATGGTTTCTATGAACAGTGAATTAAGCATGCATGTGGAAATTCATATCTCTCATGTTTTTACGTTAATAAAGCCTACACGTCTCCTGAACGTCAGAAAGCATGAAATATATTCAAATCAACTACCAGCTGATGCTAATCAGAAGAGGAGCTGTGGCATGTTTGCGGCTACATGTCTGACATTTCACACAGCGATGCATGCTGATTTTCTGTCTTCCAAACAACCCTTAACCCCAAAATGTTGATATTTCAAAAGGCCAGTGAAAGGGTGAGAACAAGACAGAATACTGATGAAGGTAAAGAGAAAAGAGGCAGTGGGAGAAATATTGGGAGGAGGCAAATGGCATGTAGGTTAATGCAAATGGTAGAAACACTTGACACCTAGTTAAAGACTCTGCTTCTTAAAAATGTTCAAATTATTATGTAAACGCAGTGTTGGAGTGTAGACATGAGTTTGCATTCTATTTTTAAAGTATATGCACACGAAAACCTTATCACACTCCTTTTAAATGGTATTGGCATTACATATGTAAATGTGTTTCAAATATTAAATATAAAACCAAATATATTGTTGTAATGCTAAGCCATAAGTTCACATATGTAAGACTTTATACTCACACAACGAGTGTTCTAGAAGTGACTTCCATGTTCAGAGAATCACACTGATGGCACTACCTTGATTTTTTTTTTATTTGTATTTATTTATTTTGCATTGTTATGTGGAAGCTCTCTAGGTTGCATATTCTAAAGGTAAAGACCCATGAGATCAAAACGGACAAGATGTGCTATGCAGGTTTTTACATACATAAGTGTTTAATAAGTCGAATCCTCAGAGTTTCTGTGCACTCCATCCAGATTTTTGTGTCTTCTGCTATTTAAATTCTTTGTTTGTACTCTGCATGGCACAAGAGAAGCTCCAGCTTCGTGTTGTAGAGACTATCTTAGTAATCATGGCACATAAAACTAATGAGAATATCAGGATAGTAATGTAAAATCTGTGAACATTCCTGCAATAAGCTTGCTTAGTATAGATATATGAGCTACTTCAGAGCTTTTCGTACAGCTACACTGGTTGCTAATCGTCTCAAAACTCAAATATGTGAACATGGCCATTATATTCTTTATTGAGCATAATGGAGCTTTATTGTAACAGCAGCGTCCTCTAATTTTTAGTGACAGTGAAGGATTCTCTGCAAAATACAGAAGGAAAACAATACTGGATGCCCCATTGTATCTATGATGTTTGTCCTCAGATAGGGCTCAGGTGGTCATATTGTTCATGCAAAAAAACAGGCTCTGATAAAACCATGGACTGGTTTTATCTAAATAAATTCAAATGACTGTATATCATATTCTGCCAGGGAAAGATTTTTGAACACCCTTTATATTAGCATTCTTGCCGGAGTGGGTTTACTTTAAGTAAAGAGTCAATATAAGTAAGATATACTGTCTATAGACAGTCATACATATTCTGCTGTATGTTTATTTTATGTAAATAGGTATAGTACATGCAAAGCATGAACTAGTATCTTTTTAAATATAAATATGAAGATGACTAATGGACCCTGCAACTGGGAACATAGCAATAACATACTTTAAGGATAGTTTATGCAATTTTTGTTGATTCTACTAGTGAGTCAACATTACCATCTGGACATGTCAAAATAGAGCAAGTTTTAAAACTTATCCTGTCACTTTGTCAGTATCTTGAATTATGTTGGTTGTTCAGACCTCAGATTTTGACATTGTCAGTAAAAGTCAGTCTTATAGCTTGCCAACAAATTGTGACTTTTACTATCTGTGCCTATTAAAGTGTATCACTCATGTTTCGAAATTTTGCACTTTTTTCCATTTTGGGAACCATGTAAAAAAAAAGTGTGACTTCTGAGCATTTACCCAGATAGAAAACATGTTTGTCTGTATGTCTGCCAAATTTCATGAGGCTGAGAATAATTTTCCTAGAGATATTAAATCGTAAACATGGATTCCCAGATTTTTTCTATTAGAAAATACTATATTTTTGACAGGAGTGAAAAAATGCGCTAATGATAGAATTCAGCCCTTGGTTTTAGGTCACAACTGACAAAAAGGATTCTGTCTGAATTGACACGGAATGACCCATCCACAAAGATTATTTTCTTTAAAAAAATTACAGAGAAATGTTGCCACTTCACAGATGTCCCCAGTTTGATCCTGAGCTTGGGTTTGTGGAGTTTGGCATGTTCTCACCATGTCTGTGTGGGTTTTCTACAGGAATAAAAGCATTTAAAAAAAAAAAAAAAAAGACCATAAAGGAGACTATTTGAAACAGAAGCAAGTGTCACAGTCGAAGTCTCTATATGAATTGTAGCGAGATCTAACTTCGTCATAAAACTGCACTAAGAGTGTACCTGAGATAACAGTTTTAAAGGCAAAGTATGATCATGCTAAATGTTGACTTGGCTTAGGTTTACTGCTCTTTATGTAGATTAAGATTTCATTTGGATTATTTTATAGAATTTCTTTACGTGTTCAAAGTTCAAAGTTCAAAGTGGAGTTTATTGTCATTTCAGCCATATACAAGTACAACAACAACATTTCTCCAGGACCAAGGTGCTACATAAGACAAACACAGAACAACACAGAACTACAGGGACTACATAATTTATACATAACACAAGTGCAAACACGTGCAGACAGCACAAGACAGAACAATGACTACAGCACTGACCGCAGTCCTGTTTAAAAGTGACCTAGTGACAATAGTGCAAATATTACAAGAGTACGATATAAGTAGCTGAAATAGTGTCTTTAATCTACAGGCTTAACTCTTTTACCTACCAAGTGTTCCTGCCTTAGGTTATAATTTAGACTCTCATCAGAATCTCTAAACTTCCCAAATAATAACTCATTAAATACAAAGATTTAGATCTTTGGTTGAAATATTTTGAATATTTTTTCCTGGTTAATTGTCATTCTGTACCCTTTAGGCTCCAATAAAAATTAAGCTATAATAAAAGATAAACTCCAGATGTTTAAGATTTTGCATGTCAGTGCAGTCAGTGTGATTGTCTGGGTTTTGTTTGGCTCTTTACATGAACATGAAGTGAACAATCCATCAACTGTTTTATTAAATGGGACCATGTCTGTGGAACAAATCTTAGTGTAGAATTTTTTCCATTTTGTCTATGGAAAACTGTTCCTCCTGCAGTCTGTGATTATGTCTGATCTTCTTTCAAGCTATTTTTAGACAAGATGAAACAAATGGTCCTCTTAACCATAATTGTCTTAATATCTAACCTTGTTGAAATGCACTCGCTCACCCCAGAATGTTGTGACTGGCAACGGTTTGTATGGTTTCATCTGATTAATTTCTAGGAAGAGACTGTTGAATTCCTGCATTGTGTTAATAAGAGTAG
This sequence comes from Pangasius larnaudii, assembly GCA_037576815.1. Lineage (NCBI taxonomy): Eukaryota > Metazoa > Chordata > Actinopteri > Siluriformes > Pangasiidae > Pangasius > Pangasius larnaudii. The sequence continues at coordinate 8,930 of JAKKZL010000313.1, forward strand.
GTTTTCTTTTGGGTGGCATGGTGCAGTCAGTAGCTTACAGCCACGATGTTCTGTTGGATCTTAAGCTTTGGTTACTGTCTGTGTGTGTCTCCTTTAGGTTTTCTGGTTTCCTCCCATCTTCCAAAACATGGTGAATCTAGATTTCCAATAGCTGTGAATGTGTGTGTGTGTGTGTGTGTGTGTGTGTGTGTGTGTGTGTGTGTGTGTGTGTGTTGTGCCCCGCGATGGACTCATGTCCTATCCAGGGTGTATTCCTTCCTCCTTCCTGGGATAGGCTCTGGATCCAGCATCAGTGGCTACTAAAGATAAATGAGTTTTTTGCACATATTTCTGGAAGTCTCTGCAAATATCTCACTGTCCAGGCTCAAGCTCACGTAGGTGACAAACAATTTCACTGTTTTCCTAATGGCCTGGATAAGAAACTCATTCACATAACACCTTCCAAGTACACCATTCACACATCTTGTTTCCAGAGTAATTAATGATTGAGCCCAAGGAGACACACCTAAGGCCCAAATAATGATCCTTCAGGGGTTAATCTGTCACAGCGTGACCATGGAGGAGATAAATGTGACATACAAGACATACCGGTGTTAACTGACACGTCTTTACAATTTCAGAGTGTATTCTCTTCCTTTCCTGTTCAGTAGAAATCATACGAAGGTAAACAAACAGCACCGCCATGAAGAATGCACGTGTATTCGTGTATTAGTATTTCTGATTCGTATTACTTCAGCCATTATTTTTAATGGCTTGTCTCTCAACAAGGAATGTTTTAAATGTAATACATAATTATATAATCATCACTGAACACAAGAGCATTGTTGGATAAGAATCCTCTCGGCTGTACATTTCATAGAAGCATGCCATAATATAGGGATACTGCATTCATTCAGAACTGAAACGTGCTTTGTAGCAGGAGTCTCATTTATAAAAGTGTGCGTAGAACAAGTTCGAAATTTGTGCGAAGAACTGTAAGTACCCACATAGAAATTGGCATTTATCACACATGTACTCAGCTGTATGAAATGGACATTGCTCGTGCATGACCACACTCATTTGCATAAAGATAGACCCATGAATCACCATATATGGAAAACAGCTTCCCTTTAATAATCCCAGTAGCCTGGTCATGGCACTGCTTGTTGTGGACGACTTGGAGCAGGCCAAAGTTAAAAAGAAGGAGAGCTACTGTTGCATGAAGTAGAATAAAACAAAAGTGGTTTATCTGGCACTTTTACAAGTGGTTTGTCTAAGAAATAAACATGATATTTTTTATGGCTACATGTGCATTCTATTGCCCTAATTACATTTAGAAAAATTCCTGAATTTTGTAGGTTTTTTTTTTTTTTGGAAAGTGATATAAATGTGTTTAAGATGTGGAATTATCTGGCTTATAGTTGGGTGTAACAAATGGAAGCAGCCTATATGCCGCTTGAGTCATTGCAGCCCATCCTCCTTTTACACAGTAGCATTCGTAATTAAATAACTGATCTTTTTGTCTTCATTTATGGATTTAAATGCTCATATGAAATGAGGCCCAATGTCTAAATCA
>JAKKZL010000314.1:0-10413 GCA_037576815.1 Pangasius larnaudii
CAGCCACAGACATAAACCAGTAGCCTGGCTGCACAGCATGAGCAATGTCTCAGAATGTCAGCATACGAAAGGGAAGGACTGTTAGAATCCAAATCAGTCCTCTCAAATCCAGAACTGGATTAAAACTGTCATCTTTTTTTGAACAAGGAAATACTATGAGTAGAGTCCCTTGCATTGAACAGTGGGGTCTACCTTCTAGATTGCACCTATGTCCAGAAGGGAACAAAATTCCTGGATCAGTATAGCAACTTTTTGGGGTCTGAGATTGAAAGGCCTAAGAAGGTTGTGGGCTGATGGTGGAACTGGAGTTTATACCTTTGCAACAAGGTCATCAGTACCAGGGACACTCGTGTGCTCATTAGGGCTCCGGGAACGTGGTTCTAAGTGTCTGTATCTCTGATGTGACCTGTGGGCCTTTGGTAAACACCAAAGCATTTGGTTGATCTGTGTTGCTTTGTTTGTTTTGTGATTCCAAAGTCTGGGCTCTCCTCTAGGGCCTCTTTTGCCATGGGCACAAGGAGCAATCCAGGAACGCAGGGAAAGTCTCTGGATTAGATGTGACTATAGACACATATATAGTACATATATAGTATATTAGATTGAGCACATTAATATAAATCCGTAGCTGGACTTATTGTCAGAGTTGTGGTATAATTACCATTCTAAAATAATACTGTGTGTTTTTTTTTTGTTTCCTCAGGCATCACCACGGTGCTCACCATGTCCACCATCATCACAGGTGTAAATGCATCCATGCCCCGAGTGTCCTACATCAAAGCTGTAGACATCTACCTGTGGGTCAGCTTCGTCTTCGTCTTCCTCTCTGTCCTCGAATATGCAGCTGTGAATTACCTGACTACTGTAAAAGACGGAAAAGAACGCAAATTCAGGGAAAAGGCCAGGCATCAGGTCTCCGTTTTATTGCAAAGAACATTTCTATATCATTTTAGGGAAATAGTTTTTAAGGGAAATTTTTTTTGCTTTATTTAAGTAGTATGTGCTCAGGTGGGAGTATAAATATGAGTAACAGCAATGAACATGACCTTTTTATTTCAGATTTGCAAAGTCCTATAGTACTTTAATTAATTCCTAATATATACATTTAAAAAAATCAATCCAAACAGAACAAAAGACTCATAAATAAAATCAAACTGACTGAGCCTCTCATCTTTGTTGTTTGTGATTTAGCAGTCTTTGCCTTGTACATGTGGCCTGCCTCATGGCAAGAGCATGATGGTGGACGGGACGTACAGTGAGGCAGACAGCAACAGCCTTGCCGGTTACAGCCGTGCACCCAACGGTCCTGAGGAGCTGAATGATAAGCATGAGCGCATGGTGGTGCACCTCGCCGTCGACAATGAGTCCACAGGCACCAAGAAGAAAGGCCTCCGCGGCTTCCGCATCATCCACAGCACTCATGCCATTGATACATACTCGCGCATGATATTTCCTGGAGCCTACATCTTTTTCAACCTCATCTACTGGTCCGTCTACTGGTGAATCCTCACGGCTAGGGAGTACAGGGTTTTGAACATTAAACCATTACAGCACATCTTAATGGAGTCTAAAGACAATTAGTTGTCTATTAGATGTAAATGAATGAAGCAAGTAACATGACACAATTTGCCAAAATTTGCCAAACCCATGGCAAATTCGCAGACTTGTGCTATTCAGTCTGAAATCTCAAATAAATGGATGTACGTTGTATAAAGGAGGAGCAATCTAATATATAGCGGAACCTTTTTTAATCTCTTGACATGGCAATAGGATGTTTCACTGCTCAGATGACACACGCTGCACCATAAACTCTGATTGACTTTCGGAATTTCGAGAATTTTTCCACTGGATTTTTGATAAACTGCTGAGGGAGATCAAATCAACTTTCTTCATGTTCTTCAACTTCCTCTCTAATTTAAAGCATAGATCTTATGCCCCTCTCATGGCTGAGTTGTTGATGTTCAGACTCAAATTGTGAACTTTGTGAATGCTTTCTATACATTGAACATTGGATTCACATCTAGCCAACAACCCATAATTTAAATGGGGAACCGCTATATTTACCTCCATTCCACTATACCAGCATCTAATGTATAAAGTGAGGCAGGTTCATAGATTGTTATGAAGCAGGAGGTTACTGATATAGCCACAGTTTCATCAGCTGTCCTATTTACAGGGCACATTTTCAAAGACAGTATAATTACAGTCCCCTCCAAAACTATTTGAACGGCAAGGCCAATTATTTATTTATTTATTTTTTTGCTGTAGACTGAGGACATTTGGGTTTGAGAACAAGAGATGGATATGAGAACAGCGTTTAGAATATCAGCTTTTATTTCTGGTGTTCAGCAACACAGAACATAGCACATTTTGTATCAGACCACCCAATTTGTAGGCAAGCAAAAATATTGGAACATGTGACTGACAGGTGTTTCTTGTTACCAAGGTGTGTCCTGTTAGACTGATTTTTTTAAACAATACATAGCTCTGAACATCTAGTCTTGGTTTTAGCCTTCAGTTTCACCTGTGAAGACTGCATTTGTTGTTAAAAAAGGATAAGCCAACATGAAGATCAGAGAGCTGTCTATGGGAGTAAAGCAAGCCATTTTAGCAAAAAAAGACTTTGAGAGCAGAAATCTAGAGGTCATACCACATAAGTGCAAACACTCATCAACAGTAAAAATCAGAAGGCCAAATTGAAATTCGCAAAAAAGAAATACAGAGATGAATCACAAAAGTTCAGGAAAATTAACCTCTACCAAAGTGATGAAAAGGCCAAAGTGTGGTGGAAGAAAGGATCTGCTCATGATCCAAAACCTACAAGCTCATATTTGAAACATGGTGGAGGTAGTGTCATGGCTTGGGCTTTCATGGCTGCTTCTGTAATGGGCTCACTAATCTTTCCTGATGATTTAACTCATGATGGTAGCAGCAGAATGAATTCAGAAATCTACAGGAACATTTTGTCTGCCAATTTACAGAGAAATGCATCCAAATTAATTGGGAGGAACTTTATCACGCAGCAAGACCATGATCCAAAACACACTGCCAACACAACAAAGGACTGAACAGGAGACTGAAGGAAGAAATCACCTGAAACAATATGACACCTGAAAGAAGCTGCAGTAAAAGCCTGGAAAAGCATCAAAAAAGAAGAAACCAACAATTTGGTGATGTCACTGAGATATTCAACCAAATATTAAGTGTTATTTACTTTAATTTACTTCAAGTCTTATCTGTTCCTATACTTTTGGTCATCTAAAAATTGGGTGGTCCGATATAAAAGGTTCTATGTTTTATGTTGTTTAACACATCTAGATGTAAATACCAGGAAATAAAAGCTGAAATCCTAAACTCTCATCTCATAACTAACTTTTGATCTCAAACCCAAATGTCTTTGGTGTATAGGACAAACAAATGAATTGGCTTTGCCGTTCCAGTAGTTTCGGAGGGGACTGTATATATGGAATAAAACATGATGGGGGGCATGTAGCCCAGGACGGGGTGATGTGATGCTGAAGTTGTTGAGTTTCCTAAAACAGCACGTCCTGTAGTATTTTATTCAGCTTATATTACAACAAATTGCCAGCAGTTACAGTTTATGTAATGAACGACACATTTACTGATATGAACTGCATACTAAAAGTAATTATGAAAATGAAACATCGTGCACCCTCTGGAAGGGGAGAGGTGTTGCTCTGCTAGAGGTGCTGTCTCTTATCAAGTGTCTGGAGCTGAAGTGGCAGCTTAGAGGAAATACAGCAAGTGAGAAACCTCAATCCTTGCAAAACAACAATTCTTGCACTTATCCAATCAGCCAGTCATGTGTCAGCAGCGCAATGTCATGTGATGAAAAAAACGTGATTTCAGTGACTTTGACTGTGGCATGTTTGCTAAGGCCAGATGGGCTGGTTTGTGTGTTTCAGAAACTTTTTGTCTACTGGGATTTTCACACAGAGCAGTCTAGAGTTTACACAGAATGGTGCGAAAAACAAAAAACATCCAGTGAGCTACAGTGATCTGGGTGGAAACACCTTGTTGATGAGAGAGGTCAATGGAAAATGGCCAGACTGGTTCAGATTGCGTTAGAAGAATTTTGTCTTGGGACCCGCTGGTGGCTCAGAGTCCGTAAGCATCCAACTGTTTATGCCGATAATATAGCTAGAAACGGCCCTGCGTTTATCCATCATTACCTTAAAGTTTGAGAGATGTTGCAAACAGCTATGTATTTCTTTAGTGTTTAGGTGCTGCCTGTTGGCTGGCTTATATGTTATCTCATGTGGGTGGCATTTTACTTGAAGAATATATTTCTTTTTTTTTTTTTTTTTTTTTCTTTTTTTTTTTGCTTCATTGAGCCTTCGGAAATATGCCTCTCTATTTGCTAAATTCTTTTAGCGGAGTTTGTTATGGCAGAGAATTAAAGTATTAAGGTAATGCTTCTCAAAATGGGGATTGTGAAGCACAGCCAGGGGATCTGTGATTTTTTTTTTAAAATGTAGTTATAGTGGTGGAAACCTCTACCCACCATGATCAACGTTATTATATTTAATATTGCGTTTTTATAGTTATTAGCCAGATTGACTGGTTACTTGAATTGAATGGCTGTAATCCAAACCTCGATATCTCATAAACAAGTACGCCTGTAAACAGGTCAACTCGGACCCATTGGGTTCTGATAGTGGAAATTTCAGAAATCAAAAAAAGCTCTATGGTTGCAATAAATAGCCACAGTACTATTGTGTGCTTTTATATAATAAGCTGAATATTTGGATATATGGATAGCTGAATATGTGAATATGAATATGTTATGTGATTAACTTTGTTTGTAGGGCAAACTTGAGCTAAATGAACCACGATTTTGAAATAACACCCAACAAATCTAGATTTAGGTTTGTCAGATATGTTTAAGTTACTTTTGTCTCTGTAATTAAACGACTATCTGCCCAAAGTCTTAATACAGGTATGTGTATGTAACTCACCTGTACGACAAGATGCTCATTCAGGTCAACAGAGCAGTTTTACCCCATGATGCCCAGGGCATGTCTTCTGCCTGGTTAGCCAGCACACTCACCACACTCATAAGCACAGCCAATCCTCAGATCAATGTCTAATACTGACTGCTGTACCCTTACTGCATAACGAATGTATGCTTCTTTTTTATTTCTAGATATTCCAAAAGGTTGCGTCTTAACTTAACTACAGTGAAAGTGAAATGCATGAGATTGTGTCGTGAGTATCTTTCCATGATGTTTCTGTAAGCATTTGTCTGTTTTGTTTTTTTTTTAACAGCAGTTTAACAGTTCTAAATAAAGGATTTACTTCTCTTTTGGTTGCACTGACCCACATGTAGATTTCCTAGGCTGTAGCTGATTGCACATAACCACAATAATGTCTACTGTGATGTCTATAAAAGACGTTACCAAACATAAAAAACAATTTTAAAAAAAAGTTTAAAAAGCAATTTTTTTTTTTGTTTAAAAAGCAAATTGGGGGAAAAAGTATTCAGATACCACAAAGTAACAACACTAAGGCTTTGTTGTGAAGCTATCATTGGCAAGTAAATCTTCAGGAGTAAGACGTAAGCTTTTGGCAGCATTGTGGTTCAGTTTTGGTCCGTCTTCTTGGCGAATCATTTTCAGTTCACCAAGGTTACAAGGATCCTCTGACGGTATTGCAGTTTCAAAATCCTCCATAAATTTTCAACAAGATTCAAGTCAGGAGATTGGTTAGGCCATGCAAGGGCTTCTCGAGTTATTTTGGCTGCATGTTTGGGGTCTTGAACTCCTTCCATGAGGAAAAGTAAGGACTCAGGAGGCAGGTGTGAGAGTGTGGTGTTAATTTATTTGGGGTTTATTCCTGGGAGACTTTTTAACTGAAATATAAATGCTAATCCACAAAAAAAAAAAAAAAAAATCTCCTACACTGGAAAAGCAATTAACTTAAATGAGTGATGACAACAGTTACATTTTAATGCTTATCTGTTAATGATTAGTTATTGGTCATCAATAAGACAAGTGATTGTATTTTGTGATTATATTTTGTTTTGTAGTGGCGTTATCATTGGCGTTACCATTTTTTTTTACTCTACTCTGAACAGATGAAACTTAATTTTTTTAATTAATGGGAATAAACTCATGCTTCTCTGTCTTTCAACATCCTTTTTTGTAGATGGATTAATCAGACCAGAGATGGTAAATAAAATGACAAACCTGTGAAAGTCTGTGAAAACTCTCCTCTTTCTGACCTAATGTCTTCATCTAAATAATTTCAACAGAGGCTCTGCTAAAGAAGTTGCATTGGTTCAAGTTTAGAGTCAATGAACTATGGCCATTATGGCGTTCATATGTTTATCAGATCTGCTACAGTATTTTTCAAGTACTCAGTTGGGTCTGCTGAAATACTTTGCTGAGACTGAATCTGGTCCTTGGTCCGCCAGTTAATGATCCCTGCTCTAAAAGGTTACTGTGTATGTGATCATGTAAATACAAACTACTACAAAAGCATTATGATCGACAAGGGATCACACTAGATAAATCTCTCTCTCTCTGTTTTTTTTTTTTAAATTTTTTTTACCTCATTACAATTCAGAGACCTTTATTGCTAAACTGAACAAATCTCACTAGCATACCCTCGACCTTCTCTTGACATTTCTTTCTGAGAAGTGCCGGAGAACAGAGGTGTTTTTTTATTCAATGAGATTTTCTAAATCCTTTGAGGATCTTGCTTTCTCAGACATGCATGCATGCATGTGTGTAAGCCAGTAATCCATGTTTGAGACTGCATTCTGAGGAGAGTTAATCCCTCATACAAACAAATAATATGTTGCTCTCAAAGGAGTCTTCGAGGTTCAGTGTTTACAGAATGGGAATCGTCTCTTGGCAGCCAGAGGTAGCAACGTCTGTAGCACGACTGAATGCTAAATCAGTAGGCGGTAGAAAAAAAGATCTGCACACAATTTAGTATTATCTAAGGTAGACAATCTGAACTTTTTGAGTGTTTCTAAATCAAAATAAATAAAAAGACACTGGGTTTTGGAAACTACACTGTTTACGGCAGTTGTTACGGTAATGCGGACGAGTTTGTCTTTGAATTACTTCACGTTAATGTTTTCCCTGCATATTTTAACATCAGAAAGGACTTTACCCATTGCTTAACCATTAATGTTAATGGCCATAAATAACTGATTATATTTTGTTTCGTATTGGTGCTTCACATTACCTTTGTTGACGCCATGAAGAGATGAGACGTCTATGTTGAATTGGACACGGGAAGAATAAACACATACTTCTCTGTCCAATTGACAGTCATTCCTCTTCAGTTTTTTTTTTAAACAAGTCATGCTGTCAGTTGCAGTCTGGAGATCCATCCATCCCTCCATTTTCCATACTGCCTGGAGCCTATCCCAGGGGACATGGGGCACAAGACAGGGGACACACTGGACAGGGTGCCAACCCATCGCAGGGCACAGTCGCACACCCATTCACTCACTACAGACAATTTGGAAATGCCACTCAGCCTACAGCACATGTCTTTGGACTGGGGGAGGAAACTGGAGTACCCAGAGGAAACCCCTGAAGCCTGGGGAGAACATGCAACCTCCGTGCACACAGGGCGGAGGCGGGATTCGAGCCCGCAACCCCAGACGTTGGGGGGGCGACAGTGATAACCACTAAGCCACTGTGCCCCGCACGCCAGACTGGAGATGGTAAATAACATGAAAAATCTCTGCAGAAAACAGCCTCTGTAGTCTCATCCTCCCTGAAATTCTATTAGCAGCAACACATGCTTTAAAGCTCCAACCAGGATTCACTGCATCTGTTCCTCTACCAGCAGAAGCTTTTGGATAATTACAGTGCACTCAACTAGAGCTATGTGGGCACATAAACCAAAATGATGCACTGTGATGAGGTGTGTTTTTTTCTTCTTGTGACACCTCATCATTCCGCTATACAAAATAAGCAAACTGTGTGGAAGCCGTGTGACTGAATTTATTAACTATAGCAAAAATGACAAATTTATTTTTTTTATGGCCAGACCCTGTTGAATTCTCGAATCTGATTGGTTAGAAAGTTTCGATTGATTTTCTAGAACAACAGTTCTGGCTGCGAGGCAAATCACAGGTTTATATTAATGCTCTTGCTCTACTACATTCTCATTTCTTTAGTGACGACTTACACGTAGGCTTAAAAACCCAAGGAAATGTGTAATTGTTGATCTGGTGAAGCTATGGAAGGAGTCTCCAGTCTCAGAAAAAGAGCGTGGTGAGGGAACGACTGATGAAACATAAGTGAAACTTGTATCGCAAATATTCCATAACATTAAAAGTAACTATAATTGGATAAATAGAACAAAATTTTGATTTTTAATTTAAAAAACATTGCTATCACTTGCAAATTGTGAATGCTTTTTATGGGTAAAGCTGTAACTTTTCAGGACTTTTCACCCTTCAACCCTTGGTTGTATTTGTTTTGTTTTGTTTTGTAAAAATGCGAGCTGAAATGAAATGATTTCTTTGATAAAAGCATTTTAATCAGATGTTTTGTTAGGATTTTAACTCACATTTATCTAAAATAAAGCATATAACATATCAGCTGTGATTTTTCTCTTAACAAGTTTCTTTGCATGACAAAAATAATAGTTTTAGACAAGCATTAAAATGAGCAAAGAGCTTATATCGTATATAATTAAAGACATTTTGTTTTCTTAGTATGGTTTAAAAATAGGGGAAGCATCTGATGTATATCTAACTGTAATGCACATCTCTCTCTCTCTCTCTCTGTCTCTGTAGAATATCTCTGTGATCATTTTGAACAAAGCTTTATTTATCCATTCAGATGCTGGCAACAAATTGTTCTGCAACTGCCAAAGACAACTGAGTACAACCCAGCCTAAAGCAGTGGTTTATGATCTTCAGTTTGTGCATTAGCTATATGAATAGATGTTTGAACTGTGAGCCCTGTTCTGTCAGTCAGCTGACAGCTGCTTAGCACAGATTAAGCCCTAATGAAGTGATACAAACGGGGGAAGATAAAGGGTTATGTAATACACAGAGGCTGGCTCAGAATCGAACACAACCCACCAAATCCAGATTAATTCTGTGTAGGGGGAGTGAGACAGATGGGGGTGTTTAAAGGCAGGAGAAAGAATAAGGGGAAAATGATATTTCTGAACATTTGCTACATTTTATCTCTTGGATGTGGATGTGATTTTATTAAAATCATGCCACAAACTGTCTTAGGGAGAGAATTGCGGGAAGAAAACGTTGCAATGACAAAAGTGACAGGAAAGGTTGCAAGGCGTTGGCGAGAGTCATGTGTGATGACAAAGCGTCGGAGCTGCTGTGATGATTCAGACATAAAGAGCTGAATAGAGGATTCAGAAAGGATGGAAAGACAATAACTGCTGCTTAAAGAAGCGGTTTGTAAGTTTTATAGCCCTCTGCTGCCTGAAAGGTGATTCGTAATTGCAGTAAAAACATAGACTGCACCACCTTCTATGTTGGAACTGCCTTGTAAACATAGCTATTTAAGGGAATGTATCAGAGCTGGGGGTGGAGCTAGTTTCTGGGTCAGAAATACGTATGTATGCAGAAACCTAAAATGAAGAAAGTAGGAAGCTCTGTTACATATCGATACTGCAAATCACAGTTTTCTAGAGTATATTTAAAGATATGTAATTATTACAGGTGTAGAATCACTTCTGGATGTTTCAAAGTGCACCTTTAAGGCATTAGTGACCAGCTAGATACGAGTGTGTAATTACTAGGAGACTTACAGTAGGCCTGCAGAATATCAAATTCAAACATAAAAAAACTTCACATCACAAATGATTTTCATATCATATCCTTTTTTTGTAAGAAAAAAAAAAAATAATAAAATAAATAAAATAATAATAATAATAATAATAATAATAATAATACAAAAGTAAATCTGTGGTGCTCAAAGTGGGCTCTGTGAAGAATCGCCGGTGTCGTTATTTTGTTAGAGCGGTGAAATTCACAACCCATTATTATCAGAGTTGTTTATTATTCAGTTTTTATACTTATTATTTGACTAGACACTTGAATTAAATGGGTTTAATCCAGAGCTTCCCAACTGAAAAATAATTCTGCAATGTCAACTTTGGCCTGCTCTATAGATGGAAAGCGGGAACAAAAAAAGCTCCAGTAAATATCCAGAATATTATTGTGGCCTGTAGAATGTGTGCTGAGGGGTCCATAGAGCTAAAGAGGTCTGCAAGAAGTTTCTGAACCTCTGGTCTAAATCAATAGAAAAGTTAAAACTCTAGAGGTTTAAAGAGGTTTTGTATTTGGAGCGATGGCCTTGTCAGTCAAATGGTGCCATCTAATGGACATGTATACGCAGGGGAAGGTGATGAAGGTCCACTGATGCAGACCACTGAAGCTTGAAGTTGAAA
>JAKKZL010000316.1:0-10368 GCA_037576815.1 Pangasius larnaudii
GATTTATTTATAATCGCACTATCCGTTGCACCCAGATGAGGATGGGTTCCCTTTTGAGCCTGGTTCCTCTCAAGGTTCCTTGCCACCGCCGCCACTGGCTTGCTCATTAGGGATAAATTCACATATTTACAATATATTTTTTTGTCTGACTTTAAAAGTCAGATATTTGACAGGACTTTAAACAGCAGCTCTCCTGCACAACTTAAACATTCTTGCTGTGCTTTGCATTGTCTTAAAGTACGCAAGACAATGACCTAATGGCTTAAGATCGTGACACGTAGAAAGTGTTCAGAGCGTTCTGAGGTGAGAACTCGTGATTTTCAACAGCTCTGCTCAGGGGGTGTTTAGGGAGCCTGAGGAGGCTACGGTATGTGCGGGGAAACTATGCTTTTGATACAGACAGACAGAGGAAAAAAACGAGTGAGTAAGACGGAGAGGGAAAACGAGAGTATAAAAATACAGATGCCGCAGGCGCAGTGCCTCAGGAAAGAAGTTTGATCAGACAGAGTAAAGCAGCGTCAAACACCATCTATCCTGGAAATCGCTTTACGATAGAGAATAGAGAGGGACAGACCGGCACAAGAGAGAGAGAGAGAGAGACCATGAGAGAGCAAAAGAGGTACAGAGATAGAGAAAAAGCGAGAGAGAGAGAGAATCATTTACTCTTTCCTTCCTTTTTATTTCTTACTTTGTTTATTGTTTTACCTCCTTCCCTTCCCATTCCTCTTTCCTCAAACCTCCTTCCTCATTTCCTCCTTCCTACCACCCTTTTTTCCTCATTCCTTTCCTTCTTCTTTTCTTTCTACCTTTCCTTCCTCATTATATCCTTTGCATATTACATCCAGTCCTTCATCTCCTCTCCTTCCTTCCTTGTTAATTTCCCATTTTCCCATTTTTAATGCAATTTAAATAGATTTTTACTTCATCCTTAACATTTTTTTCCTTTAAACTTCAGTCGTCATAGTACTTTAAGTGTATTCTAATAAACACATACAGAAGAAGAGAGAGTAATGGCTGAAGAGGGAAAAAATGGCAGCTGTGGAGAAAATGAGTTATAAAAAAAAAAAAAAGCAGAGATGATGAAGTGAGAAGAGGTAGAAGATAGCGGACGAGCAGAGAAGCATCCATCACACTGCATTGCCGAGTCGCTCAGATAACAAGCAAAGAGCACACTGATGACTGAGCTAGAAAGGCCACTTCTGCTGAAGGAACCCGTGTCCCACCTGCAATCTTCTCTCCTCTTCCTCCCTCTTTTTCCTTTCCTCTTCTTCCTGTTTCCTCTTCAACTCCATCTCTGCTTTCCTGCATCGGCAGACAAAACGCAAGGTATAAGGAACAGTAGTGTATATCACCTTATACAGTGGGTATAAAAAGTCTACACACCCCTGTTATAATTGCAGGTTTTCGAGATGTAAAAAAAAAAAATGAAAAAATGAAACCAAGTTAAAATCACGTCACATCTTTTTATACAATTAATGTGATATACCAACCAATAAAATTCAAACAATTCAAATTCACAATTTTAGGGGAAAAAAAAAAGAAAAAGAAAAAAAACTTACAATAACCTGGCTGCACAAGTGTGCACACCCTTTTATACTGGGTCATGTGACTGCGCTCAGAATGAACCAATCACATTCGATCTCATGTTTAAATGAATTCTCACACTCCTGTCATCAACGCAGCGATTCTGATTAACCTTAAAGAAAGATCAGCTGCTTCTGCAGGATTTTCTTCACACCTTCTTGGTTTCATGTGACTGCTGAAGCCATGGTCCACAAAGAGCTTACAAAAAGAATTTCCAAAACATTACAATGGAATGCTGTGAAGCCCATCATCAACAAGTGGAGAAAATGGGGCACCAGAGCGACATTACCAAGAACAGGACGTCCCTCCAAAACTGACGGAAGGCCCAGAAGAAAACTTCTCAGGGAGGCTGCTGAGAGACCTACAGCAACATTAAAGGAGCTGCAGGAATATCTGAGAAGCACTACTCACTCCCTGCATGCGACAACATTCTCTTGTATTCTTCACACGTCTGGGCTACGGGGTAGGTTGGCTAGAGAGAAGTGTGGCAAAAAAAGTGGCAAAGTATGTTAAAAAACCAAGATAGAACGTTTTTGAGCATAAAAGATATGTACGCAGAAACAAGACAGCTTTTCACCCAAAGAACACCATACCCGTGGTGAAGCACGGTGGTGGCAGCATCATGCTATGGGCCTGCTTCTCTTCAGCTGGGACTGGGGCTCTAGTCAAGATAGAAGGAATCATGGATAGCTCCAAACACCAATCTATTGTGGCACAAAATCTGTAGGCCTCTATTAGACAGCTGAAGGTGCAAAAAAAAATGTACCTTCCAGTGCAATAACGACCCAAAAACAGAACTCTGAGTCAACAGTGGACTGGCTTCAGAAGAAGAAGACCAAAGATTTGGAATGGCCCAGTCATGATCCCCTCACAATTTGATAGATTTGGAGCATTTTGGCAAGGAAGCGTGGAATAAAATTACCAAACCAAGATGTTCTTACCCGAGAAGACAAGCAAAACGTGCTTTAACAACGTGTTAGTTAAGGGATGTGTATACTTATGCAACCAGGTTATTGTGAGTTCTTTCTTTTTCTTTATTTTTACTAAAACGTTTCTGTTTGTTTTTCACCTGAATTTTGTTGCTTGATGTGTTTTATCGTGTTTTTTTTAAAAAATATCACAAAATCCCACCAATTTTAACGGGTGTGTGTAGATCTTTTATATCCACCGTCTGTGCAGATGCATGGGAGGACAGTGAAAAACTAATTGACTTGTTAAAGAAAGTGAGAAAGAGACAAAGTGAGGGATGAGTGAGTGTATTAAACGGATGGATGAGCAAGGTCAGATACAGAATCCTGTCACGTCAGTCTTCTCCCTCTTTGCGCACCTCGCAGGGAACGTGACTTTATCAACAACTCCTCACGTGGCTGCACTTCATCTCCGCTCATTGAATTACTGTGTCAGTTCTGCTCCTCTGCTGCGCCCTTCATTGAAGAAGAAGGGCACTACTAAGAGATCGGACATGGCCCTGAGGCAGGATGCAGCCCTTGGCCTCATCCCAAATGACTAGCATTCAGAGGCACTGATTTGAGACGGACACTAAGAGCTTTGAGCCTGTGAGAAAGACTTTATGAAGCTTGAACAGAGGACAGGAATGACAAAGCATGCAAAGTGAGTCACAGTCCCCGCATCTATATCTACTGTATCTCTCTATGCATTCTGTTCATCCATTCTTGTCTTTCCTTTCTAGAGCTAAGCATTATACTTGATCTTTTTATTCCTTTTTTTCTATCCAGTATGTGCTCATCTATTCATCTCTTTTTCCTATTCTCACATTCTATCTCACGTTCCCTTTTTTTCCAAGCCTATCCATCTTATTTCTCCCCTATCTTTTGAAAGAGCATCTATTTCTCTCTCTCTCTCTTTCTCGGGTTCATTATCAGTCTTGGCCCATCAGTTTCAATATTTGTCTTAACTTTTTTTTTTTCTCTAAGCCTATGTATTCACTTCCCCCCTCACTAATCCGAGTCCATCTCCTCACCCTCCTCTGTTATCTCTTACCTTAATTTCTCTGGCTATCTTCTTTCTTCCCTTCTTTCCTTCCTTGTTCCCTCTCTTTCATTCTGATCTTTCCTTCTTCGCTTACCTCTTTCCATCCACAGGTCTGTTCTTCCTTTCTATGCAAGTCTTATATTTACTCAGTTTCTTCGCTCTTTATTTCTACCTTTTCATCCTCCTTTCTTTTCTTCTCTCAATTCTACCTTGTCTTTCATTCCTTCCATGTTCCCCTTCCTTTCTCTCTCCTACATCTCTTCCTTCCTTTTTTTCCCCCTCACCTTTCTGACCTCTTTCCTTCTTTACCATTCATTCCTTCTTTCACTCTCTCTTTCCTGATCTCTTCTTCACCCTTCTTACTTCCATTTTCACTTCTCTTTCCACTTTTCCTTTACTTATTTCTTCCCTTCTTCTCTTTCTTTTATTCCTTTCCTTCCGTCTGTCATTAAATTTGAACTTGTCCTTCATTCCTACCATGTCCCCTTTTCTTTGTTTCTTTCCTTCCTCCTTTCTCTCCTCCCTTCCCAATTTTTCCTTCTTCCTTCTCACCTTTCTTCCCTTCCTTTCTTCCTTCTCACTTTTCTTCCCTTCCTTCCTTTCTTCTTTGCCAGAAGGCATCTTTGCTTCTCTTTTCACCCTTCCTTTACTTATTTCTAACCTCCTTTTCTTTTCTTCCTTCTCCACTTCCTTCCTTCCTTCCTCACTTCCTTCCATCCTCCCTTGTCTTTTCTTTCTGCCATCTTTTCCTTTTACCTTCATTTGTACCTTCATTCTTTACTTCTTCCCTTCCTTTGTCTATCTATTTTTCCCTTTCTCATACCAACTGAATAATCACTTTTTAAATTTCTTTTCAAACCCCAAACCGCTCTCTTACAGGCGTCTCTCCTCCTCTGCTTGTTTGCGAAGTCTCTCCTCTTCCTCCCTCCTCTTCCTCTCTTTCTCCATCTCTTCCTGGATGCGGCGCAGTCTCTCACGCTCCTCCTCCTCCTGCTTCTGTTTCTGCATGGCACAGAGGAGGCGCTCGGAGCGCGTCACCAGCGCTTGATGCTCGTGATCCATCTCTATGCGGCTCATCATGGTGCTCTAAGCAGAATAACACAACAGAGAAGGACTTTAGGTACATCTGATTTGATAAACGTTTTTCACATGTGTTACAAGTTTCTTTTCTTTAATGGCCCTCCTTTATTCCCCTTTTATACCCATAGTTCTTCCCGCCATGTTGCCCAGTTATTTCCCGAACATCCCTCATTTCCATCCTCTAAACTTCTCAGTTATTTCCTCCACATCACTACGTTTTTTCCTCCATTGCCTCTAAAATCTTCCCTTTGACTGACTTGGTTCTTCACTCCAAGTTCCTCAGTTCTTCCCTCCAATATCTCTTGGTTTTTCCACATATTCTTGATTTCTTTTTTCCTTTGCTTCTTCCATCTGATGCCCCTTAGTTCCTTCTTCACACATCCCTTTCTTCTTCCTAGCTAGGTTCTTCCTTCCATTCCCTTCAGTTCCTCCTCCCATATCCTTCAATTCTTCCTTCCATATCTCTCAGTTCTTCTTTGCATATCCATCAGTTCTTCCTTCCATACCATTCATTTCTTCCACCCACATCCTTCAGCTCTTCTTTCCATATCTGTCAGTTCTTCCTTCAATATTCTTCAGTTCTTCTTTCCATATCGTTCAGTTCTTCCTTTCAAATCCCTGCTTTTCTTCCATGGCTCTTGCTTATTCTTTTTAATCTCCATATCTCTTGGTCTTCCCTTTGGAAGTTACAGTTTTATGACCTGAATTTCCTCTCATGTCCCGTGCTTCCTTCCCTCCCATGGCTTTCAGTTTTTCTCTCCACATCCATTAGTCCTTTCGTTCCGTGTCCCTAGGTTCTACTCTCCGTGTCCCTAGGTTCTACTCTTCTAGTCTCTTGGTGTATGTCCTCCCATGTGCAGAGCTTCTTCCCAGACTTGTCTCCTCAAGCTTCTTCTAATGTTTCGTCTCTCACTTTTCCCCCTCAAAGTCTAGTAGCTTTTTCCTCAAGATCTCTTGGTGTCTTTCCTCCCACATCCCTTACTTCAAACCTAATCCTCAGTGAGCTCCTTATTCCTTCTGTTTCTCCTTCACATTAATATTCATGAGTATTTAACATATTTGTAATGGCCTTCAATCCACATGCCAATCATGCTTAACACTTGGCACTGTAAGGTATTGATTTGAATAACAGAATTAGTGGCCAAAGAGACACAGCCACAAAGCTGGTTAATATGCACCAGCAGCTGCTCAGGCAGCATCACTCAGCATTTCCCTGAGATTCAGAACCAGACGGTGACATCTTTAAGGGCACTGTGAATATATATAATGAGCTATAATATATGCTATGCTATACACATGCCTTACGTAATCAAGGTCAGTGACCTGAGTGAAAATTAGAGAGAATTTTCAAAGTAACGATCCTTGATTAGTTCCACAGTTTTCATTATAAGTCTGTTGTCCATTTCAGGGGGGGAGTCGTGGCCTAATGGTTCGAGAGTCGGACCTCTAACCCGAAGGTGAACCCGAAGGTTGTGGGTTCGAGTCTCGGGTCCGGCAGGGATTGTAGGTGGGGGGAGGGAATGACCAGCGCTCTCTGCCACCTTCAATACCACGACTGAGGTGAGACCCTTGAGCAAGGTACCGATTCCCCAACTGCTCCCCAGGCGCCGCAGCTAAAACGGCTGCCCACTGCTCCGGTTGTGTGTTCACTACTGTGTGTGTGCACTTGGATGGGTTAAATGTGGAGCACAAATTCCAAGTATGGGTCACCATACTTGGCCACAAGTCACTTCACTTCATCATTGTAGAAGTATATCTGAGTGTGTGAAAGGAAGGAAGAAAAAAAGAACAAATAAATAAATATGGACTTAAAGAGGTACAGGTGAGATGATTGTGTGGTTGTTAAACCTTCAAGCATGAAAAAATTGAATGAGTACTTCACCAAGTGAGTAAAAGATATAATACTGATGTGTTACACTGGTCTTGGATTCCTTATAATAAGAACTGCTGGCACAAAAATTGGTACAAGGTACTTTATCAAAGTTAACTAGTTTAATAAAAGGCAGGGGCAAGACATATGTACTCCACTAGACAGATACACAGACCCAAGCACATAAAACAGAATATTAGCTGGATCCATAGTAGGTATAGTCAGCAGTTTTAGAGGAAGTTAGTTGTTTGGAAACTTCAGTGTTATGAAGCATATGTACTGCCTAAGGAGTGGAGCTGATCCGGCTGCTACACCATCTTTGCCATCTTGTCCACCACTTTTGTCTTTTCTGAACAACTCTGGGCCACCACAGAAACATTTCTTCTGCACCCTTCCATTCTTCCCATATCCCCCCTCTCAAATTCTTTATTAAGTCTTCCTTCAATATCTCTTTTTGCTTTGTTTCATATCCCACATCCCTTGGTCTATTTCTTTCCAAAGCCCTCAGCCCTCCTTTTTTCCCCTCCCATGTCTCTTAGTTATTCTGCCAAATCCCTCTATATCCTTTGGTTCTACTCTCTATACCACTTAGTCCTTTCATATCCCTTAGATCCTACCTCAGCACTCTGGTTTTCTATCCTCCCAGGTCCCTTGCTTATTTCCTTCCATTCTTCTCTCCTATATCCGTTGGTTCTTCATTCAAAGTGCCTTGATTATTTTCATCTAATGTCCCTCACTTTTTCCCTCTTAGTCCTTCCCTCCATGTCCCCCAATTCTTTCTCCAACATCCCTCAGTTCTTTTATCCAGGTTCCTCAGTTCTTCCCTTTATGTCCCTCGATTTTTTTTTCTTTAATGTTCCTCAGTTCTTTCCTCCACATCCCTAGGGATTTTCCTCCATTGACTCTTGTTACGTTCCTCCAACAAAGTTCTTCCCCCATGCTCCTACAAGCCTGGGACACCTGGTTTTTCTTCCTTATCAGATCTTCCATTACAAAAATTACAGCTACAAAAGTGTCCTGACGCACCTTTAACTGCTAGATGTGTTTAATTACTTCAGTATAACTCCCAGGTTTTTCCCCCAAAGCCTAATCACTTGGTGAGGTCATATTTTGTTTTACACACACACACACCTTAATCTTGCGCATGAGTGTGTCGATGGAGGCATCCAGGTCCTGGATCTGTTTGCTCATTTCCTGTTTGCTCTCTTTGAGACCGCTCACAACCTCATTGAGCGCGCCGATTCGCTTCTTCAGGCTGCGCAGCTTCACCAAGCCATCGATGCTGGTACACGCACACACACACACACACACACACACAAAACTGTGAATTTCATCAAACCTCTATTCGAGATTTCAGTGCACAGATGACCTCAGCTTGATGACTTTAACACCCAGCAGACTCCAAAATAGCCAAATAGTTTAATTACTTTGCTTCATCAAAGGCTACTGCACCCATGACAGTTTTAATATTCCCACAGTATTACCCCAACGTCATATTAATTTTACTCTTACATCCGTGAGAGCAATTTACATTTGGACTGGAGGGCCCTCTGCACCATCCATTACATGATGGATGCTATAGCAATCTCAAGCTCTTATTAAACTCCAGGTCTCTGCTTAATATCCATTTTAATCTGAAACACTGTTTCAAAGAAAGTAAGCGTTTGCCAGAAGTAGTGTGAAATAGATTTGGTTATTTCTGATTATGATTTAGCACCTTGTTTACTACAACGGATGTCCCAATTAACCTTGGCGATTTTTGTTAAGATTTACATATACATAATACATTTCTTTTTTTAAACTTTGGTAATTTAAATTCATTTAAGTAAATACTCTGTTAAAGTACCACTACAAACTCTTCACTCAAGTTAAAGCAGAAAAGTATAAACTTAAATTTACTTGATGTGAAGTCTAAATTAGTGGTGTTGAATTAGTGCCTCTTTCACCAAGGAACCTTGGTGTAACATGCGAAAACTTGAAAACTTTAGCTAAGGCTAACCAACAACAGCTCAATTCCTAACAACTCACGTTAGCTAGCATGCTAACAACTCTGAAGATACAAACCAGCTGAATAAAAAGTATACGTAAGCAGCAGGTTACAGTGATTACAGCTTCGTTCTTACCGTTTAGGAATTTAGGTCAACGTCTTGAAGCTAAATATTCACCTTATCCCTCTGCTAATATATGGTTATACAGAAATGTACTGATTTTTGAAAATGTAGTGAGTAAAAGTCCAAAATATTCTGTGAAAATTAAAAAAAAAAAAAAAACTCAAGGAAAGTACAGATACGTAAAAGTCAGTAACAAAGTAAATGTAATTTGTTAATTCCCACCTCTTCTGTTTGAGATTCAAGTTTCACTTTGCAAAATCATTTTCATTTTTGACTAAAAATGTGCTATTCCATGCTAAACCCTTAATTTAATACGATTCCACAATTTAGCCAACACAGCATTTTTCCCAACAAACCAACACTTCCTGAATATCTCCTCTAGTAATGAAGGATTTATATGAAGCTGGCTAATAGGATTTAAAATCGTATCAACATGGTGGAAGCAATACACTCATTTTGTACGTTTTAATACCTGTCTATGGGGGTATTTGGGGTTCTGAGGTAATGACTGCTTACCGAGGTTTGTGTTTTCTCTTGCACAGCCACATGCGCACAGTCTTCTGCATCTTAATGCAGGCATTGGCCCGATATAGCATCTTATTCTTCACTAGGAAGAAGAGACAAAGAAAGAAGGTCAGTGGAGTTCAGTGAAAAAGTGGAAAAGATGTATGTCCACTAACAAGAAGCGATTTATATCACCAGGTATGATCAACTATTTTATACCACAGCACCGTTGAATTCTTGATTCTGATTGGCCAGAAAGTGTTGCTTAATTTTCTATAGCAGCAGTTCTGACTACAAGGCAAATCACAGGTTTATATTAATGCTCGTGTTCTAATCTGTTATCATTTGTATGACAGTTGCTCCACATAATCTAAGCAGATTAAACAATAATAATAATAATAAACAGATTAAAAAAAACACATTCTTATTTAACACTGTTGCTAAGGTGAATTTTTCTGCAAGGAATCGCCAGTGTCATAAATTTTTCACCACAGGAAAGTCCCAAAGACGTTCCATAATGTAAAATTGTAACTATAAACATTGAGAATGTATGTCGTGTCGTTTATCAATAAATGGCTGATAATTTGCTGTGGTATAAGAAGAAGAAAACACTTTCATGTCACATCCGGCTGCATCACACCAGCTATTTTACTAGCTATTAGCTACTATTATTATTTTATTAGTGTGTTTTATTCCATATATAACTTGGTTAAATATTTCTGAAACAAGACCATTGCTTAAAACAAGTTGAAAGCCGATGAGTAACACAGAGGAATGTGTCTTCGCGGAGTCAATTTCATATTTGAGGCAACAATTTAAAAGAGCAGATGTTGTACTATTTGAATCAAATAAGAACTGAAGAAAGTGGTGTAAAACATGCTATATATCAATGGTATTCGAACATCCTTAAATATTGTATTCTTGCACATCAGTTGTATTCCTGTGCATTATAACTTGCCCGTGTGTGTGTGTGTGTGTTCACAGCAGCACACACTTAATCTGAATTAAAAAAGAAAAGACTGTTCTGCATAGGCAGCTGACAATGATTTCAATTTTCCTGTTTTGAGAAAATTGAATGTTTATGTATGTATGTATATATGTCTAAGTATATCTGTGAACGTCTATACGTTTCCATGTGTCAGTGTCTATGTAAGTCTATGTAAGTCTATATATAAGTCTATGTATATCTATATATAAGTCTATGTAAGTCTATATATAAGTCTATGT
>JAKKZL010000317.1:0-10337 GCA_037576815.1 Pangasius larnaudii
TGTGTGTGTGTGTGTGTGTGTGTGTGTGTGTGTGTGTGTGTGTGTGTGTGTGTGTGTGTGTGTGTGTGTGTTTATTGAGGTCTTATAGGTTTTATTATACATGTTCTTTGTGAATGAATGGAATAACTGGTACAGATGTTTGCACATTTTTCATTTTGCATCACGCATCATATATTTCTTAGTGCATTTCTCTCTGAAGGTTGCAGTATGCATTTGCAGTTTTTGAAGCTTTGTAAGGAAGGAATTCAAATAACTCTCCTTTTGTAGCTATGTTGTATTTGTCACAAATTTTAGTCCAAATTTAACTTGGATTTAACTGTTCTGAAACCTTTAATATTTAATATCAAATGCAGGAGTGGCCAAATCGTACATTTTCTAGCCCATAAAACAAAGCAATTTTGTCCAATGTGTGTAGTGAAACCATATGAATGGTTATGAAACCATACCAAGCAACTCCAGTTGTCTGTTGCTCATGAAGCAAGCCTGCTTTTCTTCTAGGCTGGAAAAGTATCAATTGAGACCTGAAATTAAAATTAGCCAGATTAGCCAGAAGACACTGCAACGCATAATGAATGCAGCAGGAAAAATCATCACCACAGTACCACATTACCGTCCCTCACAGACATGAACAACACCAAGTTAACCAGGAAAGCTCTCAGCATAGCAGGGGACCCCACCCACCCCTTGCAAAAAACCACAGCACACCTTCAGAGGTCATGTGGAGTCCATGTCTCGACAGGTCAGAGCTGTTTTGGTGGCACAAGGGGGAACTGCACAATATTAAACAGGTGGTTTTAATTTTATGCCTGATCAGTGTGTGTGTGCATGTGTGCGTGTGTGTATATATATATATATTATATTATATAACACACACAAATAAACAAGACAAGCTCTCATAATTTCACCATTTATTATTTTATATTAAATTCTGTCTTCTTGGTGAAGTATTTAGTCAGTGGCCTTTTTTTCTCTTCGTTCTACTACATACATCATGGATAAATTAAATCATTTGGACCAGCATTACATATTATGCTTTGTAGGTAGTTCCGGTTATGAACTGACAACGCATAAACCTGTGCAGTGGAGTGCATCTTTAAAACAAAACGAGATCATGGTTTGCCTATTCTTTTTCTTTCAAATATATACCACAGTCTGGCTCTTTCTGAAGTATTAAATAATCTTTAAACAGTCAAAATTTAGTGTTTGCAATGAACTGCATGAGTGTTTCCCTTACAGAAATAGATCATACATGAATATACAAATACATTGTGTCATATGACTAATTATCTACACACACACACACACACACACACACACACACACACACACACACACACACAAGCAGCCACACTGTATAACTAAACATAACATGTCAATACTTTCAAGCATTTTCACACTGTAATAATATTGCTGTAAAATGGTTAATATAAATGCACATCTTCAGGTGTTGATTGGCGGGGTGTCTACAATACCCATGTCATGTCCTTTGTTTTCTGTATTGTTTGTTGTACTGCAGTGTCTGCTACATTACACCGAGTCCAATCCAGTATCCATCAAGGTTAGCTGTCAAAGCAGAAGCAGAAGGAATTTATTTAGAATGTGGTTTATGACTAGTCATAACTGTAGCATGCTGTATGAAAACAGTGCAGCGTGGAAATTAATGTACCAGAGTCATGCATCAAATGCAGTCTCTCTCTCTCTCTCTCTCTCTCTCTCTCTCTCTCTCTCTCTCTTTCTCTCTCACACACACACACACACGCACACAGAGGCTTCACACTGGCTCTGTTACAATCAAACGTCCACAAAGGTAACATTAAAACACATTAAAGGAATACTCCAGATCTCTATAAACCATGTATGTAGCATATATGTGATTACCACAGACAAGAATTTCCACACATTTCACTGTACTCAATAAAACAAACAAAAGTCTGTTTACTTGAAATTCGGCTATAATGGAAGTCTGTGGGCAGTTGTTGAAGTAAGTCGATAATGTTTTACATGTCATACACACCTGTGTACTGCAAATTGTAAGTACAACTGTTACACTCGAGAAAGTGCTTGGAATGGAACAGAGAAGACTGAAAACCTTACCAAAGCTGTACTTCTGACATTTTAGCCAACTTTTCATTACTGGAGCAATACAGTGAATTTTAATTCTATGATTATTCACACTTTTCTTATGATTTTGTAATATTCATGTTTGATCAGACTGTCCATTTCTGAAATGATGAATTATACAGATTTACAAACATATGCCACACAAATGAGTGGTGATGCCACAATGACTGCCCCTAGAGTTCCACTGTGACTTTGGAGTAAAAAGGGTTTCACTCTTCTCATCCTTACTTTTTTCTCTTTTCTTAGGAAAATGTCTCGAAATTCTTGTCAGTGGTACATGCCCACTGAGAAATAGATAGACATTACATTAAAATGCACTGGTTTATTCCTTTAATGTGTCCTATACATGAACCATGCCATTAACTTATTAGTATTCCAAAATCACAAATAGGACACTGTTTTAGGCCCATTTACTGTTGCAGTACAGTTTTACACATTTGAATGCACCACAGGAAAACGTTTCACACCAAGCTTTAAGCTACTATGTACAGCAACACATTAACAAGACATGGTGGTTACCCTGCAGTCTCCCACATCTTCAGAAGTCAAACACATCATCATCATCATCATCATCATCATCATCATCATCATCATCATCATGAAGAGCCCAACCCCAGGCCTTCAGGTCAAACTCTATCACGCTAGAACAGGAGTAGGGGCACTTGGGTTATGGAAACGCTCATTCATCTATCTTGCATTATATAATTTGCTATCTGCTGCATTAAACAGCTTTTTGTAATTTTATTTTCTCACTGGCTACAGCAGTTTTACCTGCAAGCCTTTTCCAGAGATCTAATACTCTAATGTTTTTGCTGCGTGGCTGGGTTTTTCAAAGAAGGTCGCTTTATTTTAATAAAATGAAAAGAATTACTCTTGTGTAGCCTAGTACCTCTGAACGCATTTGCAGAAATAAGCTTTGTCCTTGATAGAATTAATTAAGACTAAAGAGGCTGGTTAGGACTGGTCTTTATTTTGAATAAATACAGGTTATTATTTGTGTTAATTGTTATTGTTATTAAGACTGGTCAGCCCAGTGTTTGCAGGTGATGTTAGTGAATTAAGTTCTTGCATTTTCATCTGTTAAGGCACCATAGACAAGCAAACAGCCAGGTGGCGCTGCAGTGCACGGCATACTTACTGTCCACACACACACACACAGCGCCACAGGGTGAAGGTGAAGGAGAAGGTGTAAGGTCAGGGGTGAGGAGGTCAGTGGAGAATGATTCGGAGCATGGGGCTATAAGGAGGTTTGCAGCACAAAGAGTGATTCAAATGGTACTGTTTCAGATTCATCCAATTAATGTTATAAACACCTGAATTTTGCCAAAGGTTTTTTTTTATAATAGTATAGACTGTTTGCTGAAATTGCTGTGTTAGTAATTGAATGTATTCCAATTTAAAAAACTGGAACAGTTTTGAGCTACCATGATCAGTGCTATAAATACCAACACCCCATTGTGAGCTGCAGTAATTTAATCAGTTGTAATTAGTCCTAATTCCTTCTCTACCTGCAATCTTGCTAGATGACTCAGATCCCCTTTTGTAGTACACATGAAATCTGCACATTTGGAATTTAGGAAAATGATCACTCTACATTAGAATGTAAATATTGGATGCTACATGTTGGCTTAATAAGGTGAGGAATTTATTATTATTTTTTTTTTTTTGGTGAAGGAGAAGCATCCAGCCAAGTGTTATTAAGCAGATGCATGAACTAATATTCAGACAGATGATACATGTCCAAGAAGAAAGCAGTGTACCTTTAGGCCTTAATGTTACACACTCTACAGCCGCTGTTTGTTACGCATCAAGTGACAAACCAAGTGACTGCTGCTAGGCATTACGAATCATGAAGGTTATGTGTAGAAATAATTACTCTTTTTTTAAAATCTACTTATTCATTTAGTTGAAAGAAAAATGTTCATGATCCTTTGGAATTGCCTGGATTTCTGCATTAATTACTTTATTACTTTAAGTAATTAATTAAAATTGCTTGTAAACTTTTCATCCAAGCCACAGACAAACACAACTGTATGTTTGGAGGAGAAAAAAGGGACTGCATATCTTTGGAGCATCAAGGAGCATCAAGGTTTGGGGCAGCTTTTAAAGCCTCAGGACCTGGACAACTGGATGATGCAACAAGACATAACCCAAACATAATCAAAACAAATTAAAAACTTCCTGAAATTATCATCCATTTTCAACAAAAACCTGCAGAATTGTTCATAAACAAGTAATTGGTCATATCAACATAAAATGAATGGGTAGAATAATACAATAAAACATCACAGCCACAGAAAAATGGCCAGAGTACCAAACATGTGAGGGAAAAACATGTGACTCCATAGCTTCAAAGTCATATTTTCAAAGTCTGGCTCAATTATAGTTTAATGTTTTGACAGAGTGGCTTAGAGGCAATGCTTCAGCAGCACAAACAATACATATTTATGGAGGACCAATAGTAATTACAATAAGAAATAAATAACTTAATATGTCCAAAAAATAATAAATGTACAAATGTACACTGAAATAGCAAAGAAAATAAGTGTTTTAAAATATTTGTAAATATGAACTGCTTATTATTGCTAATAATGTAGATGAAGTTAAAATATATTGGGTATTTTAACACAGGTATGATGCCACACACAAGACAGGCTTGGCTCAATGGGACATCTAATGTAGACAGAAGACTCACCTGGGCTTGCTGGAAGGTGGTGGGCCTCTGCTGTGCACTCTGATGGCTCCTCTGGAGGTGAGTTTGGGCGAGTTTCGTGGAGAGAGATGGGGGGAGGGGAGCGGTGAGGGCAGTGACCCCACTGGGGGCTCTTGAGGGCCTGCCACACTCTGAGTAGGGGGTTTGCGTGGGATTCTCTTGAGAAGACGACTGATCCACTTCTGCTGCTCGGCTGAAGAACTGGCCAGCAGCAGCAGCTCTTTAGCCGTGTCATAGTTCACTGAAAGTGACAAGCAACAGGAGTTACACATCCTTACAAATCCACAAGTATCCAATGGTACTGGCTGAACCATCACTGTTTCTTGCCAACATCCACTCCCTGGGCAATAAAATGGATCTACTCAGATGGATCTACTCAGATGGAGACTACACTCATAAGAGTTGAAGAACTGTTGCATTCTGACCTTCACAAAAAATGTGTCTAAATAACAACATGCCCGACTCAGCTTGATGAAGTGACTTGTGGCCAAGTATGGTGACCCATACTCGGAATTTGTGCTCTGCATTTAACCCATCCAAGTGTGCGCACATGTGCAGAACATTGAGCAGTGGGCAGCCTTTTTTGCTGCGGTGCCCGGTGCCTTGCTCAAGGGACTCACCTCAGTCATGGTATTGAGGGTGGAAGAGAACGCTGGTCATTCACTCCCCCCACCTACAATCCCTGCCAGCCTGAGACTTGAACCCGCAACCTTCAGGTTCACCTTCGGGTTGCAAGTCCGACTCTCTAACCATTAGGCCATGACTGCCCATGGCATAACAGTACTCTCAGTCAGGAAATCCAAAGGCATTGGACTCTGTGTTTACATAAACAAAGGTTGATGACAAACACTTTCTTGGGGAAAAGTCACTGTTTTGTTGAGATCAAACACTTAACAAAAAAAAAGACAGCTACGTTTTTACTCAGAGAGTTCACTATGCAGCTCAGAATTGCTGTTTCACCTCTTCTCCCATACAGGAGACTTCAACCATGCTAAATTGCAAGCTATTCTGTCAAATTGTAATAGCATGTCTCCAGTTCCACAACAGAAACAAAGACACTGCACTATGAGTCTACAAACAGAGGTGAAACATACAAAGTCACCCCTGCTCCTACCTCAGACATTATGATAATACAGTTAGTTCCATCATACAGACCTCTGCTGAAAATGTCTCCATTTTCATGTTTCAACCAGTTAACATTATAGTATGGCCTAGTGAGGCTCTCCCTATGTTCCAGGACTGCTTGTATATGGACAGTCTAGCAGATGTTTAAGGAAGCTACCACACACAGGCACTGCGGTGACCTGGAGGAGTATACCCCTTTCATCATATGCATGTGTGAGTGTTGTTGTCTACACCAAAACCATCAACATATGTGCCAAAAAGGAACCCTTGTGGATGCAGAGGTGCACTCTCTGATTAAGACCTGAGACATTTCAAGTCTGGGGACATAACAGCCCACAGAGCAGCCATATGTGGCCTTATCTCTGGGATAAAGTTTGCAGAAGTCACCTATGCACAGAAGATCCAGGAACACCTGACAGACCACGAACAAGGCATCAAAGGCACAGTAAAGAATATGCAAGTAACAGCAGGGTACCCTGCTTCCAGGTGAACAGTCATTATCTGTTGACAGCAGCAGATGTAATGAGAACTTTGCAGAGCGTCAGTTTCAGACTTGAAAGACTACCAACCACTAACACTGACATGAGTAATAATTAAATAATCTGGTCATGGCACACACATTAAGAACTCTCCTCCAGCCAAACTGGGATGAGTGCAAGCCTCTCCTCCTTCATCCTGACATGCTGCATCACAGTGTGCTATGTGTGCAATGTCCCAGACAGGACAGCTCTTCACATAGTGAAAACTGTCCGGCACACCATGAATGCCAGCCTTCCCACCATGGAGGACATTTACAACAAAAGATGTCAGAAGAAGGCCAGGATCATCATGAAGGACCCCCTCCCACCCTACTCATGAACTGTTCACTCTGCTCTCTTTGGGAATGAGGCTCCACAGTATCAAAGCTGGACCACCAGATTCAAGAAAAGTTTATTCCCCCACAAACTTCACCAACACCATATCTGACCAACATACCTCCCACATCTGTATGGTCTGTAATGGAACTTGCCAGAAATTTCTAACCACATACAGACACTAACACTCTACTCAGATTAATCACTCTACTCAGATTGTCTTACACTGCTCAGGTCACTGCGTACAAGCCACCTTACTATATTTCTGCGTTATGTAATTTTATGCTCTCCTGGACAACCAATTAGTACTACCTGATCAAACAATTTGCATGGCATTTGCACATGTGCACTATACACATCAATATATGTAGTTTGACTGATTCAATCTTTCTAAATCATAGTCTACAACCAGCATGATCTTCTGACCTTTGCAGGGTGCAAGCACTTCATCCTTGAGGTCTAGGTGGTCTTTGTGGCATTTGACGTGACAGCGACGGCACTCCACAGCTGGAGGGGGCTTGAAGACGTTCCAGAGGGGTCGAGTACATGCCTCACAGTTGGAGGGGAAGTGGTAGAGTGTGGGTACAAGCTCATGGCCTTTGTGTGGGATGTAGGGTGACCTATCAGCCACTGAAAGCTCCACGGCTGCTTCCTGGTTCTTACTCTCACCCTCGTTGGCATAGAGGATCTAAGATCGTTGGCAGAAAGGGAGAAACAGACAAGGTAGTTGATCAAATATATACGTACATACATAGTGTAGATACTGTAAATACATACATACTCTCACCAGCCAATTTAATAGGAACACTTCTACTCCTGCTCATTCATGTAATTATCCAATCAGCCAATTGTGACAGTAGCTCAATATATAAAATCACGCAGATACAGGTAAAGCACTTTAATTAATGTTCACATCAAATGCCACTAAATATTGGTTTAGGAGGATGGGGGGTTGATCTCAGTGACTTTGACTGTGTTATGGTTATTGAGGCCAGACGAGCTGGCTTGAATATTTCAGAAACTGCTGATCTCATAGGATTTTCACACACAACAGTTCTGCGGGCAAAAATTAGTTTGAGCTGATAGTAAAGGCTTGTTACAACCCTTGATTCCCACTGAGACACTGAGCCTGATGGTAACTTTTTTTTTTTTTTTTAGATGCGAACAAGAAAGGTTGTAACACAAAAGCAACAAATCCAGTAAAACCTAAATGGTCATCAGCATATAACAGGTCATTGGTCACTTTTATAACAGAAAATGTATTACTGGAAAACAATACAAACAAGTGAACATAAAATGTCACACAATACCTGGAAAATGCGAGGGATCTCTCTGATATCTGCCCGGTATACATCTGTTTGAGTCACAGGTCGTACATGGAAGAGTTTACTGACAGAACACAAAAGGAAAAGATTAAATAAACCAATATTTAGTGCTCACCTCAATATAAAAATACACGATAGAACAAATTCACAGAATGGCAGATTTAGGTCACAGTCAGCAATTACATCAGTCTGAGTGAGAGGCAAGTTCACACTAAACACATGAAGAGGGGTGTAGACATAATACAGCAGAATGGGAAACTGCTGGAATTTACAGTTTTGTTTAATTTTATTATTCAAGAAAAAAAACATGTTTTTTTACCATGTTACCATGTTTTTTTCTTTAAAAATAAACAAACCCAAATGAAAAATCATAGCATCCTGAACCTGATATTTATTTTCATTTTTATGTGAGGGAGATGTGTGTAGACTCACTCGATATCCAGTATCATGAATGGTTTGGCCTGATCACGGTCTTCCTCTGAGTCGTAGAACAGGATCTTCTTGCTGCTCATCACCACATACTACAGAGCACAGAGGACATATACACATGCATAACACATACTCAGAGATGTGTAAGATGTTTATGAATTGTTGTTTTACCTTCTTATCCCATCCAAACCTCTTGGTGTTCTTGCTTGGAAGAGACAGCCAGCCCTCCAGACTAGCCTCTGTGGTAGACAGGAAAAATGATGTGTATATGAGTCATAACAGGAAGCAGTGATGGAGTTTTAACTCACACTCAATCACAAACTGAGTTAGAAATACACCTGTGTTTTCAGTCAGCCAGATCATTTTGATTCTCCAGTTTATGGGATAAGATTTGTCCCAAATGTCATGATTGCTGGTCATGATATTAGATGGGAGGGCTAAAATCTAATATCTATCTCACAGCTAAATAATGAAACTATTAAACAATTACTAATTGAAACTATTACACAGTAAAGCAATTTCACTGATGGCATAATAAAAGCAAAGTATTTCAAGCTATTAATGTCCTGCTAGGGTCATTCTGTGTTTTATCCGAATACCAAACATGGTATACAGAAATTTTGTTACACCTTTATTCAAACCAAAAAATACTAAACTGTCATTCTGAGGAAACTGTACTTTGATAGAACAATATACTTTTTTGTGTCTCCTCCAAACATTTTTGGGATGATACAGTAAATAATCCCCGTTGTTCATGTTCATTATACCCGTCACTTTATTTCACACAACTGTTATGAATCTACAGTCAGGGCTAGAAAGAAATCAGCCCCAGTCGCAGTTCTTTATAGCATATGGTGTATTTTGTTGATATTTTGTTTTTAACCATTGATGTCTATTTTGGGTTTCTTAGATATAAGGATATGCAGTAAGGACTAGCAAATGAGTTATCAAGTAAAAGCTAGCTAGCACTGCTAAAATTACATATATGTAATATAGCAGAAAAACATGAAGTATATATTTTTTAACATTTTGACACAAATCTGTTCCCATACTAGTGGTTGTTAGTCAAGGTGACTGGACTTGCAGTGTAAACTTAAAGACTTTTGGTGTGTGTATGCACACGTGCACATCTCCATGCAGGGTCACCTCTAGGCTCATTGTCCACCGGCCTCTCACAAGCCAAAGCCAGCCGAGGCTGACCCCTCTCTTCCTCATCATCCTCTTCATCAGGTTCAGAAGGGAAGAGGGGGCAGTTGAGGCTTGGCCGGGTGTCGATACACACCCGCTTGGAGCTTCGCTGGTATGTGAACGACATGGACTCTGAGGTTTGTGTTTGTGTGATGCGCACTGCCGTGTGACCATGGGGACAGAGGAAGGGGTAGAGGTATCAGTTAAAAAAAAAAAAGAGGAAGAAACAGGAAACACATCATAAGGTATAAGTTGGAAAGTCACAGAGAGAAAGCTAGAGGACCAAGGAAGTGAGAAAGGGGGGAGTGTGTGTGTTTTTGTTGGTACCTGGGTAAGGCTCATCAGTGTCCTGCTCATTGCCCATACTGCTGATGCTAGTTGTGTCTAAAGAATGGATGCTAAGTGAAGTAAGCTGACAGCGCAGACGCTCTATATCGCTGTCCTTACTATCCAAAGCCATTTGCAGCTCCACACGCATCTGCGACTCATCAGTTATCAACTACGACAGGAACACACACAAACCACCAGTATTTAAATGTATTCAAAATTCAACTGAAAACACTGTACCGCACAAAATGGGTG
>JAKKZL010000319.1:0-10277 GCA_037576815.1 Pangasius larnaudii
GAGAGAGAGAGAGAGAGAGAGAGAGAGAGAGAGAGAGAGAGAGAGAGAGAGAGAGAGAGAGAGAGAGAGAGAGCAAAGCACCTGTCAATCATTCTGGATTCATATGTCAATTGACTCATCTACAGATTTTATTAAGGAAAAACAAAGACTGCACTTTTGGTGTATTTTCTTTTCATTCTGTTGTTAAAACGCTGAACTCTTACACAAAATGCATAAAAGTTGGCAGGTGTGTCATTTTAAATATTTATTTTTTTGGTATTTTCCAACTCACCCGCACCCCACAGTTTGAATACATCTGCTCTAGATGATGGAGAATAAATACCCTTTAAAACGATGAAGCTAACAGACATTAGTGTCAAACCTGAAAGCCGCTTGTGTAGAAAGAAGAGCTCTGATAGAGGACTGGTTATTTACTGTCACAACAATCTTTCACTGTACAGTACACATCTGTAGTGGAGCAGATGAGCAGAAAAATCATAACCGGTGCCAAAATATACAACATACAGTGGAAAAGTTTACTTGATCAAATAAACAGAACTTTTCAGCCACAAAGAAATCAATAACTATGCATCCCTCATATCATAAATCTTTAGGACGAGATCGTCCTGCATTTTTATTTCCAATGAAGCAGAAGTATAAATAAAAAGATACATAAAACCTTAAACATTTACAAACAGTGGCAAAATATACAACATTTAGCTGGTAGTAATACAGTGGGAAAGTTTACTTGGCTTCTTTTGTTAATGAAAGAAAAGTCAAATAAATCAGAGTGATAGAATATGCCTTGATTCCACTCGCTCCTTTCAGGCACAAGCACGTCAGTAACCGTGCATCCCTCACGTCACAAACCTCTGGACACAAAGCCGTCCTGCATTTTTATTTCTAATAAAGCAGAAGTATAAATAAATGAACATTGCTATGCTCTATGTATATACAAAAAAGCGGGATCATATGCAATATTAAAATCATGTTCAAAGAAAAAAAAAACACATCAAGAGACAATTAGAAAAAAAACCATACAGTTAAATATACCACGGATATTTACAAAACACACAAAAGTCAGTTTGAACATCACAGTATGTAAAATACACTCCTTCTTTACCGTTTCCTATTTAAAGGATTATGCGATTCTCTAAGTCATGTCTGGTTGGTTAGCGCAGTATGATACAGTATACACACGTGCCGAGCATTCTGCTGATCCGACACAAACCACTGCCCAGTGTCCTTTCTCTCTCCGGCTAAAACTTAGTGCTGTGGCTTAAGCTGTCGGACAAGATGATATTTTTGTAGAAGTTGTCAGAGCGCACAGAGCAGTAGCCTTTCACCTTGTCCAGAACTTGGTGAACAGGCAGAATGGAGGAGGTGGACGCATCTGAATCAGAAGTGCTGCACTTCTGGCTAGCCTGGTTTGAATAAGGTTTACCTGAAAGCCAACACAAAAGCAGTGTTTGGGGTAAAAACTGTGAATCTTAAGCATTTGCAAAGAACGGACCACGTTTGTAACAATATTACGAAACATTTGGCACTAAGTGCTAAGTATTTATTTTGCGTTCTGCTATAATTTGTCACAGAAGGTGGAGTTGCAGCTCCAGGATCCTCGGGTAGATCCTACGCATGGGTTACTGACTGTACGGAGCTGCATGTTCTCCCCATGTCCACGTAGGTTCCTTCTGGAAATTGTACCTGTTGTCTGAGCTTCAGTGGGTTACTGAAGCTGGGTATCTACCCTTCAGACCAGATATATCATCTATTATATTTAGAAATATCGAGAAATATCTAGGAATCCGCATATCCTATGATAATGATACATGGACATTTACTCAGATGGAACAAACTACCATGATCTAGCGATTATCACGATGAAGATACTCTCAACAATTATATACCCTTTGCTGATGACTCCTATGACCCCAGACTGGTTCACCCTCGACTCAGATGTTACCACCTTCTACTGGAAAGGAAAAAAAAAAAAGCAAGCAACAACCTGGGAACTCTCCAGAAACCAAACTTCCTCAGGGGACTAAATGCTCCAAACGTTTATTACTACTTTCTCTCTAACCATCTACAGTACACTCAATCACTGCTTATCAAAGGCTTACCATCCACAGTTAATCACATTAACACAGTTGTGTAGTAATATTTCAGCTACTCACAGGCAGCTTGCTCAGGACCACTGACCAAGAAACGTGTCTGAACTCGCCACTGTTTTCGGTTTCAGTAACTTCAACTTAAAATAGTCATTAAAAAAATACAATATCCACAATTTTCAGTGTCATCCTCCTCTTTTTTTTTTGAGAAACTAATCAACAAATCGATATCTGATCTCAACTTCAACATACAATCAAGTGGAAAACCATATCCACCCATCTACATATATATTATCTGACATCAGCTACATTATATTATATTATATTATATTATGTTTATAAAACTGTAGCCAAATATGGTGATGGCTGATTTCAGATCAGTGGCTGCAATAATGTTTTGTTGGAACAGTGGGTAATGGTTTATAACTAACATTTACTGCATTAGTTAACATTAAAAAACCACAAACTTCAGTATTAACTAACCAAGTAATGTTAACAAAGTAACAAAATAAGTTAACTGGTATTAATTCATCTTTGTTCAAATATTAACAAAAAAACACCAGTATTGACTAAAGTTTATTTAATCCATGACTAAAAGTAAGTCCACATAAATGACCAAAAAAATTCAATTACATACATTATTAACTTGAACAGAACGCTATTAAAGCGTCTGAATTTTGCCAGTTATCATCATTATCAGTAATGAAACGTGTTCATTACGGTGTTGCTTCATACTGGTCACTGTGGGCTTAATTTTACTCAGTGATGGTGTAAACAACCGTTTTTTATTATTAGAGATATTTATTCTGTTTTGTTTTTTCTTTAAACATCATTAATACAATTGCTAGTTACTCTGTTAATGTTACTTATGGTGTGTTAATGCACATGGCTTGTTCGTGTTAATGTTAAACACGCTAAAGGAACCTTAATGTAAACTGTTACCGAATAATGGATCTCTTACGTGAACAGCTTTACGCACCTGAATGTCACGCCATAGTCTAGAACCAACAAACAACTGTGGCATTAGGCAAAACAACGGCTAATCCTCAGCAGTTTGTTATTTAGAGGCGTGTCAGAAGGAGGCGGTTATTCAGTCTACAGCCTCGACTGTTGATCTAATTCAGCAGGTAGGAGCCACGAATCACACAAAGCAGGGACTCAGATTATCTTGGGTTGTTTTTCCTTAGGGGAGATGCTCATTTTGCACAAGTGGTGGATATTATTTATTCTAAAACATAAATGAAAAAAAGACAACACTACTAATTCTGGGCATGCAAGTAACACAGCAAATAGCAAAAAATAAATAAATCAGGCAGGTATAAGATTGTCTGTGTGTTAGAAATCATGTCTACTTTTTGAGATTTCACACACTGTAAAAATACTGACTGTAAAGTTTACAGTAATATACTAGCAGCAGTAAAATACTGTAAACATTTAGTCAGTTGTTTACAGTGTAGCTTTTGTGCAGTCCCATAAAGCACAGTGAACAAACACCAGTTTTAATCCTGAGGATTGGTTTACAAACGTCACATTAAACAACTGTTAATGAAATGAAGTGTAAAATGAGTAAATTAGCTGCGGCATACAGCTGTAGCATTGTTCCCTGTGCTTTCTGTCAGGCTCAGCTGAGGGATTTAAGCAATCACACTAACACCAAATTAGCCAACGGATAAAAACAACCCGGAAAGAGAACACGGGATTGGATTACACAATGAGTGCTTTTTACACAGCAACACCAAAGCTCACCTGAACTGCTGTGTCGCTTTGCGAAAGGGTTCAGTGTGACCCGAGCCTTGGACGTCCAGTTGACTGTGGTGGACCCGAACGAGCTGGAGGACAGTGACTTGCCTATATTATCCGAGCTCACCTTCTTGGTGTTGTTTGTGGCAGTCTTGCTCCAGTCTGCAAAAGTTAGCCAAACATTAGCGACTGAGGGTTAATGTATTCATTCCACCTTGTAACAGGATGCTTCATTAATGTACAAGACATGAACCAAGTGCTTCAAGCTACTGTAGATTCTCAGTATATCAGGCTAAAGCACACAAACAGTAGCACGACTGCTACTCTGAGCCATTCATGATATAACGTGTGATTTTTCTCCTCTCAAAACCATTAATACAGGCATCTGAGCTGCTAATCATTTTGCTAAACACACTGCACATTTTCAAAGGTTTCAAACAAATTAAATACATATTATTTCCCCAAAATTACTCACAAAATACCTAAAACCATATAAACAGTTACACAGCCACCTAAAACCGTTCATTTAATCTGAACTTTCTTGCTCTGACATTTTCCCAATTATCAAACAGGTGAAGATGTTGAGATATAATTTGCCTAGAGGTGTGTGTGTGTGTGTGTGTGTGTGTGTGTGTGTGTGTGTGTGTGTGTGTGTGTGTGTGTGCTATCTACAGAAAACGCAGCACATTCAATTACTGCAAATAAAATAAAGTAAAAATTGCATGTGTACCTGAATTGTCTGCCAAGCGTAACTTTCCACAGCATAAATATCTTCTCCATTGCTTCTGCACATTTTCTTTCAGAGCACAATGGAATACAAAGATGAATAACCCTGTTGGATACATAAGATTTGACCCCAAAAAAAGGATTTATTTATTTATGGGTAAAGAAGGAAACATCGAAACAGGATATACATTCACACAGAAGATGTTCTGTCTGTCAGGAGGACCATCATGCATTAAGTCATATCTAGATTTATCAAGAATGATGGATTTAAAGCACTTTCTTTCCCCATGAATTAAAAACACAGTGGCATGCTGCATATTAAAGTGTCTGTGTTTATTACACTACCACTAAATTATATAGTATATTATAGTGACAGAGACAGAAAATATATTTGCTGTAAGTCCTGTCAGCCAGCTGCTTATTTCTTACACTAAGAATCTGTAAGTGAAATCTGATGGCACTTCAGCACACACTTCCTGTTCTTCATGTTACATTACATTACATTACAGCAAGCCTCGATGCTCATGAAGACTTCCGCTTGCTTTTTCGTATTTGACCCACCTTGCAGGGAGTTGAAAATGGAGAAGAGGTACATGAACGCCAGAGTGACGGGACCCCAAGCAAAGAAGGCAAAGCCCCAGGTCATGCCGAGCAGGAAGGTGAGGCTGATGACACTGCGCAGGTTACGCAGCACCTCCTCCTGAAGCGTGCGGTTGTTGCGCTTTCCGTTCCTGCCACAGATCTGCATCATCACCACAATAAACATGGCCACGTTCAAGATGAAGATGATGCAAAAGTAGGCCACGCATGTCACGTAGAACACAACCTTGCTCCGAATCCAGCAGCTAGTGAGACATGGGAGATGAGGATCATTTCACTGATGCAGTCTTAACTGGTTTAACCACGTTTACGTCATCAGCATGTTAACGTGTGGATGAAGTGCATAGTGATGTACAGTGTGTACATTTCAGACTTACAATTCAGACAATCCTTGGCCATTTGCTCCTTTGCCATAAAACTCCTTTCCATAGGAATTTTTGTCAGCGGCCAACACAAGGGCTACAATTACAGCCGGAAGTCCTGCAGAAACCAACAGATACGATAGATACTGCATTAACAACAGAAATATACCTTTATATAATAATCACACGGCAGTGAATATTGCGGGTGGGCAGCTTCTGATGGATTTGTTCATGAATTGTAAGCTGTTATACATACACTCACCGTCCACTTTAATAGGAACCCTATTCTAATCTAATCAGCCAATCATGTGGCAGCACAATGCATAAAATCCTGCAGATGCAGGTCAAGAGCTTCAGTTAATGTTCACATCAAACATCAGAATGAAGAGAAAGTGTGATCTCTGTGACTTTAACCGTGGCGTGGATGTTGGTGCCAGATGGGCTGGTTCGAGTTTTTCAGAAACTGCTGATCTCCTGGGATTTTCTCACACAACAGTCTCTAGAGTTTACACAGACTGGTGCGAAAAACAAAAAACATGGTGTAAGTGACAGCTCTGTGGGCTGAAACGTCTTGCTGATAAGAGAGGATCAGAGGAAACACAGCAGTAGAAAAAGTCAGTCTGCATTTTCCTATGATTTAATCATGTTTTGTACAGTTATACACCAGAGCAGAGCAGACAGACGACTAATCAACTGAGTTTGTGATCAGACACAAACTGGCCAAATGTCTGCAATGCATCAGCTCCATCACATCATCATCAAAACAGAGAAGAGCGCTTACACACTCTGTACAGACGACAGCGGACAAAGATTTAAACGGTTTAGATGTCCTTACAGAAAGATATTAATAACAAATCTAGTCACCTAATCTAATCTATCTCACCAATAACAGAGTGAACAATGATTAATCGAGTGAAGAGACGGCAGCGAGCCTCGTGTTTAAAAGCAGCGGGTGACTTTTCCTCAGGTGAGGAGACAGAGACTGACGTGGATGATGCTGATTATCAAACTGATAACTCATGTCCCACTGTAAACGTGTAATTCTTTAAAATTTGGCAGTAATGATTTTCTATAAGTAGAACTCAGAGTTCTGTAAATGTAGAAGTTAACACTTTATGAGCACTTTTTTAAACCCAACAATCAAACTAGGTACTGGAATGCAATGGGAAAAAAAATACTGTCTCCAACACCAAACGCCACACTGAAACTTACCCCATCCAACAATGCAGAACTTGAGGATGTACCTCCGGATGTAGGTGTTGAAGACCTTGACTAGGGCAATATACATGTGGACGGACTCAAGGCCCATCCAGGTGAATGAGGTAAGCAGGAAGAAGTGCAGGAAGGCAGCCACAGCCATGCACAGACCCTGCATGTCATAGGAAGCCAGCCAGCCGTCCAGGAGGAACGTCATGTTGAGGAACAGTAGCGAGGTACTCAGGTTCATCAGGATCTTGGACGGGTAATCTCGCCGCAATTTCCTGCAATTTGCGCATCAGTGTGTTGAGAGTGTCCGTGTGATAAAGTTCTCACACATAACCTAATCATGAAACACTTATTTATGAGAATCACAAGCATGATCGCTTCTCATTTGCAATGTCTGACTCGCTTCTGAAATTAGCCACATGCATGGTTCATGATCTAAAGAAGTAGACTGACACATGAGAAAAGAACATCTCAGCTGTCCATCAAAGGACTGGCAAACCAAACAGAAATGTTTTTTAAACCCCACAGATCATTTGTGATTACATTTTCAGAGACTACAAACCATGCTGAATCTTTCCTCGCTTTGGATGTGAGCAAAAGACACAGTCAATACCAACAGGTTACAACATGCACATAAATGCACGTCTAAAGATTTCAGATTTCTGAAAACGAAACTCACTCAAAGGCAACATAAGTGAGGATTGTTACAGCTGAAAAGATCGCTGAAATGCCACAGCCAATGTACGTGATAAACGTGAGAATCTTGGTGTTCCTCTCGTTGATATGTGCTGCAGCTCCACTCAGGTCCTACACAAGCAAACACAAGACCAAAAGCAAACTGAGTTCTCTGATGCTAAGGTTCATGGACATGAAGGTTCATGGACATGGACATTTTGGGGGAAATTTTTGTTTGTGAGCAGCCTGACAAGGTACCACCACATATTTACTGATTCCCAGCTGTAGATTTTGTCTGTCCGTCTGTCTCATTATCATCATTATTACTGATTAATACACAGAATAAGTGGAGGCATATCTCACCATCAGAACGCCAAAGTGTGTTAAGTGGTTACACAGGCAGACTGTCTTGTTGCTGTTGGACTCGGGGCTGACCTGACATCCCTCACTGTTCCAGCCTCCAGTGCCATCTACACAAGAATCATACATCCCCTGGTTAGTAACGCATGTGCGCTGCCACGCATAGAGAAAAGAAATGACTCGAGATCAGAAACAATTACAGCAAACTTACTTTCGATGCTGAAATCCCAAAACACACACAGTCGCTTTTGATTCCACTAAAAAAAAAAAGCAGAAGGGATCATATTCATTACTAACTGTTTCAACGCAATTACTTGAGTAAAATAAATTCAGAAGAGAGGCAGAATGACATTTATTTAAGATCATTCACTAGAACAGGATCACTTAGCACGTTATTCTTAGATTAATGCTGAGATTAAGAGTAAGGACAGCAGTATCTGCCATGTTCTTGTAATGTAATTCATTCTGCGTAAAGGGAAATGCTCGTCCTCGCTCATGAGTCTACTCCAGATGTAGAAGGATTGATGGAGCTGAGGTCAGAATACCTGATGCTGCAGATGAGCGATCTCTATTTGCACGGGGTCTTTAAGATTACTGATGGAAAAGTTTCCCGCGCTGCTGGCCACCACATAACTGTTCAAGGACAAGCCGTTGTTCTGCTGGTCCTACAGGAGGCAATTAAACAGTATATGCTGTAGTGCTCATGTCTGCTTGTGGCTTAGTGACATGCAGATATTAGATTAGTTACAAATCAGGAAATGCAAGCTGAATCAGGGATTTGTAAAAGCAGTTTCATTCGCACCATAATGATGTCTTGTCATATTCTGTGTATTTCCCATCTAAACATCTGTTTGCTGACAGCATTGAAAACTTTTTTAATTGCATTTTCATGTTGGCAGACAGATCGGAGTCAGATCAGTGTATCATGTCATTATGCGTTTATGGATTTTAGATCTCGCTCTTCAGCGTAATAAACACTTCTCGTGCTTTTTGGTCTGAGATCCCTGACTATGGTTTTATGGTCACACTTAAATAATATTTTCTAAGGAATGTGAGAAGCACACTTTTGTTATATATTACAAAATATAAGTAGAATATTATAGGAATATTATAGTTATATAATGAGATTCACACGCAACCTGGTTGCAATAATACCCGAGTATTATATTTAGAGTTTTATTTAGGAATCAGATTGACATATTGTCTAAAACTATTGTCTTACTTCTTAACTGCTCGAACTAATTATCCCTCCTAATTTCTGTAAACACAGCCACAGCTTTTGGCTTGGAAAGGAGTCCAATTTGATAGTATACAATAAAAATAAATGTGTTTATGAACACTCAACACATTCTGGATTACTCTTAAAAACCACTGTAGACTTCCGCAATGTTTCTGCAACCAGGAGGCGTGGCTGACATCTGAGTGACGTCTCTCACTCAGGGGTCTATTAATGTAAATGTAAGATCAACAAACATCAATTTTCACTACATTTTATATTCGATTTAAATGCATGTTATCTGTTATGTTAGTATGCACAATCACCAGGAATCTATTACCTTACCATTAATGATCCAAAATGCTGTAGATACAAATACCCATAAAAATGTGCAGAAATTAGATTCCTTATGAGGAACAGTTTGTATTCAATGCTGTGCAGAATAGCTTAAATGTTACATGCTAGAAATACAGTATAATCCAAATGATAATGCAAATGAACAGGCTGTAAAAATGCTTTTGTTAGCACTCACCTGGAACAGCCCTGTTTTGCTGAAGAACATGAAGTTAATTCTGGAGATGATCTCAACATCAGCCTCACTCAGGTTATGAAGCAAAGTGGCAGGTAGTGAGACACTAGCTAAGGAGTTATGGACCTCTGACTCAAAATCAATCTGAAAAGAGAGAATGGGATTGCAAAGAAGCATGTTTTCTTCTTCTTCAGAAATTCTGGCCTACAGATAATCACTAGTTATTTAACTTCAGCAAGAAGTAACCAGAAAACATTCCTGCTTGGACTTGCTCAGAACCTGTATTCATCAGATCTCTCAGAATTACTCATAGGAATCATGATAAAGTGCTCTTGTGGCTAGAATTACTCACATCTCAGATCAGAACCACTTTCAGTGATAAGGAGGGCCCTGTCCTAAATGCCCCCTAATCCCTGAGGGCCGCACTCTGGTGACACCAGCGAGATGTGGCGAAGTGGCGAAAGGGTGTAAAAGGGAGAATTTGGGACAATCATGTGTTAAATTGATTTCCGCGTTTTACAGTATGGTGCCGTATTTGAGCAGTTTTGCTGATGTTCCCT
This sequence comes from Pangasius larnaudii, assembly GCA_037576815.1. NCBI lineage: Eukaryota > Metazoa > Chordata > Actinopteri > Siluriformes > Pangasiidae > Pangasius > Pangasius larnaudii. The sequence continues at coordinate 10,062 of JAKKZL010000319.1, forward strand.
GGTTAGTCACGATGTTTCCAGAAGAAATTACTTTTAAAGGGGAAAAAAGTTCTGAAATGCAATATCGTCATTCAGAAATTCAGTCATTAAATAAAAATAAAACAGTAAAAGGTACACTATATGGCCAAAGGTTTGTGCACACCTGACCATCACACCCATAGAGTAAGTGCCCATCACACAACCTTAAAACATTCACACAGATTTATTCCCCTGTGT
>JAKKZL010000320.1:0-10272 GCA_037576815.1 Pangasius larnaudii
CAGGGCTCTGTGCAGGACACTCGAGTTCTTCCACTCCAACCTTCACACACCACGTCTTCATGGAGCTCACTTTGTGCTCAGGGGCATCATCATGCTGGAGCAGGTTTGGGCCTCTTAGTTCCAGTGAATGCTACAGCACACAGAGACGTTCTATACAATTGTGTGCTTCTGTCTTTGTGGTAATAGTTTGCAGAAGAACCACACATGGGTGTGATGGTAAGGTGTCCACATATTTTTGGCCATATATTGTATTTTGAGTTTTGCAATCTAAAACTTTTTTTTTTTTCTTTCTTAACCTGTAGACTCTTGTGTGAGACAATAAACAGCGTTTGAATGCAAAGACACAATTCATGTTTGTAAATCGACAAGTTGTTGTCGGTGACAGCGTTGTACAGATATCCAGATATATTGAGGGATCTGAGGAAGATGAGGATGCTGAGTGAATGGCACTGAATTAATAAGAGTTTGCATGTTATTAAGACTTCAGCACTGTGTAATAAAAATCCTTCAACTCTGTATCAAATGCTGTTATGTAGAGATTCCTTTCATTTAAAAAGAGCAAAAAATTTACTCATTTTCAAGCAGCAGAATGTCGGATAACTTTGGGTTTTACTAACTTTGGCTGCAGGTTAATAGAATAAATTTGTAAAAAAAAAAATATATATATATATATATAAATATATATTTGTTTTATTTATTTATTTTTTTTACTCAGAATAGTTAAATAGCTCCTGGATAAATTGCCGAGTACCTCTATAGTGAACATTTTCATAGAGGAATTATTCACCAGGCGGTATGTTTGAGCAACTCATGAAAAATATAGCAAACACATAGGCAGTGATATACACTTGGAGTGACCCAAGATAGTGTGTACAGAAGGGGTACAATGATAACACTTGAAGCTTGCTCAGTATATGTCAGGATGAGTAGCAAAAGACAATTTTTTTCAAAAGGTTCAATGGGTGATGGTGAGAGTGCATGCAGAGCCCTGGATAGATCCTATAATGAGACCAAATGTTTTGAAGCTGGCTTAAATAACACGTGCCCATGTACCCAAAATCAACATAGGATAGAGTGTTAACTGGGAGAAGATCTTTCAAACACCACATGGCATGCACGTATGATAGCCACACCTTTAAAGTGGAAATGCACAAGTGTGAGGCGAGTGCAGGACAATAAATACACAAAACATGGACTGTAAACTATTGAGGAGTGTAGCAGCAATATTGGCAGCAGAAAGAGTTCCATAAATAAAGTCTCTGTTGCAGCTGGAGCAGATGTGCAGTGGTATTGAGTCATACTGGGTTAGGTGTTTGACTAGCTTAGGTGAGCTTTGGGAGGCAGCAGTGTGTTGAGTAATCTGACTGCCTCAGGGAAGAAACTGTTGCGGCGTTTGGTGGTCATGGCACGGATGGCAGGAGGTTGAAGAGTCCATGAGATGGGTGAGCGGTGTAGTCCTCAATGGTGGCGGCTTTGCGACTTATGTGGCGAGGTAACGATAGTTGGTAGAGAGACCCAGATAATCGTTTCAGCTGTTCTCACAATCTGCTATACTGTCTTGCAGTCAGAAACTGTCCAGTTTCATGCCGCTGGGTGAGACAGCTGGTCAGGATGCTCTCTCTCATCCTGCTGTAGAAGGTCTTGAGGATAAAAAGAGGTTGGCTCTCTTCAGCCTCCACAGGAAGTGGATTTGCTGTTGGGCCTTCTTGGCTTGGAAGGTGGTGTTGAGAGTCCAGGTGAGGTCCTTTGTCATGTGCACACCAAAGAACTTGGAGCTTTTGACTCTCTCCACAGTTGTTCTGTTGATGTGCAGTGGTGAATGTTCTACTCAGGTCCTCCTGATGTCAACAATAGTCTCTTAGGTGTTATCTACATTATGAGATAGATTATCTCTACACCATCCTCATCCCTGTATGCTTACTCATTGTTGTTGCTCATGAATGTCATGAGCAAACTTGATAATGTGATTTGAACTATACATTGCAGCACAGTCAGCAGGGTAAACAGCAGTGAACTGTGCATGCAGCCTTGAGAAGCACCGGTATTGTGGTGCTGTAGGTGGAGCTGCCAATCCTGGCTGCCTGGGGTCTCCCACTCTAAAAGTCCATGATCCAGTTTCAGAGAATGGATGGTAGAGCCAGGAGGCTAAGGTTCGCCTTTAGCCTACAAAGGATGCCCGCTCACTTACCGCATTTTGGCTTCCTCGCACACCGTTTCAGGTGCCCTTCATCCTGGCTGGCAGCATTGTGGAGTACTGCTGTCCCGGGACCTTCTTTGCATATCAGCTCCCGCAGTCCATTGTTTATTTCTCCTAAGCTTTATTTTACAATATTCATCTAAACTTGCTGAAGATAGACATGTTCACCAGTGTTCCTGATGCACTTTTCCCAGATACTTTCGATGAGGCTAACCACGTGTGGTTCCACCTGAGGTTTTCTCATGACAAGTGCCATCTGACTTCATATCATCCTAGCGATTGATGTATCTGAAAATCAAGATGTTATCCAAACAGCCTAATACATGGTCATCTCTGAAAACCAGAAAGAATAATTTGAGGGTTAGATAGAGTGGCCTCAACACCAGCTAGTTGATGAGTTCTGGCACTGACGCTCCACATACTCTTCCTCTGTAGCCCGACACCAAGACATCTGTAGTGACACTTTCTGATGGGACACCACTCCCAGGCAAAACCCTTGTGTCTTCATAGAGTTAGAACTTGTTCCCCTCTTGCTGAGTGAGGTTTCTGTCTAGGGTATTTGGGGTTTAGTAGCAGGCTGATGCCCACTTCCTTTATACTAACAGTTCCAGAGGGACTACTACTGAGACTGCAGTTAAAAAACTATGCTAAGACAGCATATTTGTTGTTTTCTTATTTATAAATAACATCTTAATATAAAAATGCACTAAACTGCTGCACTGTGGCCCCCTTACTTAAGGGCCCGAAAGTAATTGAACAACATAACTATTATAAATTGTAATTTTTAAATTTTTGGTTCCACATTAGTTAAAAACTCTTTCAAGAATTCAAGTTTTCCATGCTTAGTGTTTGGTAGCATTGCCACTTATAAGCTGTAATAATTTTGTACGCCCTGTTTGCTCTCATAAAATGTTGTTTTTTCCAGGATAGCTTCCAGCTGCTTCAGTTTCTCTTCCAATAAATGTTTTTTGCAATAACTCATGATGATGAGATATTCCTTAATTACTGCAGCAGTCTTATGTCAATGTGTTCCACTCTTACATTGGGGCTCCACATGCCTCTCCAGCCAGCCAATGAGGGAGACCTCTGTAGTGACTATCTCTCTCTAATAGGGCACTGATCTCAGTTGTTGTTTTTTCCCCTTCCTCTCTTTTGCCCCGTTCCTCCAAAGATTTAGAGGTCATGAGCGTTTCCCTGAGACAAGAACATGGTAGTTAGGGTTCAGTCTCAGTCTCACTTGTGTTTGTTTTTTTTTTTTTTAAATATACTAAAAGCCCCAAGGGGATTATTGTTGAATATTTAGTTAATGTCAGAGCTAGGCCTTTTGTTCCAGCAAGGCATGACATAAGTGTAATGCTGTCACTCAAACTGGGGAGGTGTGACCAATTTCTAAACTATAAAAGCATCTGAGCTGCTTAATCCAGAAGTCATTGTATTGTGACTTTTTTTCAGTTACGATTTTACTGTGATAACGTCCAATATATGAGGTGTTTCTTTAAACTTTGTGCACATTAGAGAAATGCTGTGTTCATGAATCTGACAGAGTTTAATCAGTCTGATCGCTGTGAGCATTTCTCCTGTCCAGAGAGATCTGTATCTCCTGCAGTTTATATCTTACTGTACGTGTGTTCAGCTGCTGTGGTTCTTCTAACAGTGTGTGGAAATCTGCTCGTCATCATCTCTGTTTTTCACTTCAAGCAGCTTCACACACCGACCAACATGCTCGTGCTCTCTCTGGCTGTGTCGGATTTCCTCATCGGTTCTTTTGTGATGCTGCCGATGTTAATCTGGTCGATCGAGTCATGCTGGATTTTTGGGACAGGTTTCTGCATTGGTTTTTGGTTGATTGCTGGTTTCCTTACAATCTTGTCCATTTATAACATCACTCTGATCGCTATGGATCGGTATTTGGCTCTCTCAAACCCTTTTTTCTACACAAACACAATCTCTGTGAGAACAACCTGCACTGTGGTTTCTTCTAACTGGTGTGTGTGTATGGTGTATACAGTAGCATGTTATTATTTCAGTGGAACCTTTGCCAGTTCTGTAATGTGTCCTGGAGAGTGTGTTCTCATTCTGAATGAGGGTTGGACTGTAATTGACCTTGTAATATTATTTATTTTTCCCTGTTCTGTCATAATCATATTGTATACTCGAGTTTTTGTGATTGCTAAGAAACATGCCACTGCTATCAGAGAGCTTAATAATCACACACGGCCTAAAACACAGAAAATCACCTCACACTCGATGAAATCTGAGAGAAAAGCAGCTAAAGTCCTTGGAATTTTAGTGGCTGTGTTTCTGGTGTGTTTACTTCCATATTTTATTTCCAGTTTGTTAGGTGATGTTATTGAACTACAGACAGAAACATTTCAGAAAGTTTTGATAGTGCTTTATATTAATTCCACCATTAATCCGGTTATTTATTCTCTGTTTTATCCGTGGTTTAGGAGGTGCATTAAATTAATTATAACTCTGCGTATATTCCAGACAGAATCTGCATTAATCAATGTTCTTTCATGAATAGGCTTTTTTTTTTTTTTTACCGCTTCTGATGTGCTCAAATACTTCTATTATATATAATTTAAACTTCTGTTACAAATCAAATAATCCATATCAATATAATATACTGTGTATTGTACCATGTTATATAATAGCAATGTCTTTTGCTATTATGTAATATAAAGCAAAATAATACATAAAATGGTGGTGAGAATTTGATTTTTTTGCAGAATTAGAAAAGAATATTTAAATTTATATTTAAAAAAAAATACAGATATACGTTATAAGGGAAATGTCAGGAATAGTAAAATTTAACATGTTTGGGCCGATGATAATCAGTACTTAACACATTAGGTGTTGGGTGAATCCGAAGATAAATGGGTTTTAAAAAAAAATGGATGATTGTCATTTTATTGTGATTTGATTTATTTGTTTGTTTTTTGAACACTTGATGTTAAATAATAATTTAACATCTAAAAACTCTAATTCTAAATTAGAGTTTTAAAAATTAAAACTTTATTTCTCTCTCAATGTGTAATCTGTGCTGTAGACACCTTTATGAGGTAATAAAGAAACAACAGTAAAATTATAGATTTTTTTTTTTTAGTGGTAATAAATTACTTTCTGGGAAATTAACAACATTCGGAAGTAAAAAAGGCGGGGGGAAAACAACCATTGCATTAACATCAGTACTGCATAGGCTAATCTAAAGCAAATTGGTTTTACAGAAGATTTAAATAACTTCTGGATAAATTAATGAGTATTTCTATAATTAACATTTGCATGGGGGAAATTATTCCTCATGAGTAATTCATGAAAAATGTAGCAAACGTAATAAAAGTCTCCAAACATAGGGAAAATTAACACTTTTTAGCAAAGTGTCTTCCAAAAATCTTTCATACTTTATTTTATATTATTTTTTCCATATAGGCTTTAAGAATGCCTTTGACAAAAGAAGAACGTATTGAAATCATTTTCATGGCTGGATCAGGAAGCTCTCGCAAGGTTGCAATGGACTTTAACAGGAAACATGGCAAGCAAGTTGGGAGAGACAACTCTGTGTGTGTTTTACAAAGACCATGTTTTGTAAATAAAGTTGCATTTTGCTAAAAAAGTGTTCATTTCCCCTATGAATGGAGACTTTTGGGACACCCTGTATATTATCTTCAAATGAGAAACAGCCCATGACACAAAAAGCTAACTGCTTTTCCTGAAATATCATCCAATTTGTGTACATACTGTGTGTATATATAGCATGCAAACCAAGCACACGTTTGCATGTATAATGCCAAAAGGAAAAAAGGGTGAAGAAAGTCCATTAAATCCAAAATAGTAAAATGGCCAGTTCCCACCCACTAATTAGGTCTTTCGTATCATATGACGACTACCACGAGATTTCATGAGGCCCAACTGTCATGGCTGAAGCCATCAATCACTTCATCAACCACACCTTTTATTTTTCACCAATATAAAAACATATAAATACAAAATATGCTTTGCTATTGAAATTACCTTTGGAATCACCAGGAATTCTGCATTAATTTATTATAAAATGTGGTCAGATCTTTATTCAAGTCATAATAAGGCACGGTCTAAACTAATAACACAAAGATCTGTTAATTGAAGTCTTGGATTAATATTTCTCAACCCTGGCTGAGAGAAAAGATCTGAACCCCTTTTGTTAATGGAACTAGTAGAATTTCTTTTAGCAGCTATATCCTCCACCAAAAGTGTTCTGTCGCTGCTGATAGGACTTGCACAGTGAAGAAGAACTTTAGAACATTAGTTCTTACAGCATTAGGGTGAGGGTCAGTCGCATGAACAGTCCTTTTTTCAGGTCAGGATCTAAAATCAAGGTTAAACCTGGACTCTCACTTGGTCATTATAACCCTTACTTTTTCTTCTTTTTAAACCATTCTGTTTGTCATATACCTGTATGTTTTGGATAATGGTCTTGTTGCATCACCCAAAATTCATAATGTCATGGAGCACTACCCTCACATTCTACTGTAAAGGTTTTGATGCAATTCTGAATTCATTGTTCCTTCAATGATGGCAAGTTGTCCAGGCCCCAAGGCAGCAAAGGCAGAAATTTGCTTGATCAGCGCATGGTTCACACGGCAAGGTTCTTATTCAGCATATCTTTCTTAAAAAAGAATGGACTCTGTCTGTAACCAGACATTGTGTGTATTTTATAGGACAGTGCCTGACTATATTTAGCCTCTGGAAAAGTCTTTACCAGAGATTTACATACATTTTAACACCTAGACTATGAATGTTTAAACAGTGTACAAGTGTTTGTGTGTTAGCAGTTTCGGTTGAAGGTGTTTGTCTTATTCTGACTTGGATGAAGGCAATATGTTAAGAGTAATACAATAATACAAATATGTTTTAAAGGATTACAAACTTATTCTTGCAGCTGTGTTATGATGTGAGGTGGGTAAGGATAAGTCGTTAAAAGGTTTAAAAATTACAAAAACAAGTGCGACAGATGCCTTGATATACTTGAAGAAACCAAATTATTGGAAATAGGACATAAATTTTAAGGTTTTACTTAAAGAAAAAAAATGTCACTTAGGGTTCGCCATTTGAATCCCACACCCGACTTCCACTCTGTGCTTCTCAGGGCAAACAAGTAAAAGTAGGAATTAGTGTAACAGAATAATGCACAACATGCAATACACAGCAGTTAGAATTTCTTTATCGTTATGGAGCCTTTGATGCTCAAATCACTATGCTGCTGCATTAAGTATGTGAACTAAATTAAACACAATATCCTGTCAACATATCCTATTTATGATAATCATTTTAAATTTTTAGAAATTCAGGTTTATTTTTGAAAATGTGGTTTTGTCATCCTTTTAACACTTATTCTTTATCCATAGGGCTGGTTTCCTTAGCATAAGCACTTTGAACTGATATTCAATTTTGCATAATAACAGTTTCAGTTCTCTCACCAGTAACTAGTAGGCCTTCTGTTTCAACCAGGCATGACATCATACGTATTTATCATGCTGTCACTCAAACTAAGGGGGAGTGATCAATTTCTACACTATAAAAGCACCACAGCTGCTTGAATCATAAGACATTTGATTATGATTTTCTACAGTTAGTGTTTTACAGTGGTCCAATGCATCCAATATATGAGGTATTTATTTAAACTCTACTGTATTCATGAACCTGACGGACTTTAACCAATCTGATCGCTGTGAGCATTTCTCCTGTCCAGAGAGATCTGTATCTCCTGCAGTTTCTATCTTACTGTACGTGTGTTCAGCTGCTGTGGTTCTGCTAACAGTTTGTGGAAATCTGCTCGTCATCATCTCTGTTTTTCACTTCAAGCAGCTTCACACACCGACCAACATGCTCGTGCTCTCTCTGGCTGTGTCAGACTTTCTCGTTGGCGCTTTAGTGATGCCATCAATATTAATCTGGACAGTTGAGTCCTGCTGGATTTTTGGGAGAGTTTTCTGCATCAGTTTTTGGCTAATTGGTGGCTGTCTCATAATCGTATCCATCTATAATATCGCTCTGATCTCTGTGGATCGGTATTTGGCTCTCTCAAACCCGTTTCTCTACACAAACACAATCTCAAGGAGGACTATGTGCATTGTGGTTTATTGTAACTGGTGTGTGTGTCTGGCCTATAATATAATATTCTATTATTTTAATGGAACCTTCATGAATTTTGTAATGTGTCCTGGAGAGTGTTTTCTCTTGCTGAATGAGGTTTGGTCTGTTATTGACCTTGTAGTAACATTTCTATTTCCACTCTCTGTCATTATCATATTGTATACTCGTGTTTTTGTGATTGCTAAGAAACATGCCACTGCTATCAGAGAGCTTAATAATCACACACGGCCTAAAACACAGAAAATCACCTCACACTCGATGAAATCTGAGAGAAAAGCAGCTAAAGTCCTCGGCATTTTAGTGGCTGTGTTTCTGGTGTGTTTACTTCCGTATTTTATTTACAGTTTATTAGGTGATGTTATTGAACTACAGACAGAAACTATTCAAAAAGTCCTGATTGTGGGTTATCTTAATTCCACCATTAATCCATTTATTTATGCTCTGTTTTACCCGTGGTTTAGGAGGTGTTTTAAATTAATTATAACTCTGCGTATATTCCAAACAGACTCTGCATTAATAAATGTTATTTCATGAAAAGGCTTTTTTTTTTTACTGCTTCTGATGTGTCCAAATGCTGCTTTTATATTATATGACAGTTGTAACAGTATATTACAAAAATTCTAGCCTTCTGTAACACATCAAATTCCTACCATCAATATCATATCTACTTTATCGATTATTATGTTATATTAAACCAATATTTGGTTTACTATTATATGTAAAGCAATTAATAAAAGATTTTTTGTGGAAATGTGATTTGTTACAGAAGCTCAAATAAATAAAAATAAATTTAAGGAAAAAAGATCTGATGAATATGTGGAATGTCCACAATACTGCAAATTTGACATGTCTAGGTATTATATTCATGGCCAGGTAAAATGTCACAGCAGGTATCAGGTTATTGGGCTCAGTGTGCTCTCTATATATTTTAGGGGTTTAGGATTAGGACCTCTGAAATTTTTGCATCACGATATATTGTGCCGGGATATATCTTTACACCCCAAGTGATTAGTTATTGAGAACATCTACCTATGCAAGCGCAATTTAACTTTACACACTGATTTTTTTTAAACATTATTTTTACGTTTTTACCTCATTTGGATGATGCGTTTATCCAAAGCGACTTACAGTGGAGACAGGATACAGCTGAGCAGTTGAGGGTTAAGTCTTGTGTGTTGCTTGGATTTGAATGACCTGCTGATCAGTAGTCCAGTACTGGCAGACTCATCGCTGGGGGGCATTAGGGTGTAATGCCCACCCCATGGCACATCTTCTGCCCCCCGCCCCACCCGTACCCACCCACCTGTGCAATGTTGCACCCTCCATCTAACAAAATGAATTTTCTAATAAAATGAAAAAAAAAAATGTGTTTTGCATTTGTGTTTACATTTGAGATTAGACAGATACAGATTTGGCCCATAATTTAATTGTGATTTAGCAGCCTAATATAGTAGAAGACCATCAAATCTCTCATATAACTAAAAGATTAAGGATGACCCACGAAGATAAAACTTAAGCACGCCACACATACATTTTTGGGAGCTAGCATTACCTAGTAATGTATGGTGATGAATGATGGATATATAAATTTGGCTTCATGTTAAAAGAAATTCAACAGACAAAAAATAAAGAGACATTCAGCTTGGAGTTGGACGAAAGACAGGTTGGGGGGGTAGGGGGATGAGGGGACAAAATCATGATGGAAGGCCAAGCTAACATTAATGTTAACCCTGCGGCTGGAGCCCCGCCGACGTCATCGGATTACGGCGGATTGGGTGTGAGTGGAACACAACTTCAGCCTCCAAATGATCTTGGAAATGAGAGACCTGATCAAGTGGTTCTACAGCAGTGCTCTGGCCATCCGTTTCAGAACAAGAGTCATTCTTGTGATGTGTGAAAATTTCATTCTCAGTATTGAGGAATGTCTTCACTGACCACTA
>JAKKZL010000322.1:5000-7500 GCA_037576815.1 Pangasius larnaudii
CTTGAGGAGACGTCATTTTCAACCCTGACAGAAAAACGTGGACGCTTGTGTTCGTCAGCGATAAACCGGCGCGCTAGCGGAGCTGAGTGCTGCGCGGTACCTCAGAGCAGTGAAGCGTGAGTCAGAGTGACAGAGTCACCAGCTTAATGTGTCTGTATGTTAATGATCTAAAGCTAATGCGTGTATACACACTATAACTCACTTAAAAATAAAGAACTGCGGCCACGTTGGTTTATACGCCACGCCGTAAACGGAGGAGGAACTGGGAGTTGAGAAGGTTACCCCACGCTGATGAGCTGGAGTTTCGTGTTCTCTGGAGTTTACTGGTTGGAGGTTGGGAAGTTTGCTGCCTCGAATCGAATGCAGCGTTATATCCCGCAGTTGGGAATGTCTGGGATTCCCAGAGGAGGACAAATCCGGACTGATCTTCTCAGCCTGCTGCCATGACGACACACACCAGGAACACGGGAACGAGAATGGATGAATCTTCTGCAGCTGATCAGCTGATATTATGTGTTAATTTTATGCATTGGAACTTTTCCAAAAGTTATATTTATTTAAAATTTGTCTAATTAAATATGCACAAACTAAAAGTTTATTTCACTGTAAAGACTTTGACAGTTTGTTAGAAAAACGTTTATAATAAAGAAAATACCTTTCAGTGTTATAAACAATATTTTCTGACATTGTTCAGTATAAAATTCAACAATAATGAATATTTTGGGAAATTTCTCTGCAACAGGTTTCTAATTAAGGGTCAGGAACGAGTGTGTAAAATTTCATGAAAGCAGAAATCATCTTCAAACAGAGTGTTTTGGTTCTGAATATAGAAATAAAAACTGATTTTGATTTATAAATAATAAATTCAATGAGGTTTAATGTGTTTCACTATAATTAGTGTTGTTTATAAAGGACATGTATATCATAATGACGTATAAATGCCGTGTGTATAACAGGAAATGGGCGGAGCTTAAAGTCTTCAAAGTTCCCAAATTTTAGATAATGTGGTCATCATGAATGGACAAAAGCAAAAACAGAGAAATAAACATGTATCTGCTCACTTTTGATATTTTTTATTATTATACTTTAAAAGAAATCATGTTGTAGATGCAATTTATCCAAAAATCTGAAATTTGGTTCACAAAAATCATTTCTACCTGTAGTATAGTATATTTTTAAAAATAAAACTAAGTTTACAAAGATAATAATAATAATAATATTTGGCCCACCCTGCCTCTGAGGAGCACTGAGACTTTATTTATTTTACTTTATTCATATTTACAGATGTGTTGTTCTTCGTATTTAAGGTTAGTGTGGGTGAGCGTCTGTAACTGTCTGGTTAGCTATTGCGAATTAGCTTCTACTGTGTGTGTGCAAGTGTGTGTGTGTGCGCATGTGTGAGTGTGTGAGTGTGCAAGTGTGTGTGTGTGCGTGTGTGAGTGTGCGTGTGAGTGCGTGCGAGTGTGTGTGAGTGTGTGTGTGCGCGTGTGTGAGTGTGCGTGTATGTGTGTGAGTGTGCAAGTGTGTGTGAGTGTGCGTGTGTGAGTGTGCAAGTGTGTGTGAGTGTGCGTGTATGTGTGTGAGTGTGCAAGTGTGTGTGAGTGTGCGTGTGAGTGCGTGCGAGTGTGTGTGCAAGTGTGTGTGTGTGCGAGTGTGTGTGAGTGTTCAAGTGTGTGTGCGAGTGTGTGTGTGTTCATGGCCAGTTGAATGTCCTTCCAGTGATCTGGTAAAATTTCTGATTGTACGGATGGAAGAACACTCGGAGCTTGTCCAGTACAGCCGGGTGAACGCGTGGATGCGTGCGGCCTTTACTTCCTGCCAGACACCTCCGGACCCGGTGCCGCTCGGAGCGGAGGCAGTAGAACCCACGCGTGGCGTTGAAGTACAGGTTGTCGCGGCTGATCCGAGGCGTCAGGTTCAGGAATTGCTCGACCATCTGGAGTTCCGGGAGAGGATCCGAGATCAGCCGGTCTCCATCCACGACATGGAGCTGCTGTACCGGGAAGAACCGGAGCCAGCGCTCCAGGTGTTTGGCGTAGACGCTGGTGCTCACGCCTTTGTACTTCGTGTTCACGCTGCAGGTGGCGCTGTCGATGGCGAGCGACTCGAACCCCACGTATGTTTTGTTTTTCCGACGCTTGCCCTCCAGGACTTGTGCGTAATCAGAGACGGCACGAGTGACAGGCTCACGCACAATCACCAACAGCTTCACGGACGCATTCATCCCAAAGATCCGTTCTGGAACCTTCTCTGTGGTGAAGTAGGCGGGGCTTTTCTCGATTGTCACATGACTGATAAGGGAAAGCGGCATGCGGCTGCGGTACCAGGCGAAGCCCCGCCCATAATTCTCATCGCTGTCAAAGAAGTGCACTTCCTGTGAGGCCTTGACCACGGCAGGGTGCAGGCTGAGCATCTCCAGCAGAGCTCGAGTTCCTCCTTTTCTCACTCCAATGATGATGGCGTGTGGAAGCTGCTGCACCAGGCGTCCTCTGTTGACTCC
>JAKKZL010000323.1:0-10245 GCA_037576815.1 Pangasius larnaudii
TTACTGACACACAAACATTTTTCTGTAACGTTTCATTCTGTGCCGGAAAACTAATGTTTGGAATCTGAACTGTTTTTTTGTACTGAATCAATAATTTAGAAGCCAGAAAATAAACATCTGTAACAGAGATTGTACTTAAAAAAAAAAAAAAAAAAAAAAAAAAAAAAAAGGTGCCAAGACTTTTGCACATGTTTATAATGTATGTGTGTGTATAGATGAGATGTATAGCTGTCTGGATGAATCATGACCTGATGGATGAATAAGCTGATGAGTAGGCGGATGGATGGATGGATAGATAGACGGTAATGGTATAACTGGGTAGAATGATGGACAGATGAATAAATTATGGGCAGATTATAACGTCAAGATTTTATTTTTTTTTTTTTCAGTTTTCATGAAAATTGCGCTGTACGGAGTCATGAGTGGGGATCAGAGACCTAGAAAAATGAACAGATTATTAGAAAGGAAAGTATGTGATTGTGTGTGTGTGTGTGTGTGTGTGTGTGTGTGTGTGTGTGTGTGTGTGTGTGTTAGTGTGGAAAGTACAGCTCTGAGGTTAATCACAGCGTTGGGGAGCTCCGAGGTGCAGCCACAGTTCACGCGGTTCCTGAGCGACCCGAAGACGGTTCTGTCGGCTGAGTCGGAGGAGCTGAACCGGGCGCTCATCCTGACCCTCGCCCGCGCCACACACATCACTGGTACCGCTCACACACACCCATGTCTCACACACACACACACACACACACACACGCACACACACGCACGTTACGGCTAACTCTGTGTGATGGTGTTAACTCTTCTGTGTTACGGCTCCAGATTTCTTCACGGGTTCTGATTCGATCCAGGGGACGTGGTGTAAGGACATCCTGCAGACCATCATGAACTTCACGCCTCACAACTGGGCCTCACACACCCTCAGCTGCTTCCCCGCTCCTCTGCAGGTCGGCCACCGGCGCCTTCACCTGACACCTAACGCGCTTTCAGCTGCTCCCCGATGCAGACAGGCTGCTGTACGAAACCGAACCTGTGTGTAACCTGCGGTTCTGTGGTACATGCAGCAACCTTACACTGGTGTTTCAGGGCATTCTGGAGTTGTAGCTCTGTAGAACATGAGCATTCTAGAAGAGAACACCGCTTAAACTGGGTGGGAATTCTAGAACACCACTATCGCTTAACCTGGGTGGGAATTCTAGAACACCACTATCGCTTAAACTGGGACGGAATTCTAGAACACCACTATCGCTTAAACTGGGTGGGAATTCTAGAACACCACTTTTACTTAAACTGGGTGGGAATTCTAGAACACCACTATCGCTTAAACTGGGACAGAATTCTAGAACACCACTATCGCTTAAACTGGGTGGGAATTCTAGAACACCACTGTTGATTAAACTGGGACGGAATTCTAGAACTCCATTAGAACCTGGGTGAGAAATCTAGGAGAGAATTCTAGAGTTGCTTTAGAACCAGGCTTTAGGATCCGAGAACCCCAGCTGTACTGAGCTCCGGTGGGAATTCTGGAACACGGAATTCTAGAACCCATTTGGAACCTGGGTGAGAGTGTAACCCCCAGTTACTGCGCTTGTTCTCGTTTCTGGGAAACAAGACTAACGTTTTGTTTTTTTTCCTGTGAGATATTGTAGATATTTTAGAACCGAGTCACCGCCGCGTCCTCACGCGTCCTCACGCCGTACGTCAGTCGCCTCAGAACGTTAAAAATCTGTTTCGTTGTTGTCGTGTTTGTTGTTCCTGTCGTTTTTCGGTAGCACTCCATCTGTTCTGCGTGTCAGACGAAGCAGCGCTCTGTGGGGAGACACGACACTTTCCCTCTCCACAGGATTAAAGCGTTTTATTTAGGATTAAATTGTTTTATTTTTTTTTATCCACAAAATGTGGCGATGTGTAGATTTGCCTCAACTGGGTGATTTACGCCATTTATTTTTATCCATCTCAGAGTATCCCTCTGTTTGATGTGTGGCCCTCACGCTGCTCTGCCACCAGGTGTTCTTGAAGAAACGCTTCATCCTGTTTAGCGATGAATGGAACCCATGGAAGAACTTGTCGTTATTTTTTTGTTCGTTTGTTTTCGAATCGGTCTCGATCGGAACCGCGTGACATTTTTATTTATTTTTTTTTCATCCGGTGCCGTAAAACTTCATCATCGCAATGAGTCACAGTTACAGAAAAGATCTCTGATTGTATCTCCTCCTCCTTCCTCCCTCCTCCCCTCCACCCCTCCGTCCTTTGCTCAGGCGTTCTTCAAGCAGAACAACGTTCCTCAGGAGAGCCGCTTCAACCTGAAGAAGAACGTAGAGGAGGAGTACAGGAAGTGGAAGTCCATGACCAATGAGAACGACATCATCACTCACTTTTCCATGCAGGGTTCTCCGCCGCTCTTCCTCTGCCTGCTCTGGAAGATGCTTCTAGAAACCGATCACATAAACCAGATCGGCTTCAGGTGAGCCAGCTGTTTTCTTTTCTTTTTTTATCGTTATCGTTCCCATAGTAACGGCTCGTTCACAGGGGCTTTCTACGTGTGCGATCGTTAAAATGTTAAGGACACTTTCGTTTGACGTTCATGGAAGGAGTCTCCAGCGTCAGAGGTAAAGCTGTAACTTTAGGTTTTCTGACACCTTCGGGACGGAGGACTTTTACGTTTCGCGGATTCTCAGTGACGAAAGATGACAAGCTGCGTTTTTTTTTCCTCCATTTTCTTTCGTTAACGTAAAAGAGAGGCTGGTGAGGGAACGTCTGTTTACAGCTGCTATAACGTAAGTGAGAACAGGAACTAGTTTCACCGAATTGTTAAAAAGTAACTCTAGCTGTGGTATATGAGGAATAAAAAAAAAAAAACACTTCAGGATGTGCTTTTATAGGAAACGAATCAACTTCACAGTCGCTCCGCTTCATCACACAGATGTAATAACATTGCCACAGATTTTTTTTTTTTTTTTTCTTCCCTCTGGTGTTATTTATCAAGGACACTCGCGGGATCTCTCGGACGTTCTGTCGTACGTGCTGCAGCTGCGGATCGTTTCACAAAGTCGTGTTGTGTCGGGCTGAGCGACTCCCGCTAGCGTCCGCTCGTGACTCGGATCACGATCTCTCCCTGACAACACAGCTACTGTTCAGAACACACCGCCTGATACATAAGGAGTGATAAAGATGGCTAAGAGGGTGGAAACGTCCTGAGATGACCACCTAATCTACAGAGAGAGAGAGAGAGAGAGAGAGAGAGAGCGATGGAGAGACAGGGAAGGACAATAGGGATAAATGAGGGTCCAGTTTGGGTAAAAACGCCTCATTTCAGTCCTTAATGTCTTTGGTGTTTAAAGTTTTTTCCTGTTTGTTGCTCCCTGGAGCTGCACTTGCTGAAGAACTCCTTCTGAAGTGTGAACTGTGCAGTTGTTTTAGTATAAGAATTCAGATTTTTGGTCATTCAGGTCAGCACGACAGAGGAGATGTTCCCAGATGTTTTTATGTATCAGTAAGGCGCTCCGTCTCTTTCGCTCATCATACCAGCCGTTCGGGAAACAGAACGGAACGTGACAAGTTGAACCGGTCGCGTTAAACGGCACGCAGTGCTGACGGTTTCCAGACTTTCAAGAGGACCAGAGATGGGTTCTCTGAACCTCTCGGGCCTGAAAAAGAGCTTTCACATGTCACCAAACGTACCAAATGAGCCAAATGTCTCCGAAACAACGCAAGCGTCAAAAAAAACCGATCCTGATGTATCAAATATATCATCACTAAACTCCATCTTTTCGCTCTGAAGTGATCCTTGAACCCTCTTCTGCCGCGGGTCTTCAGCGAAGCAGCAGAATGAGGCTAAATGAGATGTGTAGTATTATTCATCATTCATGAGTGAAGCTTGTTGTAAAGCGCATCTCCGACTGCCTCATTTCATGCGCGACTGCCTGCGTCTCCTCCTCACTCTATATTTCATTCCGAAGGTCTCTTTCTGTCGTCTTTTTGTATAAATACACGAATGTTTTACTCACTTAACAGTCACTCAGATCCTGTTTACGTACACAACAGGGGAAAAAAAAAAAAAAAGCTACAATGAATGAATGAACTGCCCAAAACCCTGCACGCCCCTCCTCCTTTTTTCTGGTCACTGTTCATTTGCATATTGAAACCTGATAGGCTGGCATGTTTTATGATGCAATAACACCTGCCAGTGTTGCAGCAATGCAGTGAACACAGGTTAAATAGTTCCTACGACACATCTGAAGAATTGCAGAGCGACATGACGGCATATTAAATGATCTGTTCCTTCATCACGAGTTATTTGTGTTTATGATTCACCTTCCTGCTGAAGGCGTGCGCCAGAGACTAGTTTACCTCCCAAGAACTGAGAGGATGATCTCATTCCCATTCACAACATGCTTTCTACACCCAACCTTCTGTACGTTTTCAACCGATTTTTGTCATTTTTGTCTTTTCGGTGACTGAAATCTTACTGTACTGGTGAAAATCGCACCGTCCAGAAGAAGCCTGACACGTGTATAAATGTAGAAATGAAGCATTTCAGAATGATCGGGAGTTTTTAAGAGTATCATCCTTTGGTCGTCTTCGTTCCTGCAGGGTTCTGGAGAGGATCGGGGCCCGCGCCCTGGTCGCACACGTACGGACGTTCGCCGATTTCCTGGTGTACGAGTTTTCCACGTCGGCTGGCGGTCAGCAGCTGAACAAATGCATCGAGATCCTGAACGACATGGTGTGGAAGTACAACATCGTCACTTTGGACCGTCTCATCCTCTGCCTGGTAAGGAATTTTTACATTTGTTTTTTGGGGGGAAAAACGTTATCAGAAATGACATACGTTAAAACGCTGAAACCATAAAGATCTCATTCCTGAACCTGACACCCATTGCTTTAGTTTGGTGAACATTTTCATCTAGAAGCACAGCATCTGTCTGGAAAAATCAATAAAACCTGGGAAATAAACTCTAGGCTGTAAATTTACCCTAAATTGTAAGTGTTTGTATATATAAATATATATATTGAACACCGCTGCTCTGATTTGTTCTCCTGTGAATCATCTTTATGGCTGGAGTGTTTGTCTGATAATCAATATTTCTTCCACATTTCTAATAACATAAGCTATTTGTTAGCTGTTAGCCGATCAATAATGTCAGCAATTACCTGTACGACCGCCCCTGCTGTCAGCACGAGGCTCAGAAGGATAAAGGTTTTATTGATTATGTTGGAATTAAAATATTGTATTCTCTGTTTTCAGCTTGTACATCCTGATACGTCACGACATCCCTGACCTTACAGTAGAGATTTTTTATTTATTTATTTTTTTTAGGAAACTGCAATGAAACAGACTTGTTCTGAAGGGATGTTAAAACACAGGGTGTTTATCGATGGTGATTTTTCAAAATGGCAACAGATAATGTTTTAACAGTAATTCAAAACCATTTCCAGTAAAATCTGTAACACACAACAGATGATCTGTGTCTTTTTGGTATTTTGCCACGTTCTGATTTCTAATATTTTGCTGCTTAGGCTTGAGGTGTTTTCTTTCAGTGTTCTCTGTTATTATGGGGAAAATAAATTGTTTTTTTAATTCGCGCTCAATGATTGCCGTTGCCTAGGCGATGAGAAGTCATGAGGGCAATGAGGCTCAAGTGTGCTACTTCATCATCCAGCTCCTCCTCCTTAAACCCAATGACTTCCGCAACCGAGTCAGCGACTTCGTCAAAGAGAACGCTCCGGAGCACTGGCTGCAGAGCGACTGGCACACCAAACACATGTCCTACCACAAGGTAAACTTCCCTAACTCGTGAATAACGTTTTCTGTAACAGGGAAACCTTCTTAACAGGTACCATGAGACAAGGTGATTTTAACCTGGACAGGAAACACCTGGCTGGTTACAAGAACATCTTAGCGGTTACACAAAATGCGTGACCTTACCCAACACACCAAATACAAGATCTACTACAAGGTGATCTTACCCAACACACCAAATACGAGATCTACCACAAGGTGATCTTACCCAACACACCAAATACGAGCTCTACCACAAGGTGACCTTACCCAACACACCAAATACGAGCTCTACCACAAGGTGACCTTACCCAACACACCAAATACAAGCTCTACCACAAGGTGACCTTACCCAACACACCAAGTACGAGATCTACTACAAGGTCATCTTACCCAGCACATCAAATACAAGATCTACCACAAGGTCATCTTACCCAACACACCAAATACGAGATCTCCCACAAGGTGACCTTACCCAACACACCAAATACGAGATTTCCCACAAGGTGACCTTACCCAACACACCAAGTACGAGCTCTACCACAAGGTGACCTTACCCAACACACCAAGTACGAGATCTACCACAAGGTGACCTTACCCAACACAGCAGACACAAATGCTACTACAATGTGACCTTACCCAACACACCAAATATAACTTCTAACACAAGGTGATTGTATACCACACACCAAATACATGTTCTACCATGTGGCAACTTTACCCAACACACCTAAACCTCTGTCCGAACACCACAAGTTGACCTTGTCCGCCATACCAAAATACACAGACTAGCATACCAAAAGGTGCCTCAAAACAACTCACGAAACACCACAAGACGACCTTGTGTAGAAAGCCAAATGTGTCCTGCCAAAAGATACCACACCAAGTAGGGCGACTACTAAAAGACGACCTTACACAGCACAAGAAAGAAAGAAAGCTTCAAGTGTCAAAGTATCACTTTACTGAACAAGTAATCAAATAGGGTTGCAGTACAGTTGGCATCATCCATTTTATCTGATGCAAACAGAACTCCACTAGCGCACAATCATTATCAGCCACATCAGCATTTTTGGGTCCAGCTCAAGTGTCTGTCATTGCAGAAACGTGCTAGAGGATGTTTGCAGCTGATGAATGTATTAATAATTCACTTTAGACTCGCTGCATTCATCTTCTCAAATGAATGAATGATATTTCGGAACAAAAAGCTCTTCTGCTTTTCTGCCATATTATTATCCAGGTTGCATCCAGCGTAGAGACCAGCTTACGAGTTCCTCCTCTCTCTCTCTCTCTCTCTCTCTCTCTCTCTCTCTCTCTCTCTCCTTAATGGGATTTTACAGGCTGCACACGCTGCCTTGTTTTTCACACTGACATTTTAAGAGTTGCAGTGTTTGCCCTCTCTTGCAATCTTGTGTAACTGTGGTAAATGTTAAAGAGAGAAAGTTCAATCACAGAACCACCTACTTACCCCTTACCCTGTCCCCTTATGATGACAGTACTGGATCTTGCTGTTTGTTATTGAGCTGTGAAACACATCCCTTCACTTCGGCAGTGGTTTTGAGACAAAAGAGAGTCAAGAAAATGCTTTAATAGAAATGTTTGTTGCAATGTAGTTAGCTTTGAGAGGATCTTTCCAGACTATCCTGTTCTTGGAATTGATGCTTGAAAAGGAGCCATGGACTCTAATAAAAGGTTATCTCTTCTTCCCCACATGCAGAAGTACCCAGAGAAACTGTACTTTGAAGGTCTGGCGGAGCAGGTGAACCCCCCCATGCAGCTCCAGCCACAGTATCTGCCTATCTACTTTGGCAACGTGTGTTTACGCTTCCTGCCCGTCTTTGACATTGTCATCCACCGCTTCCTGGAGCTGCTGCCAGTCTCCAAGTCCTTGGAAACCCTTTTGGACCACTTGGGTGGATTGTACAAGTTCCATGGTGAGGGGGAGTGAAAAGGACGCAGCAGTCTGTCCATGTTAAAGATCTATTGATGATTGTTTTGGGGGAGGGGGAAGGCTTTATGTGGTGGTGTAGGTACCTGTTGTATTTGTAGTGGAATAGTAGTATCAGATGGTAGGACAACTATAGTATCAGATTGCTCGCTTTGCCTGGTTTTCTGCTCTCTGTTATTTGCATTGACCCATCCTGTCTTGGATTATTATTATTCTTTCTCTTTTGTTGTCAAACCTCCTGGTTATTTGTTAACTAATAGCCGTTGTTGCCGGTTTGCCATCCCTCAGACCGGCCAGTGACGTACCTCTACAACACCCTGCACTACTATGAAAGGCACCTCCGTGACCGCACCAATCTTAAACGCAAGCTCGTCCACGCCATCATGAGCTCTCTGAAGGATAACCGCACGCCCGGGTGGTGCCTCAGCGAGACCTACCTCAAATTTGGCATGAACCCCCGCGAGGACAACGTATGGGTCCCTGACGACACCTACTACTGCAAACTCATCGGGCGTCTTGTAGACAATATCCTTCCTCCTGTTTTGCAGACTCTATATTTAATCTTTCTGTTCCATTCATTACATAGCAGTGGATATCCTCCTAATCACAGCCAGCATTCATTTGTTTTATTTTATTTTAACACTGGTCCCATCCAGTTAAGAGCAATTTTAGACAAACCAAGGCTAGACAGAGAGACGGATAAACAGAGAGACCTATTAGTATGGACAGACCGATAGGGCTAGACAGATAGGGAGACAGAACAAACAGATAGACCAGTAAAACAGACAGCCAGTTTTTTTTTTTTTTCCCTTAACATGCATCACCGATGGCGGGAAAATCTCCAGGCCCTTTCCCGAACTGCGACTGGCGGTTTAACGAGTTCCCAAATCCGGCAGCACATGCGCTTCACGTCACCTGTGTGGAGCTGATGGCCCTCGCCGTGCCGGGGAAGGACGTGGGAAACGCGCTGCTGAATGTAGTGCTCAAGAGGTCAGAGGTCATCCCTGTGGCAGGCAGTGTTTGATGTTGCCAGTCTTTTTTTTTTTTAGAACCGAAATGTCAATGAAGACATTGTATAAGGGTGTATTGCTGCTACGTTTATATATAACTCTACAAATATCTTCTACTAATAGACAGAACTGTCTGTCTGACAGTGTGTAAGTCTGATGTGTCTTTTAGATGAAGAATGTGTGTGTGTGTGTGTGTGTGTGTGTGTGTATGAGGGGGAAAATGTTTGTGTGTGTGTGTGTGTGTGTGTAGTTTGATTGTGTGTGTCTTTTCTGTCTCCTGCAGTCAACCACTCGTCCCCCGCGAGAACGTGACTGCTTGGATGAATGCGATTGGCCTGATCATCACCGCTCTACCTGTAGGTCCAGTTCCCTCCCTCCCTCACACACACACACACACACACACACACACACACACACACACACACACTTTATCTCTAACTCCTAGTTCACTCCTTCTGGCTTGCTTGCCCTCCTTCTGTCCTTGATGCTCTCTTTATTGTTCTTTCTCTCTCACCCGCGCTCTGTCAGGATCCATTACAGAACACATTATCAGAATATTTAGCAATGTTTCTGATAAGTACTCAGACGTTTAGGCTGTAACGTTATGTTATGTCACAGTGTTCCCAGTTAGATAAAAACTACGATCCTATTCCTGTCTTGAGCTTCATGATTATAACCAGATTGTTAAATTATGTATTTAAAATTCTGGTGTAAGTTTAACCAAGATCCAGTTATTCTTCTGAACCACTTCAGGAGGTTAAACATTCCAAGCGTAAATGCATTTGACTTTACAAGACACGTTTGGACGTTTGTGTCACAATCAAAACCCCTTATACATTAAATCTAACCAAAAATTTCTCCCCGATACGTGACATCATAACCAGAACCCCTCCCTAATACATCACGTTACGTATTACACATTACAGCGGCTGACCGGAAACGCGTAAATTAACATTGCTACGATCTGATCAGGATCTAGTCGTGACGTGTAAACGGGGTCAAACGTTACGGAAACATTTGTCTTGTCATATTTCTATAACTACAAATGTGGCAGAAATTCAAACAGATTGAAGTTCCCAGGAATATTAATCACGTCAAGTGCTCTTGATTTGCTTGTGCTTCTGGCAGCTGTGCTCGGAAAGTTGGAAAAATAACAGCCAACTCAACTTCTCCTGATCCGTAGGGGTGACGGTTCAGTCTCGGTCGTGTTGTTGCTGCCAGAGAAAGAATGCAAAAACAGACCCGTCTCTCTCTGTCCATTAATCAGTGTTCTTCATTTCCTTCGCCAAGTCCACAGAGAGTAGACGCGTGTCTGGTCTGGTTATCCGACGCACCTGTGGACTATAAATCAACACCTTCATATTTTCACTTAATTTACTAATAAGCAGGAAAACTCTACTGAGAGTAGTGTCACTTTCCTGCAAACTGCAGCAGAGTAAATGCTCTTAGTATAAGTATACTCAACCCTGAAATTAAAGCGGGCCTGAAGTATACTCAACCCTGAAATTAAAGCG
>JAKKZL010000324.1:0-10216 GCA_037576815.1 Pangasius larnaudii
CTAAAATGTTTTTGTACTGAATCAATAATGTAGAAGTCAGAAAATAAACATCTATAACAAAGTTTGTACTAAAAAAATAGGGTGCCAAGACTTTTGCACAGTTCTGTAGATCTGGAGGTCACATGGTTTTAATGCTAACTTCTACTGATCTCACGAGCTTTCAGGATAGTGAATATGAAGTGTGTTTGATGGAGTTTGTAGATAAGACTGGACTTTAATAAGGACACTTCTATCACTCAGTGGTGTTTGGGATGCAGTGTGGTGCTATAAACAGCAGTGCATTGTGGGTAATGCTGACTCGTTAACTCTGATGAGACAGGCGTGTTCAGAACATAATTAACAATCTGCAACATCAAAGATCTTCTAACAGACAGTAAACACTGACTTACACAACGCAGACAGAGATAACACTGTGTACACTATGATTATTCACACACACACACACACACACACACACTTTCCCCAAATGAACAGCGAGTGTAAGGAGAATGTACAGCAGTCAAACTCACCTGCACTTATTATTATTTATATGCAAATTGTCCACTTCATTAGGAACACCTGCACCCAGCACTCGGATGGAGAAGTGTGATGTGACTCTGAGAGAACTTTCTCTTCAGTTCTCTCAGTGAACATCAGACCCGAGTACCTTAAGACCTGGGCGCTTTTTCTGTCTGAATCGACCATGACCTCAGCCTGCGATCCTCTACTGACAGCCTCCGGCCCCAAACACACCATAACACACAGATCCCAGTCCAGGGAACAGCTTCAGGACGTGGTGGGGTTTCAGGAGAAATGTTCCTGCATTACACCATGAAGAACTTGAGATGTTTTGGAGGCAACAGAAAGTCAAACCCTTGACGAGAATGCGGTCATGAGCGTTTATTCAGGTGTTTAATTGGAACTGGTTTATTTGTGATTTGAACATCGGAAGTCCAAATACACTCAGCACACAACTGGTTAAAGTCATGAGATCACTGTTGCTAGGCAACTGGGAAATATGGACACAAGCTAGCTAAACTGCTAATATTTTAGCAAGCTAGCATGTAGTAATTAAGTGTTTTATACAGACAAATTTAAGAAACAGTGAGTGTGGAAATGAGACAGAACCATCCGGAACATCAACATTTCCCTCAGATGCGTCAGTAAAAAGCGAATAAACACACGGCATGACTAAAATTAGCATCACCTGCTAACACGGTTAACGTGGGGTCTGACGGTGTACTGAAAACCTATAGAACAGCATCCTGAGCCTGTGTGTGTGTGTGTGTGTGTGTGTGTGTGTGTGTGTGTGTGTGTGTGTTAAAGATGAACGTGTTTCTTTTTATTGTTGCATTGTTCATGAATGAAAGCAAAAAGTAAAATAGCATTGCTTCTCCTCACGCCTGCTCCCGTCACCTCACTTCCCTCCCACCAGGGTATCGCGTTTATGTGGAAACACAGTGACAGTGCAGTGCATTGTGGGTATTCTGACTCCTCTGGTCCCTAATATACAGTAGACAGAGTGCAGTGCATTGTGGGATTTCATGAGCGTGCTGGAGATCCTCCAGTCAGCGTTGAGACACGACTACAACCAACAGACGCCTAAAATAGTGCACTACATAGTGAGAGTACTGTGGATTGGGACGCAGTGTAATTATAACCACACTGAGGTGCAGCTTGTGTAAAAAAGGAAGTGTTTTTTTTTTGCTGAACGATTTTAGAGCTGACTGCAGAACGATGTAATGATATAATGATATAATGATATAATGATATGATAATTAAAGCGTGAAGATTCAGCACAGATGATTATAAAAACATTAGCACGCTTTCCACAGACGACACACACCTCACCCTGCACCACTGACAAGTGTGTTTAAAGCTCCTTCCTTAGTGATGTGTGTGTTTATGGAATAAAATCCAACACAACTCTCCACGAAACACAACACATGCCTTTATAATGACACTTTATCAGCATCTTGTCTGCAGTGTGCTTTATTCAATCGCCTCCTCTGCTGAACAGAATGATGGGATTGCGTTCTCCGAGGAGGACATGAGCTCCACACACTGATACGGACTGTCAGACGTCTGCATAAATCTGGTGTTAAGTCCCCTATGTCCCCATCCTCAATAATAAACAGTAAATAACATATAATCGTATTACAGTTGTGTCTCTGTAACTGAGCTTCAAGTCATTTTCTTCCACCACAATAATGCTGGTAACTTTTATTTATATAAATTATCTGCAAATCTTTGAAGTGTGTGTGAAGTTGTTTAAAATTCAAATACACACATGAATCTCTTAATTAATGGCTTTCTTAATGACCTTAATAATATTACTAAGATTTATTAGAGGAGTTGTGTTCATGTGTAACGATGTACTGAAATAAAAACTCTGTCCGTTCAGTGACGCCCACAAAACTCCATAAAAAGCCCAAGTTCACAGAGCGGAAAACACAAAATGGCTAAGAATTTCTCTGAGGCAAAAGTTGAAGTACTTTTTAAAAATACAGTGTGTCCCAAAAGCCTCCAGACAGAGAGGAAATGAACTCTTTTTAGCAAAATGTCTTCCAATGTTTTTCATACTTAGTTTATATTATATATATTTTTAAACAGCCTTTAAGAATGCCTTTGTCAAAAGAAGAACGTACTGAAGTCACTCTCATGGCTGGACCAGGAAGCTGTGGCAAGGCTGCGATGGAAACGCAGTTACAGGTACAACACCAGGTGTGTGAACACGAGTTGATACTGAGCGGGAGAGACGACTGTGTGTGTGTTTACACAGAAATGGCAATCATGTAGAGGAGGTTTAGTAAATAAAGTTACACAAGTGTTCATTTCCGCTCTGTATAGAGACTTTCTGGACACCCGCTAGTATGTAGGACCTGAAAAGGCCAAAATATGGAGGGAAATTATGGTGAGTTCACTGTCATCCATCCAGCGTAGTTCAGTATAAGTAACAAAAACTGATTTTTAAAAAAGTGTTACAGCTAATCAACCTCGCATCCTCACGACCCCGACCCCACCCTCCTTTCCTACGCCCGCATTTCATCTAAACTGAAAACTATTTGTCTTAAAATGGATTTGGCTTGGATTCGACATGCTGTCTATCTAAATTACATTTAATGTGTGTGTGTGTATGAAATAAATTAGCGATTTGAACTTGACAGCGTAATCCAGACATTTTCACAGGAACTTATCACAAACGATAATATTCAAAGCCAATCAGTCAAGATTTATATTAGTTAGTCTTCTTATGCATAAATCTGCCCACTCAGCAGCAGAAGTTAGATAAGAAAGTTCTTTCGAATGTATGGGATTTTCATGAATACCAAATATTTTGTGTAAACGTTCATATGAATGATTTACGCATAAATCTGTTCATATCCAGCTAGATAAATCAGGCCCACTGTGTACTAATTACAAAACAGAGCTACTGTAAATAAATAAAAAATCAATCTGTAATAAACTGAATCTGAATAACGAGCAGAATGTTAATTAAATCTGTATTAGAAAACTTTGTTGAGTGAAACTTTTATATTAACATTTTCAGCATTTTAACTTTCAGCCACAATCCAGGTGTGACGATTTGTTCATTTTCTGTGAATAAAAATGAATTTAGTCTCTGAAATTTCACTGCAATTTTACTATTATAAACATCATTCACATGGAGACAAACACTATCAATATAACAGCTTTAACTTAAAAATACACACACAGAGATAATGTGTTCAGAATTCTGGGTAATATATTTAAACTTGAGTCCCAATAACCCGTGTAAGTGCACACACACCCAGCGTTTATGAAGTTCAGGCGGCTGTTAGTGGTGCAGTGGCTTTATTAAAGCACTAAATCTGTACACACACACACACACATACACACACACACACACACACACACACACACACACACACATACTCACACACCACCGCTAACTTTAGTCTCTCCGCTAAATTGCACATACTTCATCAACCTGCAATTATTTTCCCCATTCAGCTTGCAGAGTCCACGGGTGTGTGTGTGTGTGTGTGTGTATGTGTCCATTTCAGGTCAGCAGAAATCAACACACTCATGCAGACGCATAAACACACACACACACACACACACACACACACACACACACACACACACACACGGGTGAGTTCATGACCGGCTCTCATACACAGTCCAGAAGGAAAAGATTAAATACACAACTCTCCCTAAGTCATTCATCTAAAGTGTTTAAAAACTGAAATGTGTGTAAAAAGTGTAAATTGTGTAAAGATCATACATTTTTTAAGGTGTGTAAAGTGTATGCAATGTGTAATGTGTAAAGTGTGAACAGATTGAAGAGGGCAGAGTGTAGAGTGTGCTAAGTGCTTAAAGTGTTTAAAATGTCTGAAACTTTCTTCATATGTTTTATATAACAGCCTTTTATGTAACTTTATGTAACTTTAACACAACCACAAGTACCTCTACCCCAACTGACCCAGTGCTACCACGTTTCTCTTCACACTGTTCTTGCCCCCATGAGCAGTAACTAGTTATCTGTGATAATGGACCAGTGGATCACTCTGGAGCTGGTCCTCTGGAGCTGGTCCTCTGGACCTGGTCTACCTAAAGTCCTCAAATTTTTTTTCCTATTTCACCAAGAAGACAATCACGAATCCCTGTGTTCTGTGCAAGCAATGTTCACTAAACTCCCCGCTCACAGACACGTACATGCTCACGCTGCGGGGAGGGAAGAGACGGAGCAGGACAACCGGCACTGCCACCTCTCAGTGGCCCGTCTCCTGGTGAAGCAGCAGGTCTACAAGTGGACATAATATGGAGTGGAGAGGGTGGTGGTGTTAGTAGTGCAGTGGGTGGTGGTGACGGTGTTAGTAGTGCAGCAGGTAGTGGTGATGGTGTTAGTAGTGCAGTGGGTGGTGGTGATGGTGTTAGTAGTGCAGTGGGTGGTGGTGATGGTGTTAGTAGTGCAGCAGATAGTGGTGATGGTGTTAGTAGTGCAGTTGGTGGTGGTGATGGTGTTAGTAGTGTAGCAGGTAGTGGTGATGGTGTTAGTAGTGCAGTGGGTGGTGAGGGTTTAAGCAGTGCAGTGGGTGGTGGTGATGATCTCAGCAGGATGAGGCCACGCCCACAGACCTCCAGAACACACACACACTGGTGGAGGTGTACACGGTCATGGTGGAGACATCCGGGTCACTGGAGCTCGCCCCGACACGCCGCCTGGCCACTGGGATGCGCCTCAATCCACACATTCTAGTGAAGACGGATTATGACTCCTGCTGCCTCCAGGCCTGTGGCATGAACACTAACTAGTGAGGAAGTGAGCGTTTGGGACGAAGCCTGGGGTTTAAGACAGAAGTTAAATTTGCTTACAAACAAAAAGTAATTAACGCTGCAATCAGAGAGCAGGAGAGTGAGAACGTAACGTCTGGAAAGTGAGAGTGGGAGAGTTGAGTTTAACCAACCCCTTCATTTAGCAGATTAAACACACACACACACACACACGCACACACGCACACACACACACAAGGCCACATCAAAGAGAAAGAAGATGAGTTCACCAGAAGAATGAGTCTGAAAGAGAACTCTGTGTGTGTGTGTGTGTGTGTGTGTGTGTGTGTGTGTGTGTGTGTGTGTGTGTGTGTGTTTGCGTGTATATGTTTGTGTGTGTGTGTGTGTGTGTGTCTTCATGGGGACTAAACACCCTCATAATAAAAGGAATATGTGACGAGTTTAACTTTGTGGTCAAGAGTTTTTTTTTTTTTCCCAACAGCAGTTAAGAGCTAAAGCTATTTTTCTGATACACAAGTGAATGGAAACAGTGTGTCAGTGTTAGCGCAAGGCTAATGCTAACACTGACAGTTAGCTGAGACTGTAACCCTGCACAAAAATCACCTGTGATCTCTGATGGTCTCTGACACGTAATGGACCTTAATGGCATTTGGCTTAAAGTTTTCCACTGAAGTCCATCAGGAACCACTAGAAATCTCGATCAGCATCTAATGAGTGTTTTTATTGTCGTAACTGAGCACAAGTGTGAAATGCTAATGCTAATGCTAAACCACTGGAATCAGAGCACGCAACTGGGATGGAGAACCGCTTGTTGTTTTGTCTTCACACGTCAGCACGGTGCAGTCGATAAATCACACCGCTCGGAGAGAACGCACGGCTGCATGCGCTAAACCCATGAAAATGATTTATTGTAATTGCTAGCGTGAAGCTAAATCAGGTTCTCTTCAGTTTCACTGACAGTTCGGTGCACCACAGGATCCGAAAATACCGAGAGTCCGACCACACGCCTGCCGTTCCCACACTCAGCCAAAATAAACCCCAAACTCCGCCCCCTGGTGGTCCAGACTCCAATCACACGTAAACAAATAAATAAATAAATATAAACAGCATCAGATTTTACAGCTCGGCTCCAAATAGCCTCGGTCCGGATTAACCCCAGGATTAAATTAGCCGCTTTCATTTAGTTACCGGAAAAGTAAACAGCAGATAGACAACAAGACGAGACTCCAGATGGCTGTTTTTTTTCCTTCTCAAACACTCGTCTCACTCTTTCACGCTTGTACACTAGTGTTACCCATCACCCTGAGACACGCCCACTTTACCGAGAATAAAAACATAACAACACAATGGAAATTAATTTAATAGTTTAATTAACGTGACTGTAAACTGGAGAAAAAAGAAAAATCTGAAATATTTATGTACATGTAGAGAATAATCAGATATCTAATAATCAAATGACTACAATGGAGATACTTTATTTATTTATTTATTTATTTATTTATTTGCGTGTTTGTTTGTTTAAGGTATTTAATGGATGTTCAGGGTTCAGCTCTTCTTTAACCCTCTTATGGTCATCACATGATCAGATGTAGAATACTCAGATTACTGGAGTACATGTATGAATAATCTGATCAAACACAGGGTTTCCATGAGCACAGGATTAGATCAGATAATAATCAGATTATTAGTGTGAATGTAAACACACTCACGGAGGAATGAAACTAGGGACTGTTTCCAGATGATAAAAAAAATTCAGATCATTTTGTTTTTTAAACTTTCTATACTTTTATCATTTTGAAACATAACTGTGATGAAAAGAGAAAATGAGTTTCCACTTTATCACGTCTGAAAATGAGAGATTTTAGATTCCAGAACTGCACAAGAAACGAAACGGGAATGATGTGATTTAATTATTATAATTGTGCTTATGGGGAGGAAGCCTGCATGTTTATTTTTATCTGTTGATATATAAAAACACATTTTTCTGGACTTATCTGTGTGAAAAACAATAAAACCCTGATGGATATAAAATAGAAAAACAGATATTAGTGTTGGAAATTAGTTCTGAAAGCTGGCTGTTTGACGTGAACTCAGTAAGTAAAGACAGAAATAGCCGTGATACGTATTTATCCTGAATTTCCCTTTCTCTGTGTAATGATAGCTGTGTTTCCGTGGTTACGCTGGAGGGAGAGGATAAGTACGGGTCTGAGGCGGGGGGAACACCGCACCATCCTGTTCTCGCCCTCACCACCGACGCTACACCCTTCATTATGTGTGACATCACAGGGGGAGGAGGAGGCGGAGTCAGAGATGCTGAAGAGTATAAAAACCCCTAGATCATATCCACACACACACACTCTAATACACTCACACACACATATACACACACACACACACACACACACGCTCCGGACGTGAGGTACAGAGTGTCAGCCTGAGGGTAAGTACACACACACACACACACACACACACACACACACACACACACACACACACACACACACACACACACACAGCTTGTGCATGTAGGAGGATTAGCTGTGAAGTGACCGTGTTGATACTCAGATATACAGAAACATTGAGATATTTCACCTGCACAATCTCCTTAATGTCAATGTCCTGGTTTCAGCAGAAGGGAGCCTAAGTAGTGCACAGGGATGCAGTCTGTCCCTCAGGACACCTGTGTTCTTCTGGCCAGATTTAAACAAGACTAGTGGGAATGTTTTGTTTTTATATTTTATGATATCATGATAAAATGTTCTGTGATGTTTCGGCTCACACGAGGCCATCATCACAACTCTGAATCTGTTATCTCTGAATTAGTGTGTGACCCTCTGCAGTGAGCGAGCTCTCCAAGTGAAGTTAGTGAAAAGGAGAACTAGTGGCACTTGAAAACAGGAATGAAGCTATAACTAGAGAAAATCTAGAGAAGAACTAGAGACACAGACACACAAACACCTACACACCACAAACAAGCAGAGAAGAGCACTAGGGAAAGATCAAAAACGGGGCACCTGAGAATTAGGGACACTAGAAAGTAGTGAAGAAAAAAAAATATTTGGGACTAGAGCAGAAGTACACTCTCAGAAACCAGGATCACTGGGAGTGTGTGTTCAGTGTCTGATTATGCTAATGTTAACACTAATACTAATGTGTGTGTGTGTGTGTGTGTGTGTGTGTGTGTGGTAATCAGGTGCAGGTTGAGAGACATGGAGCTGCACACGGTGTGTGTTCTCCTCCTGCTGGCGGTGTGTGTGGGAGCTACACCCGATCGCTACTACATCCAAAAAAAGCAGTCATATCCTGTCAAGGGCCAGGGTGAGTGTGTATATATATACACACACACACACACACACACACACACACACACACACACACACACACACACACACACACAGAGTAGACTGAAAGTGATGGAGGGACATAAGACAGATAGAGTGTGATTATAATGAGTGTGAAGCAAAGTCGTCGATTCTCCAACATTCTGTCAGGGTGTTAATCTGAAACACTTTCAACTGTAAAAAGTACATAAAAACCCAAAAGTCCACAATACAGCATTCACTGAAATGGTGTGTGTGTGTGTGTGTGTGTGTGTGTGTGTGTGTGTGTGTGTAAGGAGAAGTGTGTTTGAACTGTGTTTAGGTGTGTAGATGGTAGTTAGTCTTTTTTACTAGGATTGGGGGAGAACTGAAATAGGCAGCCTACAAAGTGTACGAGAGCTGACTCACTCAGAACTACCCAACACACAGTGCGATACACACATGGGGTGTGTGTCTGTGTGTGTGTCTGTGTGTGTGTGTGTGTGTGTGTGTGTGTGTGTGTGTGTTCACTCAGGTTAAACAGGTGTGTGATTTTACACTCCGCTTCTGCTGAAGTTTCTGTAAATTTCCATCACAGCTTTGTGCAAATGCTGGAAGAAATAATTATCTGAGCCAGTTAAAGCTGTGATAAAACATTTAGAAAAAGACTTGCAGCCTTCAAACGTAAATCACCGCCATGAACTTATTTCTGTATCTGTGACGGTGAAACTCTGAACACATACTTCACCCTCTCATTAGTGGCTTTCGCTCGTTACATCCGGCAGCAAACGAGCAGGATGAAGCAATAAGCACAATTTACTGGAGTTAGTAAATTCTCCAGATTTACACACAAAATCACAGCGTGGATGACATACACACCTCACGCAATACACACTGAGTGATACACACCTCACGCAATACACACTGAGTGATACACACCTCACGCAATACACACTGAGCGACACACACCTCACGCAATACACACTGAGTGATACACACCTCACACAATACACACTGAGTGATACACACCTCACGCAATACACACCCAGAGCGATACACACCTCACGCAATACACACTCAGAGCGATACACACCTCACGCAATACACACTGAGCGACACACACACCTCACGCAATACACACTACACACTCAGAGCGATACACACCTCACGCAATACATACTGAGCGATACACACCTCATGCAATACACACTGAGCGATACACACCTCATGCAATACACACTCAGAGCGATACACACCTCACGCAATACACACTCAGGGCGATACACACCTCATGCAATACACACTGAGCGATACACACCTCACGCAATACACACTGAGCGATACACACCTCACGCAATACACACTGACCGACACACACCTCACGCAATACACACTCAGAGCGATACACTCCTCACGCAATACACACCTCACACAATACACACTGAGCGATACACACCTCACGCAATACACACTGAGCGGCACACACCTCACACAATACACACTGAGCGATACACACCTCACGTAATACACACTCAGAGCGATACACACCTCACACAATACACACTGAGCGATACACACCTCACACAATACACACTGAGCGGCACACACCTCACACAATACACACTGAGCGATACACACCTCACGTAATACACACTCAGAGC
>JAKKZL010000326.1:2500-10126 GCA_037576815.1 Pangasius larnaudii
CGGCAGCGGCATGGTGAGGAACAGCGAGAAGGTGAAGAAGGTCTGCCACCCGACGGCGTCGCTCGCCTCGTTAAACCCGGCGAAGTTAAATCCCACGTAAAAGAGCACGTGCAGAGTGATGAGGATCCACAGCGTGAACGGAACGGTGTGGCGCATCACGACCTCCGGCAGCACGCGGAACCTGCAGAAGACGTACAGCACCATATCTGCCCCGAGCCCCGCCGCCGCCGCCGCCACCGTCGCCATCTTATCCCCCGAGTACACGACGGCGCACATCACGATCACGTAGCAGTTAAAGAGCGCCGCGAAGACCAAGAGGACAAGCAGCGTCTCCTGCCGCTGGCGCCGGAAGTACGTCTGGTACACCCTCTCGAGGGACGCCGGCGAGAAGGACAGCCGCAGAAAACGCGGAACGCACGAGAACCCGTCTGATCGCGGTGTCATCGCGTCATGCGTTTTCACAGGAGGCCTGGCGTCCTCCGCGACGGCCACGGAGCACTCGTTCACGTTGTACAGCGACATCGAATCGGTTCAGAACGAATCGGTCCTTTCTTCAAAAGAAAAACGTCCAGATGTCCAGCGTCGTCACAGATCGAGCTCCAGTTTCTGGAACATCGTCCGTCAATCGATGAGGCCGAACTGAGAACCCGAGAGAACCGTAAACCAGGGTGTCATTATGATGCGCTAGAAAATCGGGTCATCGTGTATCAGTCTGATGTTCTCCATCATTCTCTTGATAGAACTGTGAAAAAGATCAGAAAACGGCGTCAGTAGAGACGGAGAAACTTTCTCTAGGAGAACCCTTAAAGATTCTACAACAAAGTGGTTCCTTCTCACAAACGGCTTCCAAGTAGAACCTCTCAAAGAACCCCAAAGAACCCCAAAGAACGCTAATGGAAGCTTATGGCCTCCAGATTAGCATCATGCACTAAACCTGCACTTTAGAACCGAAAAGCTCGGCTTCTGTTTTTTCCGTGAACACGTCTGTAAACTCGCGACTCCTGAGGGACGGCTGTTGCTACTATCGTTTAGAGAGAAAGGTATTTTTACACAAGTTGATGTTCCATCTACGCTCCTGAGGTGCAGTGTAGGAGAAAGGGGGCGGGGTTTTATGTACCATGACCGTGTCTGGGTCGTAAAAATGTTTATAAAAGTAGCGTGAAATAAAGAAACGGACGAAATTCTAGACTAATCACAGACCCAGAAATACTTTTAAACATTACACATTGCACCTTTAAAGCAGACGTTTATGCACAAACGCTGTGAAACAAACTAAAGCCTATAAATGCTTACGCTACTCGATAGCTACATTAACCCTGTAGAAATGAACCAATCAGATTCTCAGGATTTCTCACAGAGCTGAACAATCTTCAGTAAAAAGCATCACATGAGGGAAATCATCTACAAGAGCAAAACTACAACACGTCGTTAGGAAACATGATAAATAGTGAGAGTATTATTTATATATTTCAGTGATAAATTACACCTTATACGTCTCTGCTGAATTGCACTAATCTTTTTTAACTTATAATATAATATACAATTAGCAGTTTTCCAATGAAATATTATCTCACACACACACACACACACACACACACACACACACACACACACACAGATAAATACTCACCTCTGCTGTTAACTCCAAATGAATCATTTTCTCCTTTTAATTCTGTATTTATCTCATTATTTTCCTGAAAAGGTTTTAAAAATATATTTATATCCAAACCCAGGGAGCGTCCTCTGGTCGTTGTGAGGTAAATAAGTCTCTCTGTCTCTCTCTCTTTCTGTCTGTCTCTCTCTCTCTCTCTCTCTCTCTCTCTCTCTCTCTCGCCTTCATGTCATGTGAGACAGTGTTGCTAAACTAAACGGCAGGTTGCTAGTGTGTGTGTTCGCTCAGGAGAGTTAGGAACATCCCAAGGAACAGTGTTTATGATTCACGTTGATTCTTATTCAGTGTTTATGATTCATAATGATTCTTATTCAGTGTTTATGATTCATAATGATTCTTATTCAGTGTTTATGATTCACGTTGATTCTTATTCAGTGTTTATGATTCATAATGATTCTTATTAATTGTTTATGATTCACGTTGATTCTTATTAATTGTTTATGATTCACGTTGATTCTTATTAATTGTTTATGATTCACGTTGATTCTTATTCAGTGTTTATGATTCATGTTGATTCTTATTAATTGTTTATGATTCACGTTGATTCTTATTCAGTGTTTATGATTCATGTTGATTCTTATTAAGTTATAAGTAAAAATTTTGTGTAAATGTTTTCATGAAAACTCACGTGTGTGTATGTTCATAAACGCCAATCAGCCATAAATTACTAAGCACATTCACAGCACTGATGATTACATTCAGTGCCATAAAAGCTCACAGAGAGCCGAAAACAACAAAATGGTGGCTAAACAGTGAAAGAGCACGTCCTAAGTGTGGAATGTGCTAAAGTAGCTTCCAGTAAAGCAGCTCAGCCACTGCAGCACGTCGGCTAACTAACGCTGCGTTCAAGTTGTAAAAGCGTGTTTTTTTTTTAATGTGAAAAGGTCATAACAAGCTTGTTTAAGCGTATTTTTACAGTTACGCGCTGAGTGGCTGCTGATGCTGTTCCGCTGTAGTGACCTTCAGACATTCATGCAGCGTTTTGGACTGAAATCGCAGCACAGCAACAAGTAGTTTAACAACAAGCTAGCTGGCTTAACGTAAGTGATAACTCTAATGTTGATGATTATCTTTTCAGATCAGTGATTAATACACTAGTATAGATTTAACACTGTGTGTGTGTGTGTGTGTGTGTGTGTGTGTGTGTGTGTGAAGTCATCTAAAACCAATACGGCTTATTTAAACGCTGAGAAGCGGAACTTTCCGCTGTTCACGCCGTGCGCCGCCATGTTGATGACGTCACACCGTAACCAGGGAAGGAAGCGGCGCGGTTGAGAAGACTACCCCGAGCTGACGAGCTGAAATTTTACATTTAAATTTAAGGGGTATTTCGGTGGTTTTTACCGGCTGTAGGTGGAGAATTACAAATTCATCTCACCTTCCTCCTTTTATAGGGTGCCATTATTTTTGCCCTAGTTGAATTTATTTGTCTTAATTTATGGATTTGCTTTTAAAAAAAACCAAAACAACGAGTTTTATAAAATGTTTATTAAATAGGTGTGTATGTATATATATACTGTACACACACACACACACACACACACACACACACACACACACACACACACACACACACAGAGCAGTTTTACTTCACTCTTCCTCCACATGGGGGCGCCACAGACTGATCTATCTATCTCTCTATCTATCTTTCTATCTATCTATCTGTCTATAACATATACTGTGGTGTGAATAATAACCACTCCGTGTGTGTTTGTGTGTGTGTATAATTTATTTTTTTATTGAAAGATTTCCTCCACTGAGGATTACACTTTATTAAACCACACGAAAAAGACTGGAGCGAGACGTGTGACAGAAAATCAATGTGATCCGGACAGAAGTAAACACAGTAAACATTCAGTGCGTCATTGACAATTAAAAAAAAAAATTACAAAGAATATCAAAGAAAAGGTTGGCATAAAAACATTCATCCCATGTCTAGTTGAACAATTTATTTGTTTTGCTTTTAAGAGCAGAAGTCAGCTTGTGGATTACCCAGTGTTTCATGGCTGCGTCCCAAATCACTCCTTCTTCCCTTCATCAGTGCACTACATGTCCTTTAGGGACTCAGCCATTAATATCCAGTACACAGTAAGTGCACTAACTAGGGCATAGGAGCCAAATTTCTAAATTCCAATAAGACATAGTCAAGGATTTGGTTCCGTAATCACTTCCACTAAGTAAATAAATGACACCTACACACTATCTAGTGCACTACATATCCAATAGAGGGATGATTTAGGATTCAGATTTGTATTTTCTCTAACCAGTGCACTATTAAACCCAGGATTCAGTTCATTCCTCTCTATATGGCTCCTACACCCTATCTAGTGCACTACATGTCTCTTAGGGAGCCATTTTGGATTGAGGATTCGGGTACACTACATGTCCCCTACGTGGAGCCTTACTCGCTATATAAGTGCACTACATAGGGTGTGACGTGACACTTATACTAATGAGTCATTAGGAATTCGGATTTTAAACTGAAGTGCATCTTATGTGCCCTATGTAGTGCACTTATATAGCGAGTAAGGATCCACATAGGGGACATGTAGTGTACACGAATCCTCAATCCAAAATGGCTCCCTAAGAGTGGTCATATTAACTGCTAGGGCTGGATCTCAAATCACTCTACTCCCTATATAAGTGCACTACATAGGGTGTGACGTGACACTTCCACTAATGAGTCATTAGAGATTCAGACTTTTATGACCACACGTTACACATGTAAGTTTAGTAAGTTTAGTAAGTTTAGCGGCGCCCTGCTGGTCAGTGTGGTGATACTTTTAACTCTTAAGCTGCCTATTAAGTGCACTATATAGGATAACAACTCTAGCGCCCTTTGTAGTGCACTATATTTTCACAACGCATATCCATTGTTTATCTCATTCTTAATAAAATCAATTAAACAATTCAAAATTATTTGAAGACACATTATTTGATAAGGATGAATCCCAAATGGCTTGCGAGTTCAATTCCCTCCCTACACCCTAAGTAGGGTATAAATAATCTTCCCATCTTCCCTAAAGTATCCAATCAGGAGACATTTGGGATTCAGCCTGTAGTACGTGAATGGATTGGATTATAGCGCCGCCCTGCTGGTCAGAGTGCACTACACATGGAACTCTCTCAACATGATACAACGAGGTACACAAGGCCAAAGGTCATCAGTGTGTGTGTGTGTGTGTGTGTGTGTGTGTGTGTGTGTGCTGGGGGGACGTCAGTGGGGGTAGTGCGGCGTGTTGATGTGCTGGTGGAAGGGTGTGTGTGTGTGTGAGTGTGTGTGTGAGCCGTACAGCAGTTCGGCGGGCGTGGTGCTCAGGCCGGGACACAGTGGCTCGTGGTTACTCAGCACCGTGGACAGATACTTCACTTCCTCCGTCAGTCTCTTCACTTCCTTCCTCAGAGCGGCGTTCTCCTTCTCCAGATTCTCACTCTCCTACACACACACACACACACACACACACACACAAGATGTCAGAAAACTTACAGCTTTACCTCCGACACTGGAGACTCCTTCCATCAATATTACACTGTAAATGTCTCCTCAAGAAATATCACACTTTTTTTTTATCCATTTATTATTATAATAATACACCATGTAAGTTCCAGCGAATGAGCTGTTACTATAGAAACGGTAATGGGAAGCCAACATAAATGCACTCGACTTATTGGACTGCATGTTAGCATTAGCATTTAGAAGTTGAACATGATAATCTCTGTAACATAAACAGAAAGATTATTTAGAAAATTGGAATCTAGTTTGATAAAAAATTAATGCTGGGAATGTATTGCTAGCATTAAAGTAGGTCGTTAGCATGAAAAGATCAAGGGCTAGTCGACGGCAGATGAGTGCGACGGTGACATTTTACGGTAAGATGTTGGAGGTGAGTTGTTTTGTTCTATTTGGAGGTGTGAAAAACACACGGGGTAGAAAGAGCGATAAAAAGGCATCGGTGCTCCCACTACCCTGCGGCGTAGCCTTCCAGTTAGCGTTAGCGTTAGCCTTCTGGTGTTTGGGGTTTACCCTCTGTGAGTGACGCAAGTCAATCATCACTCATCCATGTTTTTACGAGAAATGACATTTGACTCGTCCCCCCCGCGACCCACACTGACATGCTGAGGAGTACTACAGGAAACGTGTCATATGGAGGGAAATTACAGCTTCCTGTTTATCACTCGCAGACTGAGAAGAGACAAACCACAGTGTGTGTGTGCTCTCAAAAATTCACACACACACACACACACACACACACACACACACACATGGCCTTCATTTATATCTGAAACACACATATGATAAATTTTTAAAAGTTTAAGTATTTTAAATTGCAGGAGTTTCACACTTTAGCATCAGACGTCCTGAAGGAACGTTAACTCGCAAAAAATCTCCTCACATCGTGTGCTGTTATTTTTAAAATCAGATCAGCCACAGCACATCATATGGCGTTTTTCCCAGCATGACTCTCTGACTAGCCCGGGTTATCAGATGAGAAATGCTACGTGTTGACATCCGTTAGCAGAAACGCAATTCTCTCTAATCTGATTAGCCTGTGTGCGTGGTATTAGCCTCCCACTAGCCTCTCGTTCAGAGGAAAACGGAATCTGAGGCTCGATGTTGAGGTCGAGGACACGCTGGTAGATTACTGAGAAGTGACCGACGGGGAATTTAAGCCTCCTGTAGTGTGTACTTCTGAATAATAAAGCATCCCATTAGCATTAAATCTACAGGCCTAACATTTACATTTACTCATTTCGCAGACAGTTTTATCTAAAACAAAAACCTCCTGAGATAACTTTACCTGCCTTGCAAAAACTTCCACTTGTAACTTTAACTAACTAGCATAAATCGCCTGAGGTAACTTTAACCTTCAAGCAAAAACATTCTGAGGTAAATTAAACTAGCTACCAGTAATCTTCTGAAGTAATTGTACTAGTTAGCAAAAATATCATAATGTAAATTTAATATCTTTAACTAGCTAGCAAAAACCCTGATGAGGCAAATTTAACTAGCAAAAACCCTCATGAGGTAAATTTAACTAGCAAAAACCCTCATGAGGTAAGTTTAACTAGCTAGCAGAAATCTCTTGACGTAACCTTATCAAGCAGAAACCCTAGTGAGGCAAATTTAGCTAATTAGCAGAAATCTCTTGAGGTAAATTGCCTAGCAAAATCCCCCCGTGAGGTAAATTTATCTAGCAAAAGCCTTTGTGAGGTAAGTTTAACTAGCTAGCAGAAACCTTGTGAGGTTGTGAGGTAAATGTATCTAGCAAAAAACACCGTGAGGTAAATTTAACTAGCTAGCAGAAACCTTCTGAGGTAAATTTATCTAGCAAAAACCCTCATGAGGTAAATTTATCTAGCAAAAACCCTCTTGAGGTAAGCTTAACTAGCAGAAACCTCCTGAGGTAAATGTACCTAGCAAAAACCCCTGTGAGGTAAATTTAACTAGCAAAAGCCCTCATGAGGTAAATTTAACTAGCTAGCAGAAATCTCTTGAGGTAAGTGGTCTAGTAAAACCCCCCATGAGGTAAATTTATCTAGCAAAAGCCCTCGTGAGGTAAGCTTAACTAGCTAGCATAAACCTCCTGAGGTAAATTTAACTGGCTAAAAAAAATTCCGTGCTGTAAATTTAGTTATTTAGCAAAAAGCTGCTGAGGTAAATTTAGGCAGGTTATTTACATGCTTCCAACGACAGCAGGGTGTGTGAGACACAGTGGTCCGCTTCACATCGGAGAGAGTGAAAGGACATGAGTAATAACACTCCTACACACACACACACACACACACACACACACACACACACACTCTCTCTCACACACACACACACAGTGAAATTCATGTCAGCCTCAGACACTCTGTATTAAGACATATATCCTATAATGTATATTATTATACAGAATATAAAAGTTGTTTATATCTACACTTTTGTTATCAAGTAAAACGCTCTGAATGAC
>JAKKZL010000327.1:0-10123 GCA_037576815.1 Pangasius larnaudii
TGTGTGTGTGTGTCTGTGTGTGTGTGTGTGTGTGTGAGAGAGAGAGAGAGAGAGAGAGAGAGAGAGAGAGAGAGACAGAGAAAGAGAGAAAGAACAGGAACTAACTTGTCTTTTGGACTTTCCATGACAAAATCTGACTATAACCTGTTAAAATGCCTGATGTGTCGTTCATTAATAAACTAAACATTACAATCATTACCAAATCACTGT
The DNA here is from genome assembly GCA_037576815.1 of Pangasius larnaudii. Lineage (NCBI taxonomy): Eukaryota > Metazoa > Chordata > Actinopteri > Siluriformes > Pangasiidae > Pangasius > Pangasius larnaudii. The sequence goes on from JAKKZL010000327.1 coordinate 211, forward strand.
GGTATAAGTGGCATAACACACGCCAGAAAGTGACATTATACAAAAATAATGCACTCCACTGGCCGTGCATTATTTTCGTATATCACCACACTCTGTCATGTGTTTCTTACTTACCACTTACATTACAGCAATAACACACAGTTGTTCCCTCACCAGCATCTCATTTTCTCTCTTCACCAAATAAATGATTACACACACTTCTTTGTTAAACAGATTCGAATTCGACTGGTATGAGTAACATGACAGGGAGTGCTGTTACAGGAAAATAAGCAATGTAGTCCATTAAAAATATTAATAAGCGCTAGCTGCAGAAAACTGATCCAGACATTTTTGGATAAAGAAAAACTTTAAATACTTAAGTAGTATTTGTGGTGTTATTTCCTCAGGATGCTCTCCTCTGTGATATAAATATAAAGTGATGCTCTGTAGCTCTCCATGGCCCATATCATCCTGTAGCTGCTGGTGGGGATTTTTTTTCTTAGCTTCCCCTGTAGAATTCTTATCCCCACCAGTTTTCAAAACAATGTTACAGAAACTTGATGATTGATATTATTTGTGGGTCAGATTTAGTAACTTTTATACAATGAATTAGCTAATGGTCAAATAGATATCATAAGACATGTTTTCAATTCCTCTGAATTGTGTCTGTCTGAACTGATTTTGTGCTTTATTAACTTGGGTACGGGCTGTTCTTTATTAACTCAGCTAAATGCATCATCAGTTGAGTGTTTTACTGGAGGAGATCCTGGCCTTGGTCTTCAATTAACTATAAGGCATGACTTGTTTGGTTTGAATAAAAACCTTCAATCACAGCAGCCCTTTGCAGCTGTGATTGGACAAACACGGACTAGGTACCTGTATGTTAACAGTGTAAAGTTTAAAACAACAACAACAACAACAAGAAATACAGTCATGAAGGCCTGTAGGAACTTAACTTTTAGTTGTGCAATAACACTTCAGGAGTATTCAGAACTATTCAACTTTGAAGAACAACTTTCTAGAATTCTTGGTGGAAATGACTTCCTTGGAAAATGTCACCAGTAACTGCTAAATTATTTAGAGGTTATACTGTAAAATTAAAGTCACACACTATATGTATAAATAATTGTAGTTGAATTGTTGAATGATTTCATTGTTTCACTGCTTTGGTGCATCATAAGTGAATTTGTAAATCTTCAACCCTGAGCTCCAGAGGAAAGCCTCACCCAGAGTTCAGCTTGGAATCAGTTTCAGTTGGTTTGGCTTTTAATCAGTTACACCGCAGATTTAGATGAACTGTTTTGCTATGTGAGATCCTTTTAACAGATCTCGAAGGGAAGTGGTAGCTCAGTGGTTAAGACAGTGGACTCCTGATAAGATGCCACTGCTGGGCCCTTGAGCAAGGCCCTTAACCCTCAACTGCTCAGTTGTGTAAATGAGATAATTGTAAGCCGCACTGGATAAGGGCGTCTGCCAAATGCCATAAATGTAAATGTAAATCTCCCGGCTTGCCTTCACTCAATCCCGCTGTCATATGGACACAGATATTAATGGATTGACAGGCAGCATGGTGTTATCGCTAACTCTTTCCCTTTTCTCCATCCCTATTTGTTTCCATGCCCCTTTCATTTATCTTTTGTTCAGACATGTAAAAGAGAGTAAATAAAGGAAATATTAATAAAGGAAGGGCATTTTTCATGCATGATACAAATTCATACAAAAAAAAGAATTTTAGCTGTGTTTCTAACTAAATTCGTGTAATGGTCTTTCAAATTATACCCACAAGAAGTGAGTAAGAATGAGACCTGTATATTTAGACAGATTCAGAAGGTCAGAATCAGAAGCTCTCACTAATGAGAACTCGCTTCATTTTTCCAAAAAGAAAAAAAAAAGCATGAGTGATGGCAAAAATGCACCAAGCAGCCGCCAATAAATCATCACATCTCTTTAAAGTCATTCTGCATGTCTCTCTGTTTGAACGAACTTAAAATCGTCCTGTGGAAATCCTGAGTGAATGAGCTGTTAAAGAGCAACCCCAGCTCTGTTTTTATCCTGCTGTCACTCCTCATATCATTCACACACAATCAGTGTCACCAGCTGCTGACGTAATCACTGATAAAGATGCAGCTTATGGATACAGAGACATGCATTCCCAGGAGCTACAGTACATTGAGATTTTCACAGCTCAAAAACTCCACAGAATCCGTGAATGTGTTTATTCCTAGGGGCTGATCATGACACTGTAACCTTTAAATTGGTTAGAGGTAAGTAATGTGAATGTGTACACAGTCTCCAGGAGCATGGAAAAAGAATTCAGGTTACAAGGCGAGACAGTAGCTTAGCTCACTCCACACACACACACACACACACACACACACACACACACACACACACACACACACCACACACACACACAGTCCCTCTCCCAAATGCTTCCGAAGGAAAACCTGCACACCCTGACCCAAAGTGTGAGTCCACAATATGAGACACACACACACACACACTTTACCAACAAAAGGAACAAAAATTTGTGATATGATACCCTAGGATTAGAGACTAGAGTCTCACCTCCTACATCTAAAATGAACATACGTGTAAAAAAAAAAAAAAAAAAGACATCCACAAAGCCACAACATTCTGTGTGTGCGAGTGTGTGTCAGGTTCATATATCAGCAGTTTAAGTAGTTTAGGTATAAAATACTGCACTGTAAATGTGCCTACTGTAAATTATCTGTCCTTTTGGCTAAAATCACAAATCATACACTTCTGTCTTCTTAGTCAGGGATTCCCAAACTGCCCTGATTAAATCATGTTCAAATGGACATGATGAATTTTCTGCGCCTTGACATTTCGCTTCCTCATCATTATTTACTGTCATGCTTATAAAATCATCTTCAATAAATGTCACCAGTGTGGTTTTTTTAATATTTAGTAAAATAAATGAATTTTAAGGAGATTGTAAGGTTCTCTCATGACCTCAAGCAAAATCATAATCTAATGTTTGTGTGGTATGTTGCAGCAGAGCAAAGTGTTTGTACGGTAATAATTTCAAAAAACCTGTGTGCCACAATAAAGACCACTGTGTTTGTTCACTTGGTTTGACATTTGTATATGTAAGGCATACATCTTCTTAAATTAAACAAAGCTTGTGTTTGCTCTGTCCCCACATAAATAAATCAGTTTATTTGGACCTGATTGGTGAAACTTATTCACCAAGCTGTGTGGTGAAGCTTCAATAAGAAGCTGAAGAAATGTAGCCCAGCATGTAATTTCATAATGAAAACCTTCTGTGTGTCCTGTGTGTTTTAATAAATGAGACACAGCACCCACTGTGTGTCACCTCAGAGCTACGGGAATAATCATTATGCTATTATATAATGGCTGCAGCTGTAAGTTGTAAGCAAGTTATTTTTGGCTAATGACTTAACACTTAGATGAGCTCCATCAAGCCAAAATGTTTTGGCACCCAAGTATGAAAACTAGAAGATAATCATGCGTGCTGGTTTTCATAGCAATTAAATATTTCTATATTAAATGTAAAAATGTGTCTATCTAATTCATCACTCAAATTTTTTAGCAAATGAAATGATCAAATATTTCACTGCGGTATTGTTCATATATCTAATGCAAACTGTTTTTGGACAGCGCAGCCTGCCTATGAAGCCCCAACACAGCGTTGATAGGAACCCAGTGAAGCCTGGCTTCTATTGCAGATACTGTGTTTTAATGGGTGCAAATATTAACACTCATAGGACACCAGGCTTCTAATATGTAATTTTGAACCACACCCAAAAGCCATTCATCTATGGGGGTGAATGGGATTGTGGGCAGGTGGGTTTTACCAAAAAAAAAAAAAAAACATATGATGATTGAGAGATCTTTCAAACAGGTGGAACCCCATAAACAACTGCCAATCACTGAAATGGTAATGAACATGACTGACATCACATAATTAAACGTCAGACTCGCAGTGCTCAGAGCTGCAGCAGTCAGTCAGTAACCAAATCCATAACAGTTTTACACAATTTGTGTAGCTTGTTATTTTATCTATGTAATTGTTAAATATGAATAACAGACAAAAAAAAACTAAACAAACAAAAAAAAAACACCAGATGCCATTGGTTCCAGGTCTATTTCCTGCAAAACCTCAGACATCCTCACCATCAGTATTTAACTTTTCTTCTAAAGGACAGCAAAGCGGATTTTTCATCTAAAACATAGCACAGTGGTTTGCTTCGTTGCTTCCCTCTGACTAATAATGATTCTAAACATAAGCTGAAAAAGAGAGTAGAATTCTCTTAATATATACAATGTATACTTCAAAAACATTAAACAGGGAAAAACTATGTATTTAAACAATGAGTTTTTTTTTTTAAATAGAATTATAAACCATACAATTAAGACAGAACTATAAGCCAATATAAGAGAGAGAAGTTAAAATGGGGAAGAGGAAACAGGAATGTTTAAGTTGTACTTGTTCTCCTTGTGATACTAATTCCTTTGACTTGGCAACATATAATTACTGAAGAATAACTCTGCAAATGAAGCACCTCTGAAATTATCATCGCACATTAACCATAATTACCTGTTTGTCTTATCTGAGCTAGTTTATTCCGGGAATAATGTTAATGGACATGCAAAACGGTTTTCTGTGCTCATTCAGGAACTAACTATAGTACAGAAAGAAACTGACCTGTTAGTTTTCACCAAACTCACTAAACTATTTGGATGAAGACTGCAGTTAATAGTTTATTATATTTAGACATTGAAAGTAGTGCAGGGTGATGCATAGCAATATGAAAAATACTTAAAATTTCTAAATGCACAATTGATTATTTTTATTTTAAGAATTTAAGGAACAAAACAAAACAAAAACAAAACAAACAAAAAAAATTTAGGGAAGTTTTGTATGGATTATTCCATTGCCTGTTAAATTTTACACCGATTTACACCTCCAAGGTCCTGGGTTCGATCTTGAGCAATGCTAGTGAAATACAGCATTTACAGTGAAGACACTTTACAGTGTCTAGGAAATGAGAGGTGGATTGGGACACAGCCAAGGTGAGTCCAGCAGCAGCAGAAGCTTCGGACAGATTAAATACTCATTTATTCCCTGCAGGCCTCCTCACTTCCCTCTGATTAAAAGCTGTTTCAGTTCACTTACTGCTGACCTGCTCCACCACTATAAGCATCGTACAAGGCTAAAGGCTGTTCTACACTAAAACTGCTTACGCCACACACATACCACCTAAAAATAATATATAGAAGATCAAGCGGAGTAGCCAAGTAACTCAATTACACACCAGAGTACCCTGCAAGCTAATTAGTTTAAACGCTTTACTGGTATTAAGTGAAGATTGATGAAAGGAACACCCATGCATACACACATGCACAATTATTACCAAACAATAATATCCTTGGACTGAAAAATACTATCTGATACTATGAACAAAAATAAGTTAAACATCATTATACAAATGTCATTAAGGGGAAGAGTTGTTTTCTGAACATAACTGTAGCGCACGAGATCCATGAGACCACATGACGTTTATGATGTTTGTGGTTTTAAATATCACCCATTCCTTCAACTCACAGCCCCTAATTAAAGGCTTGAAGGGGTTTGGGCTAATATTTTTGCACTTTCAACAAAACAGCATTTGTGAAGTACCATTTTCTTGTACAACTGATTACGTATATAGATTGGTGAGGATGCTACTTTTATTTGTATCTTGTCAAGCTAAGGCTACTCATGATTTAACATCGCTAAGATACAGCCAAGCTATCCTTTTAATAAAGTAGCTAGCTACACTAACAAAAAGTAGCTACACTACAAACTGTAACTAACATTACAAAAAAATGAAATGCACATGCTTTGTACGGGGTATAACAAAAAGATTTTGATTTTTCTATTTATAAACCACTCACAGTCTAGTAAGATGCAATTAACTTACTTAACAGTAAAAACAACAATCACAAAAAAGCAACAGATAAAGAGTGTTTAGTCTACTCCTGTCAGCTGAGTTTGTTTCTGGAAAGATCTAGCTAGTTAGTTAACATTAATCGGCATATGGTAATCCATATAAGCTGTCATGCTTCATGGCTATTTCTGTAATTCACTGTTTAGTTTAACAGAAAATGCATTTATCTAATCAATGTAGTAAGATAAATAGTGATTAGTGCTTTGCATTAAGAAATAATTGAGGAAAGATGTGGTCCTGTTGTCATGCATTAAGCAATTAATATGACAAGCCACTGACAGTTAAATCTCCAACATCAATGTAATGCCAGAATACACAAAGAGAGCAGGCATTTTACATATACACAAGCCGTTCCCATAGAAACACCACTGAAAAATCCTCCAGTGTACTCTGGGATGAGGTTTTGTACGATGAGAGCGGGGCTGGGGAAGCATAAAAAGACTAGAAAGTCTTTACTGTAGTAAATCTCATTTCAGTTGCTAAATAAAGCTAATTAAAGTCCACTTTATGAAGTAATTGTCATGTTTTATGCAGAATTAGAGTTAAGGCTCTTAATCAGCTGCTGTGTATGTCAACTACTGGCCATTTTCAGTGGACCACTGGAATGCTTAAGCTAACAATAACAGTAGTTACTGTGAATGTGCAAGATGTCATCCCACACTGTGAGGAGTATAGCATACAGCACAAGAAAGAAATGAGAAATCATAAATGGACACACTAAACTTGGGTGATAAATAACCTTGCACCAAAGACAATGTGATGCTTGAATATGCCATGATAATTGTCCAATTAAATGAAAAGATTTTTCATAAAGAATACAGCCAATAACTGAAAAACGAACATCTTTCACTGAAAACGGCACTGCAGCCCTATTTGCATTAGCTTTTATCACATAAATAAACCTGACTTTAGATCATTTAAAAGGTTTTTTCCAGTCAAACAGTGCAGGAATGTTGCTGTCAGCAACAGATCATCAAACCCCCTGTATCAGAACCTGTCAGGGAGGGTGAAAGTAAAAATACAGTGCTGCATCCCACCATTAATGTTCTGTAAAAAACACAAGCAACACAGGGATCAAGTACATTTTGAGCATGATAGTGTTCAGAAACATCCACTGGCATTTTTTTTAATGTGTTTATGTTTTACACACAGCCTTATTTTAGGTTTTAGATGCATATGACTCTTTACAGTACCTGGGTTTGGGATAACTGTCAATGCCATTGCTGAATATATTTTTGAGCTTCTTGTTACACTGCTGTAAAATTTCTGGTACAACTTCATTGTTTTTAATTGATTGATACTCCTAACACCATGTTTCAGAGTAGGAATAAGACCTGTAACATACAAAAAACATAATATAAAAAACATCGCTTTCTCTTTAAGCATTGATAAGGAGACATCATTTCTATCTACTTATGCAGGACGTGTGTCAGTGTCAGGTTAACGTTATCCAGGAACAACTATAATGTAGATGGTGCTCACATGAGACTGAGCTGTCCGACAGAGATTGCTCTTTGCTGTCAAGTTCTCACATATCAGTGACTCTCAATGTGACTGACTGGTGCAGCCATATCAGTGACATGCTGTTAGTTTGGCTTGACAGATGAGTGAAACATTATTAGATCCCTGGATTAAAAGACAAACAAGAATCTGTCACTAGATGCATTATAGGTGAACCATTTAGAAGAGCCTCTATTTAATAAATTCTGTCTCCAGGACAACAACCAAGTAACATACTGTAGAGAAGAATGATATTGGAAATAAACATACAATTCCATGTGTTATTTCTGTAAGCAGATATGTGCTGACCTCACTTGAACATTGTACTGTAAAAGGAAATGGATGTGTAACTACCTTTCTAATTGTCCATGCATATACATAAAGCAGAAATATTAAAGTAGCTCACGAAATTTTAATGCCTGCTGTTTCAGAACATTTGCTGTTGCCAAGCACAGAAATTTCAACAAAGAGAATCTCTGTGTAGTAGCAAAAAAAGTGACCATCACCCTACAATTTGATTTCTATCCTCAATATTTGCCAGACAAGCTTGCACATGCGGTTTGATCAATTCCCTCTCCGTTGCTATCTCCTGACACAGTGTTCTGAGTGAATGAGTGCATCCCGACAAGAGTGGGGATTAAACAGCTTATGGTGAAGAGGAATTGTCTCCTCGTGTCCAAGAATGGATGCTTATTCAGCCAGACACTGACCACAGATTAGAGATAATAACAGACTCTTGCATTTTTCCATAGACAAAATGGAACCCAGATTATAAAACACAAACCATAAGAAACTTGGGGGGAAAAAAGATATGCGTAGTGGCCCGGGAAAACCCGCTGGATGTAACTGTGGCTGAATTCTGGCAGAGTGTGGATATTTGGCAAATTCAATTCGCATGTATTCTGAATTAAAATGACTCAGATTTCATTGCTTGCTCTTTTTCTTTTAATGTTTCAACCTCATTGATCAACCATGACTCATCAATATTAATGAGACCTTCTGCACTACCAATTTGATCTTGCTTCATCATGGTTGGCTGGCTTTCTAATTAAAAGTCATCATGCATTCATATTAATGCCTTTATTAAGAGTGGCTCTGCAATGTAAATGACTAAAGTTTAGTGAAATTTCTCGAATAGTTTTTGAACAGCTGCAGACCAGACTGATCAGACCAAAGCCATCAGTGATCTCACTCGAAAGTTAGAGAAGTACTGCTCAGAAGTCTTAGCACATGTCAAAAAATACTGTAAACAAAGATGATTTCATAAATAATGAAATTAAATGTTTCTTCATTAAAATCCACTCTAAAGAGCAGTAAACAGTAATAAACTAAAGAAAGTCAATCTTTGCTTTTTAAAGAGGTATCTGTAGTCTCAGGAACAATTTTTGCACTATTATAAGGAAAATGGCTGGCAAGATTTTCTAAGCATCTTGGAAAACACAGTTCTTCTAAAGACTCTAACTGCTGATTCAGTTGCTTCTGATTTGCCATACAAAAGTACTGCCATACAAATATTTTTCTTTAACATTAAAATTTTTGGTTGGAAAATTAATATTTGGAAATCAAATTTTTTATTTTACTGACTCAATACTTCAGGAATCATAAAATAAACATCTAAGAAAAAACTTGTGAAATTTGGGTGCCTAAGACGTCCGTACATTTGTAAGAAAATGTGCAAATAAATAAATCAGAAATGAAGACACAAAAAGAAATCCAAGCCTAGATTTGGAGGCATGCTAAAATGCTAAAATAGCACACATAAACCAAGCCATGCTCAAAGACTGATTAATTTGATCTTCCATTTATTTTATTCACTTTATTACTAGTCTATTACATCAATCGGACCCCGACTGATTTAACGGAAATGCTTTGTGGTAAAGTGGTCAATTTTTTTGGACTACACAACCCATAAGAAATGACTAGCATGTCCTGCTTAATATTTTCATATATCTAAATATTTCACATAAACATACATGGACCTACACGTATGTACCTACACTGATACAGTATCTTGCCTCAGGACATGCAGACTGGAACAGTTTTTTCCGTGTTAATAGGGCAGTAGTGTAAGGACTGTTCTGGATGTTGGGTTCAGAGCTCACTGCTCCAGTCTGAATGAGTCAGACCTCTAGACTCTAGAGAATGTCTCTGGGCTCTGTTCCAAACCCAACTCTGCACCTCACTGCCGCTGTGCAATAGCAAGGGGCCCATGATCTACAACTGATCTTGTGTGTATATATATAAACACACACACACATAGATACACACATGGATCAGGCAGATCCAGAGAGAAAGGGTCAGGATCACTGGTATCTCAGGAGTAGCATGTGTAGCTCGACAGAGAGAGAGAGAGACAGACAGAGAGAGAGGGAGAGATTATTTATATATATATATATATATATATATATATATATATATATACACACACACACACACACACACACACACACACACAC
>JAKKZL010000329.1:0-2500 GCA_037576815.1 Pangasius larnaudii
ATGTAGATCACAAGACGACCGCTGGTGGATCTTCTTAACAGGTCAGTGTAGAACCTGAGTGTGTGTGTGTGTGTGTGTGTGTGTGTGTGTGTGTGTGTGTGTGGAGGAAGACTCAGGAGACAGGTGGGATTTTTGCTCGGCTCTGGGCTCAAGTTTATTCAGTCCGCACTTTTCAGCGCACTTTCAAATACTCAACAAACCCAAAACAACTCAACCGGAACGAGTCGGTCCCACGCTCACAGCTTTCACTCCGTCCAGTTCAAGATCTCGCTTCGTGGAGTGTGTGTGTGTGTGTGTGTGTGTGTGTCACAACCTCTGCCAGCTATATCGCTCTCTCTCTCTCTCTCTCTGGTTACAGCAGTTACTGAACACACAAAGAGACATAAATCAGTAGACTGGAGGTAATAAGACGCAGGTGAGAATCATCACGCCTCCTCTCCGCCCACCGCCGACGCTCGACCACGCCCCCAATGCTGTATATTACATTTGCGATTTCTTTGAATTAAAATTGATTGCATAAACTTTATTTGAATAAAAACACATCTCTTAAAATAATTTCTCAAAGTCCACATTTAGAGAGTGTGTGCATATTATACATGGTGAATCCTACCATAATAATAATAATAATAATAATAATAATAATAATAATAATAATAAACTTTCAATGTCCAGATTTTTTAACATTCTGGTTTTAAAATATCTAATATTGAAAACTTTTTTTTTTTGAAAATATAATTTCTGAACTTTCAAAATTTACAGTTTTGTTGCAAGATGCAAAGAGATAACAAACAAACAAACAAACAAACAAATGAAAAAGCTAGTTTTTAAAACTCTAAGGCGATCAGTCGAGTCTGACACAAAAACATTTTTTTCTTTTAGATAAAAAAGAAAGAACGTTAGTAAAGATTGAGAATGATAAATAGTCTGGAGAGCTCCAGAGGTTTCTGTTCATTTACAATAATGAGTTGATTTTCATCTTATATTTTCCTAAAACATAAAAAAAGCCTTAAACTGACTGTCTGTAAGTGTAAACAGTGAAAGGATGAAAGAGTTGAGTGTTAGAGAGCTAATGGTTAAAAAACTGACTAATCTTATGCAAAGTTTCACAATTCTTTAGTTTTTCTGGCACTGTGCAAGCAGTGAGAGAGAGAGAGAGAGAGAGAGAGAAATGCGAGAGAGAGAGAGAGAGAGAGAGAGAGAGAAATGTGTGTGTGTGTGTGTGAGAGAGAGAGAGAGAGAGAGAGAGAGAGAAATGCGAGAGAGAGAGAGAGAGAAATGTGTGTGTGTGAGAGAGAGAGAGAGAGAGAGAGAAATGCGAGAGAGAGAGAGAGCGAAATGTGAGAAAGCAGAAAGACGGAGATTGACAGAGTGATTGATTCAGATAAAATGAGAAAAAAGGAAATAGAGGGAAAGGATTAACAGAAAAAAAGAAAAAGAAGAGAAAAAGAAGAGAGCAGAAGAACAAAAAAAAGGGAGAAAAGGAGAAAAAAGAGAGAGAGAATTAAAGAGTAAGAAACACATTGAAAAAACTGGAAGAAAACAAATAAAGGGAAGGATAGAAAAGAGATAGAAACAAAGAGATAAGTAACAGAGTTACTTATCTTAACAGAGTGATCGATTCAGACAGATGAGTAAAAACAGAAAGATGGAGAGAGAAATTATAGTGTGTTAAATGACAAGAAAGAAAGAATAAAAGAAACAAACAAACAAATAAATAAACAGTAAAACGTGTGTACAAACACTACAGCTCTAAATTATTCTTTTAAATAGGAACTAAAATAAATATAAGTCAGTTTCATTTGTTTTATTTGCATGAAATTCGAATATCTGTGTATCTGCATTTCTCTTATTTTAAATTGAATCCGATTCAAATAAAAAAAACCTTTCAGATAAAACATGACACCATTTTCTGCAATTATTTAAAAAAAAAATCTTGAGGAGAAAACACGTATTCGCCGTTGCATTTTCAAGACACAATTAATTATGACGCAACCTTTTAATTCATTTTATAATTTACATTTTTGAAAAATGCAAATTACACCCAGCTTTTTCATTTTTGTTTTATTTATTTTATTGCAAATAAAAAATATATTTATTATTATATTTTAATCAGATGCGCACTTATTTCATATGGGAAATACAATCGTAAATGCATATTTTAAATTAGTGTTTGGTGTTTAATTTTAATTTTTAAATTTTATAAATAAATGTCGTAATAATGTAGGAATAAACAAACAAACAAACAAACAATCAAACAAAGATACATGCAGTTTTTGTTTATAAACAGCAGGGGGCGCCGCTCCATCAGCTGCTGTTCGTCACGTCTCTTTTCCACACCAGAAGCAAACTCTGGGGCTGTATTCTAAATTCCCCTTTGCTCCCTATATAGGTGCACTTCCTGGCACACTGCGCCCTATGTAGTGCACTACATGTTCAGCAGGACGCCATTTTGGGATCGAGCCCGCGCCGCTGAGATTTGCACTAGCAGAAAGTCTTGAGG
>JAKKZL010000329.1:5000-10091 GCA_037576815.1 Pangasius larnaudii
TACTTTTTATGGAATGTAATTTAAATTAAATTAATGAGCAGTTTGGTTATTAAAAAGGTGCGTTAGTTAATTATTCCGTTCTGTATTTCTGTTATTTCCTCCGAATCTTTTAAACGATTACGTATTTCTCATTTTTCCGACCGATTTGATTGTTTGGAGTCATTTTTATGACTTCGGACTCGTGTTTTGTACCGGATCATTTTTCTGCTTTACGCCTTATTTGTTTAGCGCGAGTCATTTTTATTACTAATCACTTGTTCGGTGTGAGTCATTTTTGTTATTTCTGACTCGTTAATTGTTCGGCGTGAGTCATTTTTGTTACCTCTGACTCGTTAATTGTTTGGCGTGAGTCATTTTTGTTATTTCTGACTTGTTAATTGTTCGGCGTGAGTCATATTTGTTACTCGTTAATTATATACAGTATAAATAAATAAAGTACTGCTGTCACATACGGATGTTGAAGGACGTTGCTCCCTGACCGAAGCTCTTTTCTTCCCTGTAAGATATTTTCACTTCTATAATACGGGTCTACAGAACCAAAGCGTTCTCTACGTGCAGGAGAACCTCGAGGCGGAACCCAGGGTGTTCCTCGACCCGAACACGTTCTCAGACGACGGAACTGTAGCGTTACAAGGTGAGTGCGCGTGTGTAACTGTACATCAACGTCCCGTCGATAATTTATCTTTTACAAACTAATTAAAAAAATGATTTATGACGAGGTGATGGTTTGTTGTTGTTGCTGTTGTTGTTTTTTTTTTTTTTTTTTTTTTTTTTTTTTGGGATAAACTTTTTTTCCCTTTACGTTAACTTGAAGCTTCAGAATATAACTGTAAGGAAAAAAATAATAATAATTTGTAATAATAAAGAAAACATCCACGTTCTTCATATTTCATTCGTTTGTTTATTTTTTTTACTCCTGTTTGCTCAGTAATGACTCCGTCAGTAAACTAAGGCATGTTTGGAGATTACTGGAGTGTTGAGGCTATACAAGATAAATAAATAAATAAGTAAATAAATAAAATAAAATAAAAGATAATTTCAGCCAGTTTTACACTGTTCAAACCTCACGCCTCAAACTTTTCCCGTTTTTCTCCGTTTTGTTTTACCGTGTGTCCTTTTGTTGTCACATCCAGTGTTTTACTTTTATAATATTCTCCTCTTTTTTTTTTTTCTTTTTTTCTCTCCTCACACGCGCGTCAGGTTACGCGTTCTCGGAGGACGGCGAGTACCTGGCGTACGGCGTGAGCGCGAGCGGCTCCGACTGGGTGGAGATCCGGTTCCTGCGCGTCGACGGAGCCGTGGCTCTGGAGGACCGTCTCGAGAGGGTCAAGTTCAGCTGCATGGCCTGGACTCACGACGGAAAAGGCCTCTTCTACAACTCGTATCCCGAGCAGGACGGGAAGAGCGATGGTGCGCGCGCGCTCGCTTAACCTTAACCTGAGTGACGTTAGATCTTATTTACTAAATAAATAAATAAATAAATAAATAAATAAACGAATCACTCGCTGCTTTAAAGTGTGTTTTATATAAAAGAAGGAAAAACTCTTTCTGTCTCAGGGACGGAGACGTCCACGAACCTGAACCAGAAGCTGTACTATCACGTGTTGGGGACTCCGCAGTCCCGGGATATTTTGTGTGCCGAGTTTCCTGACCAGCCCAAGTGGATGAGTGGAGCTGAGGTAACACACACACACACACACACACACACACACACACACACACACACACACACTCTGACACACTGACGCACTGTCCCTGTACAAGTCACGTCATTATATACATAAACATAAACAGACTGGATGTATCGTTTCCCGTCACGTCGCACAATTCAACGCGCGTGTGTGTGTGTGTGTGTGTGTGTGTGTGTGTGTGTGTGTGTGTGTGTGTGTGTGTTCTAGGTTTCTGACGATGGCCGCTACGTGTTGCTGTCCATCAGAGAAGGGTGTGACCCAGTGAACAGGCTGTGGTACTGCGACCTCAACACCGTCTCGGACGGCATCGCAGGTGATCCTCTCCGCAGCCTCATCCCCAACAACACGCCCTCATTCCTCTTCCTCATTCCTCTTCCTCATTCCTCTTCCTCGCCTCCTCCGCCCTCCATTTTTAAGAGCTCTGGAAGTTTAGGCATGTTTTCACTTGAGGAACTTTTTTCAGGAACTCATGAACCCTAAGTGTGTTTCCACTTGAACTGTTTTTTTCTGTTTTAGAGGTGAGTTTTGATCTTAGGAACCTTTTTGGAAATGAGTAACTTTAAGTTTGGGGAATTATTATTATTATTATTTTTATTTTTTTATTTTATTTTTTTTAAGGAGCTCTCATAAGTGCCTTTTCACTTGAGCCTTTTCAGGAACTTTAGATGTGATGAAGAACGTTTTAGGGACTTGAGGAATGTTTTAGGATCTCAGAAACCTCAGGTGTCTCCACTGAAGACTTTTTTTCAGGAACACAGGAACTTTTGATGTGTTTCCACTTTAGGAACCATTATGGGACTTCAGGAACTTTAGGTCTTTTTTTTAGTTCCTACTTCAGAGTAGTAGTAGGACTTTGGTCCTGATTTAGTGGCGTGACTCATCGCTATCTGTGTCACGACAGGATTGTTGCCGTGGGTGAAGCTGATCGACAACTTTGACGCCGAGTACGAATACGTGACGAACGAGGGCGCCGTGTTTACTTTCAAAACGAACCTGGACGCTCCGCTCTACCGCCTCATCAACGTGGACTTCGCTCAGCCGGCACCCGGTCAGTGGCAGGAGCTCATCCCGCAGCATGACAAAGACGTCCTCGGTGAGAAAAACCCGCATTTAAAAATTCTCAGCGCTAGCGTTTAGCTATCTGCCTAGCTATTTGAGACCTATATGATACATCTTGATTACATAAGACAACATGGATACTAACGATCATACGTTTCAGTATGTTTAAGCATTTTTTTGATCTCTTTTTTACCCGTCAGTGTTTGCTACCTGCACCTACTCCAGCTTCTTGTGTGTGTGTTACCTCCACGACGTGAAGAACGTGCTGAAGATGTACCGGCTGGCGTCGGGGGAGGAGCTGAAGACCTTACCGCTGGAGGTGGGCTCCGTCGTGGGCTTCACTGGCCGAAAGAAGGACTCCGAGATCTTCTACTACTTCACCTCTTTCCTCTCTCCAGGTGGGTGCAGACAGCGTGGAGTTCGCTAATTTAGTAACTTTGTGCCTTTTTTTTAAAAAAAAAAAAAAAAAAAAAAAAAGAGAATATTTTTCTGTCCTTTTATCTCGCAGCCATCATCTACCACTGCGACCTCACCAAGACTCCGCTACAACCGCACGTCTTCAGGGAGGTCCAAGTGAAGGGCTTCGACCCTACAGACTACCAGACCACACAGGTAACGCGTACACACACACACACACACACACACACACACACACACACACACACACACACACAAACTCTTAGCACAAGCACAATGCCTCATTATAAAGTCTACCTGTGCAGGTGTTCTACCCCAGTACAGACGGCACGCAGATCCCCATGTTCATCGTGCACAAGAAGGGCCTCCAGCTGGACGGCTCGCACCCGGCCTTCCTCTACGGCTACGGAGGGTTCAACATCTCCATCACACCCAGCTACAGGTACCCGTTCTGTCTCTCTCTCTCACACACACACACACACACACACACACACACACACACACACACACACACACTCAAACCCCAAGAAATTATCAGCGTTCATTAGCCGGTATGGTAATGAGGGATTGATGTTGTGTGTCTTTGGCTGCAGTGTCTCCAGGCTCATCTTTGTGAGGCATCTGGGAGGAGTTTTAGCCGTAGCCAACATCAGAGGAGGAGGGGAGTACGGGGAAACGTGGCATAAAGGTAACACACACACACACACACACACAGAAGAAACAAGTCATCATTATCATCATTATTATTTTTTTTTTTTACATAATGGAGTGTGAAAGGTGTTTAGAATCTGTGTGTGACCGAAACCAGATGCTTGAGATTCTTAGATGGATGGATAATCAGTAGATCTTGGGGAAATGGATTAATGGGCAGATGGAGAAATGGATGGACAGATGGAATAGTTGATGGATGGGAGGATCTGGATGGTTGGATAGGGAGATGGATGGATGGATAGTTGGATTAATGGCTGACTGAGAAATGGATGGACCAATGGATCATTCGATTAATGGGAGGATCTGGATGGTCGGATAGGTAGATGGATATTTGGATTGATGGGTCGGATTAATGGACGATTGGAATAATGGATAGTAGGATGGATGGATGGATTGCTCAATGGTGGAGAGAGGGATGATCATTCGATTGATGGGTGGATGGATAGTTGGACCGAAAAGAATAGTGTAATATCGATTTACTTTGCAATAGATATTCAGTGTGCAAGCAAAAATTGTTGTAGTATTAAATTGGGATCTCTACAGACTCCCACACCTACTTTCTACCATTCTGTCTCTCTCTCTCTCTCTCTCTCTCTCTCTCTTTCTCTTTCTGCAGCGGGGATGTTGGAGAACAAGCAGAACTGTTTCACTGATTTTCAGTGTGCAGCAGAGTATCTGATAAAGGAGGGCTACACCTCCGCAAACAAACTCACCATCAATGGAGGCTCCAACGGAGGCCTGCTAGTGGGTATGACACACACACACACACACACACACACACACACACACACACACACACACACACACACAGAGACACCAGTGTAACTTGTATGTTTGTATGATCATAGCGTGACATAACTTTAAATTACCGCTATGTTCAAGTTTGTAAACGGAACATCACAATTCTATCATGTGTGTGTGTGTGTGTGTGTGTGTGTGTGTGTGTGTGTGTTAGGGGCGTGTGTGAATCAGAGACCGGACCTGTTCGGCTGTGCAGTAGCTCAGGTTGGTGTGATGGACATGCTCAAGTTCCATAAGTTCACCATCGGCCACGCCTGGACCACCGACTTCGGCTGTTCTGAGATTAAGGAGCAGTTTAACTGGCTCATCAAGTGAGCACACACACACACCTACACCTACACACACACACACACACACACACACACACACACACACACACACACACAAACACACACACACACACACACACACA
>JAKKZL010000330.1:0-10004 GCA_037576815.1 Pangasius larnaudii
CATAGGCTAGACATGCTTTCGAGTCATTTTAGATTTAATCTGCACACCTTTCCATATGCAGTCGTGCCCATAGGAATGAAGGTTACATTTCACACAAACATCAGGAATGGCTCATTTGATTTTATGTAGCTTATTAGACTGCTTTTATTCTGTACCTTTAATTTCTCTGTGAAAATGTGCCTATCTGTTGACAGGCGTGTTTACATCATATATTACCATTCAACTTGTAGTTCAACTTGTAGTTCAACTATAGTGTCTGACTCTGAGCATCCTATGTAAGACTTGCAGTTTCAGTGTCAGCTGACTGTGTAAACTAATAAGTGGTGATGCTTCCAACCATTAAGCATGGAAAACCTTTTATGAATTCTTGAAAGAATCTTAAACTAAAGTGTTGTTTGTCCTGAATAGGTGCACAAATTTATGGATATCATCTTGTGTCTCACACCTACAGCTGTCAGGTGATACCCTGCTCCAGTCATTCCACTAAAATCACTATTTTGGAGCTCTAAAACAATAGACCATCCCTCAGGTATTTTGGTGTGGTCTAATCTGGCCCCCTTTGACAAAAAGGGGAAAAAGTTTGGACACCCCTAGCCTGCAACTGGTATGCAAAACAAAAGAAATACCAGAGCAGCAGTGTTCATGATTTGCTCGTAATGTGTACATCTATTTCCTTTCTTTATTCTGACAAACTTCTACTTCTGGGGAAATGTGAACTGGGATTCCTTTGTTATTCCTGGTAATAAGGCCATAGGACAGTATGGGCAGTAGGTGGCAGTAACACGCACACCTGCATGCAGTCATAACGCAGTCCTACGCAGGTAACACGCACATGGACGCACTGAGCCTCTGCCAGCCCACAGGTGTAACGTGGCAGTAGTTTAGGTGTGATTATCGGAGGATACACCTAAAGGTAGGACTCCTTGTTATTAAATGTACACGGGTTTTATTCACTTTTTAGAAAGATAAGATAAAAAAAAAAAAAAAGCTTTTTATAAATGATCTTGAAAGATGGAAATGATTTTGTTTATTTAACTGGCCATTGGACAAAAATTTATTGGTTCATATTTACAAGATTGCAGGGTCAATTTTTATTTTATATAAGCACTATTATTATTATTATTAGTAGTAGTAGTAGTAGTAGTAGCAGTAGCAGTAGTAGTACCGTACAGTACAGTAATACCTGTAAAATGTGATCTAATGTATATGTTAAGGCTAACATGTAAATCAATAACTTACAACTTTATACCTAAGTTACATTTTAGATTGGGTGATGCAAATCATAAATACAATAAATACATGGTAAACAGTTTTATTTTAAATCTAACCCCCAATATGTTACAATACTAATTTATTATTACATTAAATTATTAAAACATTACAAGAAAGTAAATGTAAACTATTATACATATATTTATTAACATGTCATCTCTTGTACTAAAATGGTATTAGCATACACATGATGTCATGTCTCAAACACTTGTTGGAGCAGCTTTCCCAGATGAAACCAGATGTGAACATGATCTGAAGCTCACACGTTAGCATAAAAAAGGAATTAAAAATGGCTTCAGCTATAAACACACACACACACAGTTTTTGATTGTTTTACACCATACACTGTTTGCTTTTAACACAGTATTTCAGGGAGATATTTATAAATGCTATTCATCTTCACAGCTAGTGCTAGTCAGATAGCTAAACCCGAGCTAATCTAACTGGATTTCTGTGGGAAAATAACAACAAAATTAAAAAATAAGGGACAAAATTTCTTACTTTTAATCGACTATCCTGCTTCTATTGATTTACAATTGTATTATTTTAACAACTTCTATAGTCATAGAAGAATACTGATACGACATTGTATGGATTATAAGGGATAGACTGACATTTTACCCTTTTTATGAATTGTAATATAGAAAAGACTGTTAGAGTTGTCTTATTATGACTTTTTAAATTGTAATATTTATATATTTATAGAATGTAAACTAGAATATTTTTGAATTATAAAATAAATCTTAACATTCAGTCAAGAATCTCTGGAAATAGGTGGAATATTAGCATGATTAGGCTAATTTCCCCTGAACTGATTAGATCTAGTTATGTAGCCTATTATAACAGTTAGCCTGATGTTAGCTTGAAAACAAGCTTGATAGTACCCCTGTTACTAGTTAGCCAAAGAACCATTTTTTTTTTTTTCCCTGTCAGTTAATGATATTCAGGAACACTCTCATCAACCAATCAGACATAAAAAGTACAAAAAAACAAACAAACAAACAAACAAAAAGCAGTGTACTGTATGTGCCTCAGGGGAAGTGTGAGGTGAAATGAACTCCATTTTGTTGCATTTTGTTTCCTGCTCTTGATTACTCCAGCTCACATTCACACCTGTATCAGGTATTTTTAAGAACCATGTGATTGAGACTTGTCCAAACACTGACTAAGACCTTGTACTCTATTTCCCGGGCAACTGGTTTGATCTGATTCTCTATTATGTTGTGAGGATAATACAAGTTGAATCGCACTCCTTATCAACCGTAAAAGTGGTGCAGCATTGTAGTTTTCAACGCGAGACGATTATGAAAGACGAGTGGATCTTAATTATTTATTAAAGATGACTTCTCAGAAAACCTGTTAGCTGGTCATGATCTTCACTGTTAACCAGCAAGCTAACAAGTACTCAGTGTTAGCTCTGTTATTGTCAGAGGGGAAAAAAGTAAATTGAAGCAGACTTGCTAATAACCAAGCAGGCGTAGCATAGTTAGTTAAGCTAATGCCAACTAAGCAAACAATTTATAAAGCTACTGCTAGATTATTGAACAGTCTTTTGCTGTTTCTGTCTATACAGAAATGAGTCCACTTTTAGATTGGGGGAAAAAATCATTAGGAGAATTTGCCTTTTTGCCACTGAACCTGGAGTGGAGAAAAAAAAAAAAAACTCATAGTTTTTATAGCATGTATACATTTAGAGACTGTCCACACTATAACTTATACTACTTTATTTCTTTAATTTTTTATGTTCATCAAATATAAAGTAACTGTACATAACTGTACATAAATAAGAAAAATCTTATTTTTAAAAATAGTTTGCAGAGAGTTTTACAGAAGTTCAGAAAGGCAATGAGTTATTTATATTTTTCAGTGCTGTCTTGATATCACAACCTTTTTTCTCATGATCTTGAGATAACAAAAGTCGTTTTATTGAGATAACAAAAGTCTCAGAATCACTATAACACCAATTTATGACGGTGTGACATTGGCCACAACGATGCAATACTAGCGTGCTACTGCTAAAAATAACTTATCATGAGATCACAAGAAATATAATTTGTGATCTTGAGATAATAGTACAGAAAAAACTAATGGTCTTTCTGGACTTGTGTATATATGCTCTGGAAGTGTATTAAATAACGAAAATATCTGAATACTTGTTTCCACCCACTGTATATAAACGAGTCAGATTGGCTGTGATTGGTCAGATTGTGTATTTTGCCATAATAATTATTTGTCACAATAGTTTTAATGTTGGCCACTCTATACTAAGAGTAGTACAAAGTAATTGAAGTAAACAATAGTTTACATTAACACTTAGTTATTGAAATTAAGCCAAATTTACTATCTTTAGGATCATCTATCTTATAGCTGTACATGTATGCATAAATATACGAAAGATTTACTTAATGCCTGCAGTCAGAAACAGGTAATTCAGTAATGGGATTAATCCGAGACTAATGCAGATTCCCTCAGATTTGTACACATCTTTGTAAATCTGGTGTTTAAATAGTGTGATAGTGTAAAACATTAAAAGTCAACCAGTGCATTCTGTAAGGTTTTTCCTGTGTGAAAGATATTTATTCCTTTAAAAGTACTAGCCTACATAATAAAAAAATTGGGAAAAACCCTGACTTTTTAGCCTGTCAATGGAGTCTTCTTCAAATTACAGAGAATCCAGTTGCTCAAGCAAGGTATTCTTTATTAAGCTCAATATCACAAGCTTAGAACATATTCCCCCAGAGTGCATCTCATTGTGGATCAGGTTACAAGAGGACTTACACTATCAGAATTACTTAGAGATTTGCTCAGATAACAAAGATCTCACATACGGAGTGTAAAGCTACCGCTAGAACAAGCACCGGCATCATCTCTGAGAGCCAACCTTTTGTGCTTACAAGCCAGAATGCACATATAACACACTTTTACGTAATTGTTCATTATATGTGTACACGCATAAAAGCAAAATTACTATTTACATCACCACACTTTTTTCTTTTAAAATGTAAAATACATGGTGATTAAAAACTGAAACCTTTCCATTTCCTTGCACGTTGCAGTACTTTCACATGAAAATCCTGGAATCTCACAATGATGGTGTTGAGGACTGAGCCAACACATTCAGTAGGCTTGCTTAGGGTCGTTGTCTTGTTGGAGGATGAAGCTCCACCACAGTCTCATTTCTGCAGCCTGGTTGCCTGATTGCCTTGTATTTGGCTTTATCCATGTTTCCCTCAAGCCTGCCCAGGTTCCTAGTCTGATGAATAGCATTCCCACAACATGATGCTCCCACTACCATGCTTCACTGGGGAGGGGGGGTATTCTCAGGGTGATTAGTAGTGTTGGGTTTTTGCTGCTTTTTCCTTGCACGTTGCAGTACTGTAACTTTCACATGAAAATCCTGGAATCTCACAATGATGGAGTTGGTTCTGGAGCCAGCGACCAATAGGTCCGTTTTATGCATATATCTAAGCCCTCTGATAAATGGAGTGACGTACGAAGCAGCACCGATATGAATTTAACCATATTGTCTTTTCCTTTACCCTCGGCCACCCCACAATTCGAATATTATTCCACCTTGCTCTTGACTCTTTATCCTCACATTTAACAGAGAGCCTGGTTTCTTTATGGAGTAGATACAGGATTGCTTTGTCATGGTGCATAGTCTTCTTGTCTGCTTTGCCAACTCTCTGTTCAAGCAGATGTTTGCTGCTTCAGAGCCATTATTCTTTCCAAAACCACTTTCATGTTTGATTCCAGTCTTGCAAAGGTTGGTTGGGTATCGACACATCCTTTGGCATGTTCTTCTCTAAGTTTACGTACTTTATCAAGCACTGATTGTTCTTTTTCGTTAGATACTGTTAGCTTTTTAGCTTTTTGGTGTATAGCAAAAATGTGGGGTTTTTTTGTTTTTTTTACTTAATTTACCTCTTTGTTCTTCTTCTGCATTGTTAGCTCTGTGGAGAAAATGTGCCTCATTTGCCTTTGGAGTTTTATTAGACTAGTTTAGATAGGTTTGTCTCCAACCCCATCATTCACGGCTGTTTCTTTACTCATGACGCCACTGCAAGTCCTCTTGTGTACATATTAGACATAATTGTGGAATATGGTGATTAGTGACTATTTGAACTAGAATTCTGCTCAATAAATTCCAGTTATTCTGTTTTGGATATTGAGGTTAAGGTTCAGTTTGTCAAAGACTGTTGTGTACTATGTTATGCTGCCTTTAACTCTTTTGATTAAGTCCAGACAATCTGTTTTAATTTCTTTTTTTATGTTAGATGGAGGGAGACTCTGGGAAGATGCGTGTGATGGTGACAGGTGGCAGTGGTCTGGTGGGCAGAGCCATAGAACAAGTGTTGAAAGAGGAAGGAGGAGCAAGAGAAGGAGAAGAATGGATCTTCCTTTCGTCCAAAGATGCCAACCTAATGTAAACACCTGTTTGTTTGTTTTTCCAAACACATTCATATTCGTAAGAGGACATAAAAATGTGGCATTTGGAAATGGCCCATGGAACATTTTCGTATGTTAAGCCACATACACTGTAGTCAGTGTTACTTTCCAGTTAGTTCCATTTAGTTCACTTAAAGCAGAAGAGTGCAAAGGGAGGTTCCTTAGGGCAGAGCACTGAGTGCACAGTGAGCAACAATGTATTTGCATTTGTTTGAATCTTTTATGAGGGCTGTATTAGCAAGCCTGCACAAGTTGTTCCTGTTGAGTCAAGTTAGCCTAAATCTCTGTAAACATTCTATGTAAACTAGAACTCAGTATCACACCCATTTCTATGTGTGAAACCACAAGGAAAAAATATCTGGTTTTAGTAATGTATTCATGTATTTAAATACCTTAAGGAATTTACCATTTTCTTGTTCAGTACTTGGGCAAAAAAAAACAGTTCTCTTCCTGGTTTAGGGATGTAGCTGAGACAAAAGCTGTGTTCCAGAAACACCGCCCAACACACGTCATTCATCTGGCAGCCATGGTGGGCGGTCTCTTTAAAAACATGAGACAGAACCTTAGCTTTTGGGTAAGACACACACACACACACACACACACGCACGTTTCTCCTACTATCCTTATTTACATTAACTGAATTATTAATCCAGCTAATTAATGCTATGCCTACACCTAAACCCCTAAACCTAACCTAAACCTCAGAAAAACTTTTGGCTCTTTAAGGGATCGTTTCTCAGACAAGGTTCAAATTAAGACATAATCCAGAATACACAAATCCATCAAGGTCTTAACACTGGCTGTTCTGAAACCCGCCTTAATTTAAGATTAGGCAATCTTAACATAATCCAAATACCAAGCATGTGTTCTGTTAGACTTCTAATGCGAATATGAGGTTGTAGCAAGGATGCTCAGGTGTTACTGGTGTCTTTCAAACTGCATGCAGAGATGAATTTAGGAAAATCCTTGACATTCAATGTGCCACTATGTTTAAAAACTCCAACTCTGTATTGCATACAGATGGATGCAATAATAATGAAAAAAAAAAACAGTTCT
Organism: Pangasius larnaudii; assembly: GCA_037576815.1. Lineage (NCBI taxonomy): Eukaryota > Metazoa > Chordata > Actinopteri > Siluriformes > Pangasiidae > Pangasius > Pangasius larnaudii. The sequence continues at coordinate 6,778 of JAKKZL010000330.1, forward strand.
TTCAATTCCTGTACTCCTCAGAATCTGGTGTAGAAAGAGACTGGTTGGAAATATGTTATGTGTCTATAAACTCTGAGTCCTAGGAAATTTCCATAGTCAAAGAATTGCCTGGGTTAGAGCTCACGTTGCTCTGCATTTCACAATTTGCCTTGCAGATTCTATGCATTCTGTTTGCATCCATTTCAGGATGAAATATGCCACATGCCAGAAACCTTAATGTCATGATAACTTGGAGACAAAGGGGTATAGGCATTCGTCTTTGGGTGACTGATGAAGACTTGTGCACCAAAAATGAAATGAATGCAAGCTCAAAAATGAATGTCCTCTAAACCGCGTAACAGCTCACTCTTGCCGATGAGAATTTGTCTGGCAGGTAGAACCCGTTGGTCTTCTTTAATGTAGTCCAAATAAAACCTGCCTCCCCAGAGGTTTACTTTAAACACTTATTTGCATAATCTTTGATTTAGGCATTATCTTATACATGACTAGACCTAATCCCTGTTTGGGAAAGCACCCAAAAACTTTTGCTCATGGGGACCAGCATACAAACACACACATAATTTAATATCATTGGTAGCTTTTTTCCATTATAAATAGCTTTAAACATAGTGAAGGCTTAAAATTATATATGTTCACTGAATGTATTGTCTTTCAGAGAAACAACATCTACATCAATGACAATGTGCTGCAGACAGCTCATGAGTTTGGTGTGGAAAAAGTTGTGTCCTGTCTGTCCACCTGCATCTTCCCAGACAAAACCACTTACCCCATTGATGAGACTATGGTTTGTATACTTGTTCTTTTTTCAGTACTTTCTTTCTGTGAGAGGTGATTGCAGTTTTTGTTTTGTTTTTTTAAGTACAGGTCAGCATTCTCTAAACAGAAATCTGAATGTAAATGACTAGATTTGAGCTTTGATTCAGGGTCTGTTAAATACTTTTTTCTTTCCCTTGGTAAATTTTGAATCCTCTCACTGGTGAATGAATGTTTTATGGTCTCCTGAAGGTGGTGGTTTAATATGGATTTTATTCAAAATTAATTCGATTACCATTTCAGAGGGTGAATTGTCTTCATGGTTGCACGTGTTGCTTTGAGATTAGTGACTCTAGTATGCATAAATGCATTTAATTGAACTGAATCTTATTTGCCTTTCCATCAGATTCACAATGGTCCTCCTCATGAATCTAACTTTGGTTATTCTTATGCCAAACGAATGATTGATGTCCACAACAGGTGAGTAATTAGATGTTGCTGTTGTAGCTGTGTGCATCATAGAAATGTACGTAAAAGCTCTATCCTTTGTTAGAATGTTTTATGGCAGTTTTTGTTTTCATCAGTGCTAGCAATTTACACTAACTAGGCCGACATTTCAGAGACACTGAGAATGTGTCACATATGCTCAGTTGGATTGAGGACTGGGCTTCAACTGGGCCAACACATTCAGTAGGCTTGCTTAGGGTTGTTGTCTTGTTGGAAGATGAAGCTCCACAACAGTCTCATTTCTGCAGCCTGGAACAGCTTTTCTTCTCTGATTGCCTTGTATTTGGCTTTATCCATGTTTCCCTCAAGCCTGCCCAGGTTCCTAGTCCCTGCTGATGAATAGCATTCCCACAACATGTTATTCTCAGGGTGATGAGTAGTGTTGGGTTTTTGCTGCCTAACATAGTGCTTTGTGGCGAGGCCAAAAAGTTCAATTGTGGTCTCAACCGACCAGATTTTCCATGTTTGTTAAGTCTAAGACAGTACTTTTTTTTCCCCACCTGATGGCTTTGTTTCATTAAATGCTTTTTTCTTGCTACTCAAATAGTAAAAACTTCTTGTTAACTGAGCTAATAGAGCTGATAAACTATAGAGCCACTATTCAGAGAGAAACCAGACACTGTGAACAGATAAGACAGATCACATTACGGGACATTACGGGATAGTGTTCCAGTACATTGCATTTTCTACTACTGTAATTGTAAAAAACATTGTTATACATAGCTAAATGGTAATAGATTGTGTTTTGTGCAGGGCATATTATAAACAGTATGGTCGACGGTACACTGCTGTTATCCCCACAAACGTGTTTGGTCCCCATGACAACTTCAACATAGAGGATGGCCATGTTCTCCCAGGACTTATACACAAGACCTACATAGCACAGAGTAAGAAAAACTAGTATGCAGTGCATACACATTCTACCTCTCTGCACGTTTGAATTCAGAATGAGATGTAAATCAGCCTGTATGCCAGCATGTTACCTGTATCAGGTATCAGGTATTCTCACTCACAATTATTTGACCAATTTTGTAAGGAACAGTATGTATATTTATTAAATTCTTACATTAGCAGGCTGTGGTAGCTACATTTTCCTAGTTTGTGAAAGACGGCTCGTCCGTATTTTGGATTACTGATTTAATGGGACATTAGCCTAAATCCTGAGCAAACAGAACTGTTATTTAGCTAACAGAACTGTTTTAAACTTTAGCATATCATCCTTAAGTTAAAGGGAAACCAGAAATGGCTGGTTATATAATTATTCATAGATAATTTACATAATTAATCATAATTAATGTTTCTCTTTCTAGTTGCTGGGCTGGTTTGACCTGGTGTTTATTACTTGATACTTGGTAAACAATGACCCAACCAGACTCCTCAGAAGACTCGTGACACATGATAAGATAGGAATAAAACATGTTTAAAGTTTGTATTAATATTTAACTGGTTCACTTTATCCTTTATTATTATAGCTGCTATAAACTGATGCTATAAACTGATGTAGCATGGTTTGAAGATATCTAAAGAGATGGAAGACCATAGTTTATATGCAAATGATCAAAACTGTCAAATGCATTGTCAGTAAATAAATCTTTAATGTAAATAAGGCCATTTAGGCTCCAGCACTTGTGGGGACAAAGTGGGGTCCAGTATGGAAGGGTAAAATAAGTTATTGTGCAAAATAGGCCCTAAAGTCAAGAATACTCTGGAGAAGGTAGACAATCAAGAGACGCCTTCATGAATGTAAATACGGAGGGTTTACAACAAGGTGCACCACTGGTAACATTCAAGAACAGGAAAGCCAGATTAGACTTTGCCAGAAATCATCTAAAAAAGCCTCTCATGTTTCAAGATTCTTTGGACTGATGAAACCAAGATTAACTTGTACCAGAATGATGGGAAGAGAAAGGTATGGTGAAAGAAAGGAACAGCTCATGATCCAAAGTATACCACATCATGTGTCAAAC